>CM069157.1:5818373-6128373 GCA_035221665.1 Okamejei kenojei
CATAACATGGAGCAGATACATATTTATTCTAATTTATTCCTCACAGAGCTTTAAATAACATTTACTTTTTTACCCATGTTCAAGTGCAATCTTTGACATCAAGTGTTTGTAAAAAAAATAAAGGCACAAGAATATTAAAAAATCAAAGGAATATTATGCCATTTGTCAAATCACATTATAGATGTTTATGGTTATTACACTTATTTTGGCAAGATTGTAATGTTTTTGTTAATTTATTTTTTGACAAGCACAAATTAACAGAGAACAGAATCCACAAAGATATATAGTCTATAATTTTTAGTACTAATTCATGAGACATCCAAAGGCAACATTTAATGCTTTCCTAAATTATCATTAGAATCTGGAGGTGATATCTCTCCTTGAACCACTGCCGTCTATGTTCTATCAGATGGGGAATTTCCAGAGTAGGTGTCAGCCACAATAAAATATACCAATGTATTTACAGGTCGGGCTGCTGTGATAGTATTCCCATGTGTATCCTGCCCTTGTATTTGGTGGCGATCATGAGTTCTGAAGTTGCACATACCATATCATCTTATGTTGTACCAATTACTGCTCACAGTATTCATTCTTAAAACTACTTATTTGATTCACAGTGATGTGTTTTATTAATATCTTTTGTTGAGGTTTTGCTGTTGCAATTTGACTTGTAGTTGGCTCTTTAAAAAATTCAAGAGGTTGATACTTTGATTCCAAATAGATTAATACTATTTCATTCTAAGTAAATGTTGGAGATATAATGCGATGACCAAGGGATCAGAAGATGGTCATTTGCTAGCTACAATACAGGAGACAGCATTGATTACAATGCTAATAGTACAGGTAGGTGGTCAGTTATGTAAATTCAAAGGATAAGTTAAGGAGTATAGGCAGCTTAATCCACTGAACTTTTTTTTCTCTCTTGTTTATTATATTATTTGCAGTGTACTATGTTTACATATTCTGTTGTGCTGCTGCAAGTAAGAATTTAATTGTTCTATCAGGGACATATGACAATAAAACACTCTTGACTCTTGATTTTATTGCATGAAATAAGATTTGAAGGGAAAACCAAAACCTGCTAACATTATAAATCTGAAATTAAAGCAATGTTGCAAATTCTGTATCTGTGCAATGACATTAAAGTTGAATTGAATTGAAATTCGTAGCAGGTCAGGTATTGTTGTGGAGAGAGAAGCAGAGTTCGTTTTTAAGCTGGAGGACATTTCGCCTGAATGATTTTCATCTCGACAGGTGCTGCTTGATCTGCTAAGCATTTCCAGCTTTATCTGTAATATTTTGGATTGTAAGGAAGCTTGGTAGGATTCATGATGCTGCCCTGAAAGTACTTTGCTTGTGATGTCTCTGGCTAAGGAAATTGTAATTTTAACCAATCTGTAGGTCAAGACCTGGAAAGCATGTAGGTTAAATACATAACAAAACTAGATTTCATCATTCAATAATATGTACCTTTACAAAGATATTGGGATCATGTCTGTTTTTTGCCATTGTTGTTTTGTATGTTAGGTTGTCTCTAAATTGTGGTTCACAGTTACTTAGCATCATTAATTAATTGGCTCTCTTGAAGAAATGCAGTCAATTTATTTGTCTAGAATGAATTCAATGTTGTAGGAAGTAAAACATTTATGATAGATAGCAGTGAATCATATGTTATCCCACAAATGTTTTATAAAACCTTGGTTGAGCTGCATTTAGAGTATTGTGTGCAGTTTTGGTGTCCCCTTTACAGAAAGGATGTAGGGGCTTTGGAGTGGTTGCACAAGCTGCCTGAATAAGAGGGTATTAACTATAAGGAGCGGTTGCACAAATTTGCACTATTTTCTATGAAGTGTCAGAGGCTGAGGAGAGACCTGATAGAAGTTTATAAAATGATGAGAGGCATAGATAAGGTATACAGTCCAAACTTTTTTCCCAGGGTCGAAATGTCAAATAGTAGAGGACATAGGTGAGAGTGGGAAAGTTTAAAGACAATGTATGGGACAAGTTTTTTCAAGCAGGGAGTGGATGTACTTGGAATTTGTTGCCAGCGCTGGTGGTGAAGGCAGATATGAAAGTGTTGTTTAAAAGTTTTTAGATAGGCACATGGATATGCAGGGAAAGGAAAGATATGGATCATGTGCAGGCAGAGGGGATTCGTTTTGGCATCATGTTGGGCGCAAGCATAATGGGCCGAAGGGCCTGTTCCTGTGCTGTACTATGTTTAAAAGTCCTCAAAATATCAGATTTTAGTAAAGTGGAAAGCTAAGTGCAACCCTTAAAATAAGTCAATCTGATTGTGTAGTGAATGGACTGCTCCATATACAACCATGACATTACCTAAAGGTAACATAATAAGGCCTCAGAGGTTTTTTCCATATAAATGGCATGTAAACTTATTAATTAGTACCACAAAACATCAAACACTACTTTCTTTTAAGAACACATTTCTGGCCTGTTTTCAGAGTATTTTCTTGGAAAGTTTTGTTTATATATTTCATGATCACTGGTTTCATACACTACTCAAAATAAAGATATTCTACTATATATATGTATAGAAATTACTTGGATATTTGTGGGAAGACTAAGGTATGAATAAGGGAGTGTGCAGAAGACCATTAATAACACAGACGCTAAATTTTGGCTTATTTGAAATAATGTGGTTGCTTATCTAAACTTCTTTGAAGAGCAGCAGAGGTATGTTGCCAGTAAAAAAATATGTTAGAAAAATAATGGTAGTCTTAAAAATGAAGAAGAAAAGCGTAGGGTGTGGGCGCTGTGATTTAATATTCTGTTTTTTCTGACTGAAATAACTAATAAAAAAATTAAAAATTAAACTACCTTTAAACTAGTAATTGATTTCTGCTTATTAATTTATACTTTGTCAAATATCGATCGTATAATGCAGGAGATAGATTAGGTGACTTCTTGGTACTAAATGAATTTTGGTACTAAAAGTATTCTATCTTTTGAGATCTTAGTCAACAGTGCAAAGACTAAAATCTTCACATGGAGCAAATGAATACACAGATGCCATATTTCTGTTTAGGATTTGATAAATATGACCTATGGAGTAATTATTAGTGCATGTAGTTGTCTTCTGTTATTCTTCGCAGACTTCTGTTACATTTTAATTTAGCAGTGAGGAACTCCTCATGGCTCTGCTCCTAGTGCTGTCCAGGGTAAGCACCAGCTCATTAAACCCAGGGAATATTTCCCCTTGTTCGTTATTTGCCTTTCATGGCTACATCCATACTGATTTGTTAGTGGGAGGGTAACTTGGAATTGGTGCCACCACTGAACTGTAATACATATATCAACACAGACCTGCCTGAGAAACACAGTGGGTCAAGCAGCATCTATTTCGTATCTACAGCTCTGATTTTATCTATACCAAGTTGATGAACTGACTCAAGGAACTCTGATATATAACTTGTTTATTAACAATATTATCAATTTAAATGTAGCCTGTACTCTATTTAAATTATTGTACCAAATTAAATTGAAAAATGATTCATGGAATTGATTAAACCTTTCAAATACTGCTAGTTTTTCATGATCTCAAAATCTTGAGGGACACCCTGATAAAAACCTAAGTTAGAAAGAAAGGTTTGGAATTTAGCTTAAAGCAACTGCATGCTGTCATGACAAGGCACAGGAACAATCAAATGCAATGGAGAAGATTTAAGACTGCCAGTTCAGGACATACTATCAACTTATGAGGAGGGTTGTTGGATGTTTCCAGCCTCCAGACTGAGAGGAATCGACCTAAACTGGTTTGCTTCATATGCATGAACCTCCTCTGCACACTTGGTTGAAGAAGGAATATGTATTGTTCTAAGCACCTCAATGACTTTGGTTTGGTATTGGACATTGTGCGAGAGTCTGCAAGCATATCCAAAGTGGAAGTGGGAGTAGACCACTTGTTCTCTCGAGCATACTTTGCCATTCAATACGATCTTTGCTGATCTGATTGCAGCCAACACAACATGCTCAACCTTTGGTGATAACCCTAATTTTATGTTATCCCACATGAAAACATGCTTTTCACATCCACACTCTCAAGACCACACAGTCCCTTATAGTTTCACTCAAATCAATTCTTATTCTTTTAAACTCCAGTGATACAATTGAAAATATTTTTTAAATCCTGCAAATGTTGGAAATCTGAAATAAAGTAGATGCTGAAAACACCCAGCCTCCAACCTCCAACCTCTGTTTATTTTTCCACAGATGCTGTCTGGCTTGCGGAGTGTAGATTAAGTGAATTAGTGTTAGCTTCACCCTTGCAAATATCCTCATTGTCAAGGTTGTGTTTGCATTCAGTTGGCTCCAATATGCAAGTCATAATATTTGCTTATCTAATATGGTGCCCTGGTACAGGCATTTGGCTCCAAGATCCATTGTGGCAAGAGACCAGCAAATAATTAATTTTATGGCAGAGGAAAGATTTCAAGGTATTCTCAAAGCCTCCATGATCCTTACACAATATCATTTGGGTGTGCTTGGAACCTTCTACTCAGGTTTGCAGCTGGATATGGTGGGACTGCAGTTTTAGATCAAACTCATATAGCATGGAATCACATTGTTGGCCACAGCAGTGTATTTTCATTATATAGCTTTCATTGAGCCTTCACTCCATATGTAGCAGTGGCTTCTGTTCATTACTGAGTGCACAGTATATCAGTATGCTTGAGTAATTCAATGATCGGATGGAATCCTGACTGAATGTCTTCGTTTCTAATGTTGCATGTCTCCCGAAAATAAGCACTTAAATGGACTAATTCCACGCAAATTATTTTATTTATCTTTTAAATTTCTTGCTCAAACATTCAAGGGAAATCTTCAAGAGTTTCTGTTACACATTAATATTGAATTGGGAAAGTTGTAGAAAGAAAACATCTTTTTGCTTAATAGCAGGAAGTCAAGCTAATTCATCAAGTGAATGATATGGTTTAGTATTATAAAAACATTTTACTTATGTATGAAAAGTGTGTAATATAAGATGGAATAATGTGTAGAGGGTAAAGCAAACAAGTTCAGCAGGTAGGCCAGGAGTGTGGAAGGTCTGAGAGGCTAAACTGAATTTTATTAGGGATTTTAGGGAGGAACATGGAAACCAGTTAGTTTGGGGAAGGGAACAGCAATATTCTAGAGCATATCAACATTATGAAGGAGTTGGAGGCTCAGAAATGAATAAAGGAAGATAAATCTCCAGGGTATTCTGGGAGGCTGTGGGAGGCAAGGGAGGAGATTGCCGGGAGGGGCAGGCGAAGTTTGTAACTTGGTTAGCCACAGGTGGTATCTGAAAATTTGAGGATAGTCAAACTTATGCCTTTATTTACGAAGGGGAGCAGGGATGAGCAACTACAGACATATGTAAGTGATAGAAAGTTATTGGAAGGGATTCTAAGAGACAAAATTAATTTGTATTGGAAAGGCAGGGACTGATTTGAGATAGTTAGAGTAGCTTTGTGTGTGGCAAATCATTTTTCACAAATTTGATTGAAATTTTTGATGAGATGACCTTGAGGATTGACGTGGTCAGGGCAGTAGAGGTTACCTACATGGATTTTACCAAGGCCTTAGATAAGATTTTGCACGGCAGGTTAGAGCAGATGGGATCCAGGATGAGCTAGCAAATTGGATACAAAAGTGATTAGGTGGTTGGAATCAGAGAGTGATCGTTGAGGGTTGTTTTCTGATTGGATGCCTGTGATCAGTGGTGTGCTGCAAGGTTTGGTGCTGTTTGTCATAATTACTACTGATTGAATGAGAATGTCGAAGGCATGATATAAGGCTGTAACTATGTTACAGAGAAAGGTTGAACAAGTTAGGTCTTTATTCTTTGGAGCGCAGAAGGTTAAGGGGGGACTTGATTGAGGTCTTTAAAATGATGAAAGGGATAGACAGAGTTGACGTGGATAAGCTGTTCCCATTGAGGGTAGGGAAGATTCAAACAAGAGGGCATGACATGAGAATTAAGGGGCAGAAGTTTAGGGGTAACGTGAGGGGGAACTTCTTTACTCAGAGGGTGGTGGCTGTGTGGAATGACCTTCCAGCAGAAGTGGTGGAGGCAGGATCGATTTTAACATTTAAAAGTAAAGTGGATAGGTATATGGACGGGAAGGGAATGGAGGGGTATGGTCTGAGTGGAGGTAGATGGGACTAGGGGAAAACAAATGGTCGGCACGGACTGGAAGGGCCGAGAGGGCCTGTTTCCGTGCTGTAATTGTGATATGGTTATATGATTAGTAAGTTTGCAGATGACACCAATATTGGTGGTATATAGAACTGGGATGAAGATTGTCTCGGGGCACAATCGGATCTAGATCAACTGGGAAAGTGGGCAAAGGAATGGCAAATAAAATTTAACTTAGCCAATTATAAATATGCATTTTTGGAAATTAAACCGGAGCAAAGCACACACCCGTGAATGACAGGATCTGAAAAGGGTTGTTGAACATATAGACCTGGGAATACAAGTACATAGTTTCCTCAAAGAGGCAACACAGGTAAATGGAGTAATGAAGAAGCCTTGTGGCATGTTTGCCTTTATCAATTGAGGCATTGAGTGTAAGAGTTGGGATGTCATATACAGTTGTACAAATGTTTGCATAGGCCACACTTGGAGTAGTGTGTGGAGTTCTAGTTGTCATACTACAGGGAAGATTAAGTTAGAGAGGGTTCAGAAAAGATTCACAAAGATGATGCCTACATTGGAGAAGTTGGAGTGGCAGGGTTTGTTTTCCATGGAGCAAAGTAGGCTGAGAGGTAACATAATAGATTTACATGAAATGAAGAGAGGTGCAGATAAGATTGATAGCAAGAGTCTGTTTCCATGGTAGGGGTAACTAAAACTAGGGAGCACAGGATAAAAGTGAGATTGTGGAGTTTTGAAGGGAATCTGAGGGGTAAATCTTTCAAACAAAGAGCAGTTGGTATCTGGAATGAACTGTCAGAAGAGGTAGTGAAGGCAGGAACAGTCCTGTCTGTAGGTCCTGACCTAAAATGTTGATTGTCCATTTCCCTCCAGTTCCTCTAGCAGTTTGTTTTTTGAAAAATATTTAAAAGGCATCTTGACAGGCAATTAATGAACAAGGTAAAGAGGGATATGGAATTAATGCATTCAAGTGGTATTAGTATAGATACTGATGGCCTCAATGCAAAGGGACAAATTGGTTTTGGGCCATTTCTATTGGTAATTACTTGATCAAAAGACAGACTTCACAAGGACTTTAAAAGTACTCACTAATAAATCTAGTAATTCTAGTTGAAGATTTTGCTGTAATTTTATTGGAAGGTAGTCCTTACCACTTGATTTTCTGTCTCTTTCTCCTTCTAATCTACCTCCAGTCCTCCCATTTTTGTTACCTTACCTAAAACCTCTTCTAGCCCCCATCACCTATTTAGATTTCCCTCCTCCTAGTTCTAGCTACCTACTATCCCTACACTCCACCCACCAGATTCCCCTCCTCATGGGTATATTTGGTTTTCATCCACCTTTTTAGAAATGAAGATAAACATATATCACTGGTCAGATAGCAGAGTTTTCATTTCAGGTCAATGGCAGCTTATTACAACCGTCTTGATGAAGGGTCCGCAACTGAAATAATTAACTCTTGTTGGTTGAGCTGCTAACATAGCAGAGAAAAACAAAATGGAATTGAAAGGTACTTCACAGTCTTCAGCTTATGAGAACGTATAAAATTGGTCCATTTGTGAAATTATATCCTTTCCAAGTTTTAGAGAGCACTGTTTGTCAATTGGTAGCAATTCCATCCTATGCTTGTGTAGAGGTCTTGTGTCCTTTGGCTGTAGATATAGAACTTTGTGCTTGTTTTCAGAATTGCAGCTTTACTTACCCTGTGGTCAGATTCCAACATTAATGATTTGAGTGGATACTGTAAGAAGTGGGGACTTGGTTGCTGTTGGTTTATTGCATCTGGCCAGTTGTTCTGGTTGGTTCCCTGCACTTAAGTGCTTGTGATTTAAATCTTCGGAGGGTGACCATATATTAATAAAATTCCTTTCATGATATTATGTGGTTTGGTCAATGTGAGGTTTTGCTGGAATATATTCAGAATTTAAAACATTTCTGTTGACAGAGTTCATTTGAAAGCAGCCATCCCAGTAATATTAAGTCATACAAAAATATTCATATTCTTTTTGTTTATCACTGCAGAAAATGTTATGGTTAATGGAAATTCCAATCTGAAGACATTCCTATTTCTTAAGATATTTAGGTTTTTTGCACTAAATTGTCAGAGTGATTATTAACAATAAAGATTTGTCGGGTGACTGCAGTATAAGATTTATTCTTTGATTTCAAAAAGGAATTGAGCATTTCAATAAAATTCAAGGATATGTTGACCCCTAGAGATTCCACTTCAATTGACTTGTTGTTACAGGCCACCAATGACAGCTTTTTTTTCTTTTGGGGGGCATTTGCTGACATCTTTCTTGCTCCACAAGTTGAGCAGTTGATCACTTTCATAACCAAAAATGTGCCGTCTGATATTCCTTTTGGAGGTTTGTCTCGGTGGGGTGAAGTGGGGGCGGTTGGAAACTCCCATTGAGCGGGCAAGGTGTGGGTGATTTGGATGAGTGGAAGGAGATGGATTTAAATTTGTAAGTAAGTACGTTTATTGGGCAAGTATTCACATACAAGGAATTTGCCTTGGTGCTCCGCCCACAAGTAACAACATGACATACAGTGACAGTTACAAATGACTCAGAAAACACTAAACATTAATGATAAAACACCATTGATCAAGCATGTGAACCAACAAAATACCAGATCAAAGGGAGGCTACAGATTTTTGGCTGTTGAGTAGAGCAACTACTCGTGGATAAAAACTGTTTTTGGCGAAGTACTCGATGGGCCGGATGGCCTAATTCGGCTCCGATGACTTGTGTCATCCTGAAGTTGTCCAATGACAAGTGATCATTAGATTTTTAGTTTTAACGATACAGCGCGGAAACAGACCCGTTGACCCACCGAGTCCGCGCCCTGACACTATCCCATACACACTGGGGGCAATTTACAATTATACCAAGCCAATCAGCCTACAAACATGTACGTCTTTGGAGTATAGGAGGAAACTAGGGAAAACCCATGCGGTGACGGGGAGAACGAACAAACACCATATAGACTGCACCTATAGTGAGGATTGAACCCGGGTCTCAGGCACCGTAAAGCAGCAACTCTACTACTGCCACAGTGTCGCCCAATTTGTGACAAAGTAATTAGACCTGCAATATTCTAAAAGGAGTGCTTCAGAGGGAATGATATCATCCACTGTAACATGAGCATTTGGGATGATGCCTATATATACAGTCACATATCTATGCTGATGGGAAACAATCACAAGTTTTGGTTTTTGAATTTATGTCTGAATAAAAGCAATTTTCTCTCACATAAACAGCATTGTGTAATTGAATTTCTAGACATAAGCATCTGCCTGCACATTTCCAATATGGAAGTCATTTTGTAAAAGAACATAGGAAAATAAATTGGTGCATGAAAAATTAATTTAGGTTTAGATTTATTGTCACGGGGTACAGTGAGGAGCTTTATTTTGCATGATATCCACTCAAATCAGATAGTATCAAATCAATAGAATCAAGTCGAGCTCAAGTGGACTAGGTAGAGCAAAGGGGAAGATACAGAGTGCATTGTAGCACTTCAATTCCATGGACAGAGTCCAATGTCTGCAATGGGGCAGAGGTGAGTTGGACAGTGATCCTAGCTTATGGAAGAACTGTTCAGAAGCTGGACAATTCCAATGCCTTATACATTTGACTAGTTAATTTGAATGCTGTGGATTTTTGTGCGTATCCTGAAGCAGTTGTGGATCAAATTTCCAAAGAAAATATGTTGATGAATTGTCCAGATAAAGGACTACTCCGGGCCTCCACTTTGGAAATGAGGCTGGGCAAATGGCTAATAAGACTCATAGATTCATAAAGTCATACAACAACCCAACTTGTCCATGCCAACCCTGGTATTTTCCTGAGTTCAGAACAGTTCACAGGAATGGCCATAAACTGGGGAGTACTATGATCCAATAGCACTTTTATCCATAGTTAGTGGTTTACTTCAGATGTGCCCAAGTTATTGCTTTGTTGTGTCCTGAAGCTAGTGGCTAATTCAATGATAATAGTTTCTTGGGCATCATCAGGTCAGAAATGTGATGTTTCCATCTATGCAGATGGACGCAAGGTATTTAGCAGTTTTGTTTTTACACTAGGGACAATTACAGTGGGGGCTAATCTCTTTCCTGAATATCCATTGAATTAATTCAAAAACATATCATGGCTAGAAATCTCATTTAAAAACTGGAATCTTGATTATGTTTTTTCTTCATTTTTAAGGCATAGTAAAATTGAATTTGATATTCTCATGCCATTCTTGCGGTTAAACTGCAATACCTTATGCTCTACATTTGGATTTGAAGTGATATGGTCTCTAATGCTCTTGACTACAGTTACAAAAATCATGGGCAATAAGGACAGGACGTCTCCAGGTTAAGACAGGGCTCCGTTCCTGACAATTGTTGGTAAAGCACTGTCCATGAGTTGAAAATGAACAAGGACGGTGTGTAGGAGAGGATCACTGAAACAGCTTTGACGGGAGAGTGAGCAAGTGTGGGAACAGCAGCCCCCAGTTGGCCTCCCTGACTCAGTGTGTGAGCGAGTGAGTTTGCTCAGCATTGCCAGCTCAGTGTAGCCCCTGACTGTTGCAGCTCGGCGCTGGTGGGGAGAGAAGGCGTGCGGAATTAGTCTGTTCCCACCCAGCAGAAAATGCCTGCAGTCCTGCAACAGCCGGCAAATCTATCCCCAACAGCCCTGGTGGCCTCCCAAATGCTTGTTCGTATGTATGGGGTATCCATAATTCGGGTTCTTGTATGTTCTTCCATTTTTCTTTTTTATTCTTTTGACCTAAAATATTTATAAAATGGAGAAAGATTACCTGTGTGAATTATCATTTAAATCCATAGGTACGGAGTTGTATGCAGAATATAGCTGTCTACACTGTGCCAACAGTAGACAAACAGTTATCCCTTAATGCATTAAACTGTTAAAAAACAAAGATCAACATCAATGCAACACTTACTTAATTTTTGTATCATTTATTTTGGAATGTGGATGGCACCATTCTTTAATAAACACAGACTCTGAATTTAGCTGTATACGGTATGCTATGTTGATTTGTTGATTTGGCATAGTTCAAATTAATCTCTCACTGATTTATTTTGGAAAGAGCTATGGGAGCCTTTGAATTTTGAAAAAAAATAAAGCTTTTTTTGTAGGAGTGGATTAGGATGGTCTTGTTCTTAGGAGAAAGGAAGCAGTGGGCTCCTTGGGACTAGTGACCAGAGGAAAAGGAAATAATAGAGTGGTTGCCCAAGCTTAATGATCGTAATTTATTGGATGAAGAAATGAAGGCATTCTCTGGAAAAGACGGTACCAAATTTTGATTGAAAGTGCTAGGGAACAGGACAGATATAGGAAGGAATGTATTGAGAGAAATGGTGCAAATAGAGTTTGGCTGTTTCGTTAGAATCTTGAGAGAACACCATGCCCCAGTCAGTTACACCAACTTAATTACTGCTTTGTGTCAATATCTTAGGGTAGTAAATCTTAGCAAGTCTCCAGATGCCAGCATTTACCTTATGTGCCAGTCCAAACATTCCTTCCAATACTTCACTGAGCTTTGAGTTGTAATCTTGAATGAATAGGGCCTTCTGAATATTTTCGACAATTCAGCTGTCGAAACCTTTTTCTCTCCTCTATTGCTGAAGCAAAAATATCAGAAGTGAAAATACAGCAGGTCCTCTTGAGAATGTCCTCTTGAAAATGAAGTAAAAGGGACCATTAAATGCAATTACATAAACAAATTAGAGAAGGCCACCTTTATGCTTGAGAATGGAATCTTTCACTTAAAAATGTTGTTAGGGATTTCAAAACAACATTCTCGGGTCACACTTTTTATAGAGCCTTTGGGAGAATAGAGACTGGCTCTTATTGTAAATTATATCAACAGGAAGATTGAGCTAAAGGCGTGTGCATTTTAAATTCAACTTGTAATCCCCAGTATGTTTCCGAAGACATAATAGTAAGTATTCTTCTGATCAGCAATTCCTCAGGTTTATATGGGAACTTAAAAGAATCTTTCAGCAGCAACTGGGTTTAGGTCTGGCTAAACATTCAGTCTGTAAGCCCTTGTATTCAGGGAATGTTGGAGACACATTGCCAATTTACAGGCTTTAATTGCACCAGGAAAATCTTTCCATTTTGAAGACTAATACCTTTATATTCTATAAATGCCATCCTTTAATTCTTTTGTTTATTGGTACAGTGCTATATACATCAGACATTTCAGTTTTGCTTTCTGGAAGTTTTCGTAATGCCACATGTAATTCTGTGCGTTTGTAATTCATTAACTTATTTTGCATATTTTTATACTTTTGTACTTTTTGATTTTGGTTCCAAAATTAGCACATTACCAATTAGAACACAAATCATCCCAGGCTTTCCCAGTTCTATATTGCAATTCTGCACAATTGGAAAATGGTGTGATCAATTCGGCTCCAAACTCCATTCCATGTTGTGGGGGGAATGGTTGATCTTTTTCTTGTGACTCTGGTCTGAGATCAGAAATCGACAATGTTGAGAATTTCATGAATGAACTTGGTATACGACACATTGGTACATTCCACTTGAACAGTAGAGACTCTGGAGACCAATTATCAAATGGTAATTGCATATTAAATCTGTGACCTTTCGCGAATACGGCTCGTGACCAATGAAATTCATGTTTATTCGACATAGAAAAAGTGAAAAAAACAGAAACATATTGCGAGAATAAAACATCAAATGCTGAAACTGCTGTTCAGATTTGGAACTGTGGAGAAAGAAATAGCTAACCTTTTGGATTGAAAACCTGAATATTATGCTAGAACCTTTCTGAACAAGGAGACGTGCGCTTTGAGAATAAGGGGGAAATGTAGCCGATATTATTCCATGTGATTTTTTTTTTGTCTGGGATACAGAATCAGAATCTGAATTTCTTTATTGTCATTGCACATGGTGCAACGAAATTTAAAAAGTCAATCCAACGGTGCGATTCACAAGAACAATCTTAAAATATAAGGAAGGGTAAAAATATATACATATAAAAACAAATTCAGTTGAATGTGAGTGTTATTTTTATTTTGCATTGTTAAGCTCACGTATGGCTATGGGGTAGAAGCTGTCTCTGAGTCTGCTCATGCGAGTTTTGAAAGACCTGTACCGTCTGCCAGAGGGCAGCAGGTGGAACAGGTTGTGTCCAGGGTGGGAAGGGTCCTTCAGGATGTTGGCTGCCCTGCCAAGGCAGTGAGAGCTGAAGATGTCCTTCAGGGAGGGCAATGGGCAGCCAGTGATTTTTTTGGGCAATGTTGATGACCCTTTGAAGGGCTCTCCTGTCCGCTGCAGAGCAGCTGGCATACCATGTGGTTATACAGTGCGCCAGCACACTCTTGATAGAGCAGCGGTAGAAGGACACCAGCAGCTTCTCTTCCAGGTTGTTTTTCATGAGGATCCTCAGAAAGTAGAGTCGCTGCTGGGCCTTCTTGACTACTGTGGTGGTGTTTGTGGTCCAGGAGAGATCCTCCGCAATTTGCGTGCCCAGGAATCTGAAGTCTGAGACCCTTTCCACACAGTCCCCATTGATGATTAGGGGTTGGAGGACTGCACTGTTCTTATGGAAGTCTATGATAATTTCCTTTGTTTTTGTGGTGTTTAGGATGAGGTTGTTGTCTGAACACCACGCTGCCAGTCTTTGGACTTCCTCCCTGTAGGCTGTCTCATCTCCTCCTGAGATACGCCCAACCACAGTCGTGTCGTCTGCAAACTTGACGATGGTGTTGGTGGAGTGGGCGGAGGCACAATCATGGGTGTAGAGTGTGTAGAGGAGGGGGCTCAACACACTGCCCTGTGTGGAGCCGGTGCTGAGTGTGATGGGGGTAGAGAGGTGATGGCCCAGTCTGACAGTCCGGGGGCGATTAGACAGAAAGTCCTTGATCCAAAGGCAGATGGGTTGGGAAAGTCCTAAATCCATGAGTTTGGTGACCAGTCTGCTGGGGATGATGGTATTGAAGGCAGAGCTAAAGTCAATGAAGAGCATCCTTACATAGCTCCCCTGGTGTTCGAGGTGGGTCAGTGCAGTGTGAAGAGCAGTGGCGATGGCATCCTCAGTGACCTATTTGCTCTGTAGGCAAACTGGTGTGGGTCGAAGGTGGACGGTAGGCTGGCTTTGATGTGCTGCTGAACCAGCCTCTCGAAACACTTCATCATGACTGGTGTGAGAGCGACCGGTCGGTAGTCATTAAGGCCGCTGACAACAGGCTTTTTTGGTAGTGGGATAATTGTGGCAGCAGAATGAATGATGGATCGTTCTACAGAAAGAGGGAAGGATAAATTAGTCCAGTTTATTTAAATCTATAAAAAAATGTTCTATTTTCCAAGTGCTTTACTTTTCTTTAAGATGCCCCGAATATTTGGCTGTTTATGAATTACATTAAACACATACACCATTTAAAAGGTATTTGGATAGGTGCTTAAATAGGAAAGGGCTAAATTGCTATTGGTCTGCAGTTAGGCTACAAAACCTGAAAACTCTTATTAACCGCTAGTTAATTGCTGATAATTCTTTACGCACTCTTTGCACTTCACAAATGTTAGCTAGCCGGCTAAGGCTTTCCTTGGATAATGACTTTGATTTTCTGATATTTGATCCAATGCTCAATAGCATGAGTCATCCTTACAAACCCAATGTTCAAGTTCACATTTATTGTCACATGCACCAATTGGTACAGTGAAATCTGAGTTACCATACAGCCATACGAATAAAAAGAACATAATACACAATAGAGGTTAGCAGAAAAATCCACCACAGTGGAATCAACATTTCTCACTGTGATGGAAGACAATAAAGTTCAGTCATCTTCCTCTTTGTTCACCTGTGGCCGGGGCCTTTGAACCCTCCGGGGTCGCCGCTACAGACGGCCCGATGTACAGGCCCTCTCGCTGGGATGATCGAAACTCCGGCATCGGAACACACTCTCCGGTTGGAGTTTCTGAATTGGCCGCTTCATACTGGAGACCACGGCTTCCTAGATCACAGACCCCGCCGGACAGAGCTCCATCACTGGCGATCCTCGGCATGGGATCGCCCCGCTCCGAGATGTTAAAGTCGGCGCCGCGCCTGCGGCTAGAAGCTCCGCAGACCACAGCTCCACGGTGTTAAAGTCAGCAGACCCAACACTCCGGAGCTCCAACACTGGCACTCCCTGGCAAGAGATCGCCCTGCTCCGTGATGGTAATTCCGCGCTGAGTCTGCTGCTGAAGCTCTGAGCCGGTCTCCGGTAGGAAAGGTCACGCTAATCCAGTTGGTAGGCCGCGAGGGGGCAAAGATGCCACATGGAGAAAAGACGCAACTCCGTCCAGGTAAGTGACTGAGAAGCGGTTTCCCCGTATTCTCCCCCACCACCCCCCACATAAGACATAAGGAGAAACATTAAAACATACATTTAGACGCACTAAAAATAACAAAAAGGGCAAAAGGACTAACGAGCTGCTGGCGAGGCAGCCACTGCGGTGGCGCCAATGTGACCTCTACATCAGGAATTTACATGAGAGTGATCAGGCCCACAAATGGTCAAGAGGGTTCTAGGTATCTTCAGCGGACTTCCTCGGCAATAAACACCTTGACCAGCACCCACTGGGAGAACATCAACTACAAACAATAGAGCAGTCAAGGGCATGGGGAATGCTGTCCTCCAACATGATTCATCTCAAGAAAAGCCGCATGGATTATATTTAATCTGTGAATCCAGCCAATGCTGCCCTGAGATAAGAGTCACACACCAAACTGGATCAGTATATACAAAGCTAGAAATCCTTGTGGCATATTGTCTTTTTTTCGTGACTGACGTTGTCTGACTGCTTACCATTTTGATTATTTTACACCAAAGTTTGCAGTGACAGAAGAATCTACTGAAGTTACAGGGATTAAACCATGCCGTTTTTTGGACAAAGTAACATTTATTAATTCTGTATTTTTAAAAAACAATAAATCCAGAGCATAATGCTCTTTTCATTGTATGTTGGGTAAAATTATTAATGTAGCTGTGAAATATATTTCAGACAGCATTAAAGATGCTGTGAAATATTTCAAGGTTTCAAGACCAGTTTATTGTCACATGTACCAATTAAGATACAGTGAAATTCGAATTACCATACAGCCATACAAAAAAAAAGCAACAAGCCACACAACTACATAAAAGTTAACATAAACATCCACCACAGCGGATTCCCCACGTTCCTCACTGTGATGGAAGGCAATAAAGTCTAATCTCTTTCTCTTTATTCTCTTGCGGTTGGGGCAGTCGAACCATCTGTCGGAGCGATCAAAGCGGCCGCAGCCGGCGATGAAAGCTCCAGTGTCGTGGCGATGGAAGCTCCCGCTTTGGGGCAATCGAAGCTCTCACGTCAGGGAGATCGAAGCTAATGCGTCAGGGTGATCGAAGCCCTTGCGTTGGGGTGATCAAAGCAATCGAGTTGGGGCTATCGAAGCCCCCACATAGGGGCGATCGAAGCTCTCGCGTCGAGCGAAGATCCTGCAGACTCCCCTGGTGGGAGTTCCCGAAGTCGGCCTCCAGCAGAGGCCGCCAACTGCTTGATGTTAGGCCGCAGTGCGGTTGGAGATACGATACGGAAAAAAAATCGCATCTCCGACGAGGTAAGAGATTTTGAATACGTTTCACCCAACCCTCCTCACTCTCCGCTCCCCACATAAAACAAGCTAAAGAACACTAAAAACATACATTTAACACATTCTATCACACAACTAAGAAGGAAGGGACAGACAGGCTGTTGGTGAGACAGCCATTGCTGGCGCCACCCGGTGGAAGTTTGAGTTCGGGATTCAGTTAGGCACTCACAAGGAAGATAAAATCATTAACAACGTGTTACAAATTTGCATTTAACACCTGTCATATTAAGAATTATGCTTTCCTTTTTCAGATTTGGCAGTTTATTAAATCCTGCATGCTGCCAGCAGAATCAATGGAAACTAATGTCAGGTTAGTTTTTAAGGTTAGTTCCATAAAACAATTGGCAGAAGGTACCACAATATAAGTTCTTTGAGTCATGCTTGCTCGTAGAATGCATCAGCTACATTTCTCTCACTACCTCATCCATTTAACTACCCAGAGTATTCTTTTTGCCATAAAAGGAGAGGGACTGATAAATGGAGAGATAATGGAGCAACAGCATGAATGAACATTTCATGATCAGTGGCAATAAATAGATGCCTCAGTTTAGAATGATATTGTATAGGCATGTGATTTATTGAGGTCAATGTCTGTTTTTTTTTTCTATTTTGAACTTTTAAGCTCAAAATGTACAATAATTTCAAGTACTTTTTAATTGTTTAGTCAAGAAATTTATGAAGCATTTGTCAGGCTACTAATTTAATCAGAGGCATTCACGTTTGGGTTTGAGTTTGAGATTAGTTTATAGTCACGTGTACTGAGGTACAGTGAAAATGCTTTTGTTGCGTGCTACCCAGTCAGCGGAAAGAAATTCCTTTCAGATTAAAATTAGTGAACTTCTAATAAGTAGAACTTGATAATGATTTGAACTTAAAAAGAGATTTTTTTCCACACAAAAATGCATACTAATGGTGTCATTAGCAAGGTCGGCATTAATACCTGTCAGACAATTTGAAAGCATGTACCACCAGAATCAGGAATAGTATTTTGCCCACTTTTATCAGACTACTCAAGTCAAGTCAAGTCACTTTTATTTCTATAGCACATTTAAAACATAACTCTTGTTGACCAAAGTGGAGGTTCTAACGTTATACAACATTGGTTCATAGATTAAGTATATACATAAATAAATACATATAGCCCTCCCTCAGAGGACGTCAAGAAAGGCTTGAGAGTAAAGATGAGTTTTAAGTCTCAACTTAAAAGAGTCGATGGAGGGGACAGTTCTGATGGGAAGAGGGATGCTGTTCCACAGTCTGGGAGCTGCAACCGCAAAGGAGCGGTCGCCCCTGAGCTTATGCCTAGACCGCGGGACGTTCAGTAACCAAGTCAGCCGAGCTGAAGGGACCTCTCATAAGCTAAAAGTGTGATTCCGATCTCCCAAACTACCTCATTGTTGCCCTTGCACATTTTTTAATCTGCACTTTCTTTGCAGCGGCTACACTGTAAATGCTGTAACACTGTACTCTGGTGTTTTTCTCTTTGCATTTCCTGTTGTACTTGTGTATGCCTTGGTTTAATCATGTAAAGGATTTGACAGGTGTCAGATACATGACAGACCTGTTAAGGGCTGAAGGTTTTCTTCTTCAAAGGACATAGGTGAACAGGTCAAACATTTAGGCTAAACTGACATATTAATGGTCACTTTTAAAGGTATCAGATTAATATTTTTATATTTTAGAAAAAAAACTGTTTTTCTAACTGCATTAATTAAGGGCAGGTTTATAAGATATCCTCTAGTTTGCTCTTCGGAAGGGTAAGCTAATGTGGGCACACGGCTTTGTAATTGTTTCCAGCCATTACACAATTTAAACATACCACCATTTGCTCTCCAAAAGCTAGTCTGTTCTAATATATAATCTTTAAACATGCTTTTAACATTTACCAATAATCATCTGCAATTTGTAATGGAAATCCTGGTTCCCTATGTTTGCTTAGCCCAGTGACTATTCCAAGTGAAAGCTCTACACAACTTTGTCTCCATGTCTCTATTTTGACTTTTGATAACCTTGCAAATCTATTAAATTCTGGTTTGATTTTGAATAAAACTGTCTTTTTTTTTGTGGAGATCCCCGTGTCTTTTTTTCTTCCATAGTCAGCGTTTCATTGTTTTATTATCCTGACATTAGTTTCAACATTGGTCAAGCAGTAAGTACCGTGTTCAATATAAAGGAAAATCAGGTGTGTAATGCGCAACTGACTGATTATTGCACATTATTATATCATTCCCAAATTATAATTACCAGCTTTATCTTGCTTGTGCAGTGTAGGCAGTGATGAAACTACATTGGACACATTCACAGTCGTCACAATGCATTCTCTTTCAACACCTTGAAATTTCTTTCTTTGAATATGATTGCAAGGAATTCCTTTGTTCATCATTTTGTGATTAGATCAGCACATTTATTTTAAATGCTGATATGATTTGAAAATCGTCCACATTTATGAATTTGCAAGCACTAATAAGCACAGAAATGGTAGTATTTTAATTTCTAGTTTAAAATCAGTCGAGTGAAGCCCAGTGGCAGGTTAAACGCCACAGTCCACAGGGTATCAGCACCCCAGGCGAAGCTCAACCAAGTATTGTCCCACCAACGGACACGAGTCCAGAGCCCAACCAGCCACAGTCAGCGGTAGAGAGGAAGATGGAAGGAAAAAAGCCGAATGGAGCAGTCACTGGCTGTGGAGAAGAGATGCTGTCTGGGCTGCCACATGACCATCTAGAGGCTCCCTGCGGTGGGCCTGCCTCGACTGAGGGTGTCTTGTGATAAAAGGCCGAAACACCCAGTGACGTTGAGGTACACAACTGAAGATGTGTTTGATTGGTAGTAAAATCACCTAGTGGTCATCCCCAAGAATACCAAATGTCAATTGTAGTGAAAAACCTTAGGGATTGTAACATCCATTCCTACTAATTTAAAACAAAAAATGTTTTTGAATGGTCTCTTATATTTCTTTTCAACCCAAAAGAAGGCCATTTGCCCATCCAGTATATAGCAGCTCTGAGAGCTATTCCAGTAATCTCTTCCCCCCACTTATTTCCATAGTAACAATTATCTCCCACTTATTCATGAACATTCATCAGATTTTTCTACCATCCACCGATACAAAGAGGTAATTTACAGTCACCAGTTACTGTCAGGATGTATTAGAAATGTAGGAGAAAATCAAAATATTTGAAAAACATACCCACAAGGAGATTGTACAAATACCACATACACAAAACCAAAGGTCATAGAAACATAGAAATTAGGTGCAGGAGCAGGCCATTCGGCCCTTCGAGCCTGCACCGCCATTCAATATGATCATGGCTGATCATCCAACTCAATATCCTGTACCTGCCTTCTCTCCATACCCTCTGATCCCTTTAGCCACAAGGGCCACATCCAACTCCCTCTTAAATATGGCCAACGAACTGGCCTCAACTACCTTCTGTGGCAGAGAATTCCACAGATTCACCACTCTCTGTGTGAAAAACGATTTTCTCATCTCGGTCCTAAAAGACGTCCCCCTTATCCTTAAACTGTGATCCCTTGTCCTGGACTTCCCCAACATCGGGAACAATCTTCCTGCATCTAGCCTGTCCAACCCCTTAAGAATTTTGTAAGTCTCTATGAGATCACCCCTCAATCTTCTAAATTCCAGCGAGTACAGGTCAAAATTGAACCTGGGTTGATGAAGCTGTGTACAAGCTTTGTATTCTTAAATGTCACTTTTTCACTTTGAAAGATCAAGGGGCAAGAATTCCTAAGGGCTTTTCAACGGATATTTTGACACTGTCCTCGAATCTTGTCTCTATCCATTTGGTCATTTATTCTGTGACAAAGCTCAGTTTTGGGAACTTGCCCAACAGAGTCAAGTGACTGCAGTTAGGTCTCAATGCTGGCGAGAGTAGCCAGGGAGAGGAGTCTGAAGAAGAGTTTCGGCTCGAAACGTTGCCTATTTCCTTCGCTCCATAGATGCCGCTGCACCCGCTGAGTTTCTCCAGCATTTTTGCCTACCAGAGGATGCTGACATTGGTTTTATTATTATTCCAATTTGTTTGAAGGATTTTGTAGAGATTACATTGGTGATCTCCCACTTTGGTGATCTCCCACTGGTGATATCTTTCCAATGTCTTGAGGTGCCCATTGTAGATAGTTTCAGAATCACATAGAAGGCAGGAATATCTAAGCCGAAGTCAGCATGGTTTTGTGATCCAATTTGAGATAATAAATAGCAGATAACGAAAGGAGAGTCAGTGGATGTTGTTTACTTGGATTTTCAGAAGGCCTTTGATAAGGTGCTGCATGCAAGGCGGCTAAAGAAAATGAGAGCCCATGGTATTAGAGGGGAGATACAAGCATGTATAGAATGTTGGCTGAATGGCAGAAAGCAAAGAGTGGGAATAAAGGAGGCTTTTCCAGGTTGGCTGCCAGTGAACAGCAGTGTTCCACAGAGGTAGGTACTGGGACTGCTACTCTTCACATTGTATTCAATGATTTGAATGTGTGAATTGCAGGTTTTGTGGTCCATGTTTGCAAATGATATGAAGCTCGGTGGAGGGGCAGGTAGATGTACTTTTAGGAGATGAGGAAGAATTTATTTAATCATACGGGTTGTGAATCTGTGGAATTAATGGCCACAGGCAACTGTGGAGGCCAAGTCATTGGGTACTTTTAAGGCAGAGATTAGTAAGTGTGTCAAGGGTTATGGGGAGAAGGCAGGAGAATAGGGTTGAGATAGATGAAAGATAAATCAGCCATGATTGAATGGTGGAGTAGGCTTGATAGGCCGAATGGCCTAATTCTGCTTCTAGAACTTATGAACTTGACTACTGAGGTTTGGATGACCTTGAGTCAGGAACGATAGCGATGTTTTCAGAAAGCAGTTTTCATTCGGGCCTGGAAATAAGTTCATTCTACTGGTAAGACTATTGAGAGTAACGTGTGGCTTTGTTGCCTTGACTTTATTGCACAACAACCCATTTGATGCAGACTTACTGGCAAACCTGACTGAAGAATTAAAAAATGCCACACGCCAACATCAAAAATAACAGGGTCTCGGAAACAGATGGTATACCTACTAACATTCTCAATCTTGGCTGTGAGGAACTTCAGTCAAAAATCCATTATCTTATTGCCCACAACTAGGGAGGAGACAATATGTCAGGGCCTTCAGAGATGCCATTTCATGAAAATTTTCAAAAGAGGTGACAAATCTGACCATTACATGGTAAATGGTAGGGAATTACATGGTAAATGGTAGGGAATTGAGGAATGCTGTGGAACAGAGGGATCTAGGAATAACTGTGCATAGTTCCCTGAAGGTGGAATCGCATGTAGATAGGGTGGTAAAGAAAGCCTTTGGTGTGCTGGCCTTTATAAATCAGAGCATTGAATATAGGAGTAGGGAAGTAATGTTAAAATTGTACAAGGCATTGGTAAGACCAATTCTGGAGTATGGTGTACAATTTTGGTCGCCTAGTTATAGGAAGGATGTCAACAAAATAGAGAGAGTACAGAGGAGATTTACTAGAATGTTGCCAGGGTTCCAGCAACTATGTTACAGAGAAAGGTTGAACAAGTTAGGTCTTTATTCTTTGGAGCGCAGAAGGTTAAGGGGGGACTTGATTGAGGTCTTTAAAATGATGAAAGGGATAGACAGAGTTGACGTGGATACGTTTTTCCCATTGAGGGTAGGGAAGATTCAAACAAGAGGGCATGACATGAGAATTAAGGGACAGAAGTTTAGGGGGAACGTGAGGGGGAACTTCTTTACTCAGAGGGTGGTGGCTGTGTGGAATGAGCTTCCAGCAGAAGTGGTGGAGGCAGGATCGATTTTAACATTTAAGAGTAAAGTGGATAGGTATATGGACGTGAAGGGAATGGAGGGGTATGGTCTGAGTGCAGGTAGATGGGACTAGGGGAAAACAAATGGTCGGCA
Source organism: Okamejei kenojei (assembly GCA_035221665.1). NCBI lineage: Eukaryota > Metazoa > Chordata > Chondrichthyes > Rajiformes > Rajidae > Okamejei > Okamejei kenojei. The sequence continues at coordinate 5,841,119 of CM069157.1, forward strand.
CGGACTGGAAGGGCCGAGAGGGCCTGTTTCCGTGCTGTAATTGTTATATGGTTATTACAACTATAGAGCAATCTTCTTGATGTCCTGCCCAGCAGCTGAACTGGGGTATTGACAGAACATCGCAGGTACAGTGACTGTTTTTGTTGCTTTTGAATGTTGGAAAATGTTACAGATGAACTTTTTTCAGTGTTGTCATGCAACAGGGTGGAAACTCCAATGGATTATTACCAAACCCAACCTTACAATGCTTTGAAGATAGACACACACTGCTGGAGTAACTCAGCGGGACAGTCAACATCTCTGGAGAAAATGAGAAGGTGACGTTTCGGGTCGAGACCCTTCTTCAGACTGAGGGTCTGACAATGCTTTTGCATGTCTTCCCCCCTGGACATGGAAATAAAAATGAACTCCCATTGCTGCTTCAGCTGACAGTCAGTCGAGTTCTGGATTGTGCGTGGAAGCGTCCTAGTCTGCAGAATTAAGTCTCACACCATGTTGTGTTTATATTCACAGAGAATCCCCTGTTTACTTGTTTGCTCATAGTTTAATCTACTTTGCCAAGTCATACAAAATCGACTTTTGGGCTATTCATTAAATGCAAGGAAAAACTAAACATTTTCCCTGAAAACAGTTCTCTTCAGTCAGTTTTCAAACCATGAATGACACCTAAATATATTTCACGCTGTATATACTCAAGATATCAACTAAAGAGGACATTGGTCAATGAATAGGTAAACAAAGAATACCTGCTCTCCGCATCCTTGGCCTGCATTGTAAATATTATCAAACTGGTGTTCATGGATCCTCTGGGACATTAGATTAGTACATCAGTTACTTCACTGGAAAAATATCAACTTGTTTTTACAAATATGGTTCACAAGTGCAGTTCTGTGCTAATGGAGTAAACATGCATTTAAGAACATCTCTGCTGTAACGGTGTGTTTTTTGGAAGATAAACGAGGCTGATCTCCTGCTGAGGAGATCAGAAGAGTTTTGGTTCAGCAGTGCTCTACTGATTAAAAACATGTACACTTTGTGGATATTCTCTATAAATATAAATACATTTATGTCTGGAGTGTTCAGTAAATGTGTTTATCTTGTAGAGCAAAGTAGAAACACATACTTTTTTAGTCTCCCTAGTTTGGAAGAAGCAATCTGTGTGGCGTCCCGTCAGGAAGTTAATAATTATTCAGTCACAAAACTGATTTTGTTTAAAATCTATTTTAATTAATATGCTACACAAACAAAATCAAAATTTAAAAGTTTATAGCTCCTTCCTCCCAGTAATATGTAAACGTTCTAGAATAGAATAATTACTGATTTAATCTTTGTGTATGTTAAGCTACTAATTCCGCTGGGGTCAGTGTAGTCTCTGGCAAAGGAAAAGGAAATAATTGTTGGTTAATGGGAATTAATATAGTCTTTTAAATACTGTCACACTTCCCAAGGAAGAATTTTCAAAGTTTGATATCAAGCCCCATTGGAAAATATTAAGAAAGGTGAATGGGGATTTAAGGAGGAAAGAGAGATTACGTGATGAATGAATTCCGATGCTTTTGAAGGAATAGTCATCAAAATCAGAGTAGTTTTTAAATTAGGAATGTTTAGTGGGGGTGGGGGGGGGATTAGAAGAGTGCAGATATCTTGCAGGATAGTATATCTGGAAAACATTATGAATGAGAGTCTAAGCAATGAAAGAATATGAAAGGATGAGAATTTTAAAATGGTCTTTCCTTAACTGGGATCAGTGTGCATCTGCAGGCGGGGGACTGATGGGTTACTGTGACCTTGTGCAAGTTATGGCAAGAGTGTCTGACTTTTTGCTGGATGACCTCCAGATTTAAAAAAAAATAGTACAAGGGAGTTGGTCCTGGAGAAATTGAAATAGCTGATTTTTTAGGAGTTTGTTCCAAAAGCAGAAGTGGAACTAAACAATCTTATAGAGTGAAGATTGGTGGTTTTGATAATAGCATGGATGGTTGGTTAGAAACTGACCTAAATGCCAAAAATGCCATCAAAGATGTGAACTGTCCTGTTCAGTTTAAGAAAATCGGATTTGGTGAATATGGCTTCAGTAACAAACTGGTTGAATCACTGGAAACGCACATCATTATATCTGATAGTTGTTTAACAAGGTTAAATTTCAGCTAGCATTCTTTGCCATGAGAAAGAGTGGTTAGCCACTTGCCCAAATGTGTTCCATTCAGACCTCAGTTTGGTTTTCTATTTTATCTGAAACTATACTGCTATTATAGACACAAGGAACTGCAGATACTGGTTTACAAATAGAAGCATAAATTACTGGAGTAACTCAGCAGATCAGACAGCACCTCTGGAGAACATGGAGACGCTACGTTTCATGTTTGGATCCTTCTTCAAACTGATCAAATTAGGCGAAGGGAGAGGGAAAAGGGGGGTGGGATAATGGTAGAAATGGGTACCTATCTGGGTGGGACACAGGGAAGAGAGGGGGGAAAACGTGGGAGGGGATGTTACCCAAAAATGGAGAATGAAATGTTCATACCATTGGGTTGCAAGCTACCCAATGCTACTATTGTTCCTTTAATACCTTTTTTAAACAAGGTATTGTTTTTTGTTTAACATTTCCAACTAATGAATCCCTATCTTTGCTGATTTAACCACATTTCCTGTTCCTTATCAGTTCTCTGAAACATTAATTTCCTCTGTTCATAAGAATGGATATCACATTTGGGTATCTCTCTATCCTACGAATGCAGAGTTGTCTTTTATCCCAGAACAATTTATTTTGTTATTTCCACCTCACTATACCTAATTTCACAATGCCACTGTGCCAATACAACTTCTATAGGTTAGAAGATGCTAAATAACCCTCATCATTTCTTAAGCATTTTCCAATCGCACCTTTGTTTCGTAATTTCTGGTTTTAACTGGTTCTTACAGAAGAGATTGAAAAGGTGGTGGTGCGCGTGGGGGAGCTACGAATGGACCAGGGAGCCGTGAAAAGAGTGATCCCTGTGGAAAGCAGAAAAGTGGTGGGAGTGGGAAATGGTGACTGATGGTACACGTTGACATAAATGTTGGAGGATTGTGTGTTAGATGCAGGGGTGAAAGGTGAGGATCAAGGGGACACTATTGCTGTTCTGTCTGTGGAGTATGGGATAGAAAAGACACGCAGGAAATAGAGGACATGTGCGTGAATCACATCATTAAGCTTCTTGTACCATCAGTAACTCTCTCGCTCTCCTAGCAACCTGCAATCATAATTTCAATCAAGCAACAATACGAACGGCATGAGCTTTGCGGAAAACGATCCTGACAGTTATCTCAGTAAAGCTATATTTTAATTATTAGTCTCATTTATTCAGGGTGAAAAACATCGTGAGATTTGTAATTTTGATGTTTATGAATTTGTTCATACTGCACAAGAAAGAGATAGAAAACCTGCATTTACACAGGTCTTACATGGGAGAGTCCAAACTGCTTTTAGTCAATGACTACCTTGGTAGTCTTCCTTATTATGCAAACAATTTTGGAAACGAATATATATAAGTTCTGCCAGATGATAATACATCGAATGACCAAGTTATCTATCCTTCGCAGTGTTGGTTGAGACCAAGTCAATATTGGCAGCATCCTAGGCTGCCTCGTGACTTAAATGAGGCAAATGTGCTGAGCCAAGGTGCCTTAAAGGCATTAACCATTAGTTGGTTCTATTTGCTTCAGGACTTTGTTTTATTTAAAACAATTTTGAAAGGCTCTTCCAAAATAATTCTGTCTGTAGATTATCTGTTGAGTCCTCCAGAGCTGTAGTTCTACGGGTAGCTGTCCAATAGATCTTCAACCTTTACCTTTGTATAATATTGATGAGCTACTACTCAATCTCTGAGGAACACTGTCAAATAAGGCTGTGCCAAGTCACTGTTGAGTTGTTCACTGTGGCAGACAAAGGGATGCGCTCTTTACACTAATATCCACAGGACTTAGATCCTTTACCAACACTGCCCTCTAATGATTCATGGCGAGATTCAGGAATGCAGAAACATTTCTCATACCTTTGGAGCCACCTCTTGATGGAGGCAACCATCAATAAGGGGTAAGCCATTTAGAACGGAGACGAGTAAACACTTTTTCACACAGAGAGTTGTGAGTCTGTGGAATTCTCTGCCTCAGAGGGCGGTGGAGGCCGGTTCTCTGGATACTTTCAAGGGAGAGCTAGATAGGGCTCTTAAAGACAGCAGAGTCAGGGGATATGGGGAAACATAGAAACATAGAAAATAGGTGCAGGAGGAGGCCATTCGGCCCTTCGAGCCAGAACGGCCATTCATTGTGATTGTGGCTGATCGTCCCCGTGCCTGCCTTCTCCCCATATCTCTTGATTCCACTAGCCTCTAGAACTCTATCTAACTCCACTAGCCTCTAGAACTCTATCTAACTCCACTAGCCCCTAGAGCTCTATCTAAAGGCAGGAACGGGGTACTGATCAGGGATGATCAGCCAAGATTACATTAAATGGCAGTGCTGGCTCGAAGGACCGAATGGCCTACTCCTGCACCTATTGCCTATTGCCTATTGTCTATTGTAATGATTAAATTCACCATTACCATTACCATGTGCCAGCTCAAAACCCCTGCCTTCTGAGCTCCATGTTTTCATGCTTCAGAGATCTGCACTATCTACAACAAGCACCTCATGGCACTTGAAAGATATCCTGACTGGGTGCATCATGGCCTGGTTACAACAATTCTAACACACAGGAACGTGGGAGGCTGCAGAGAATTCTGCTCAGCATAGTCCATCACGGTCAAATGCCTCTTCCCTATCGAAAGCATGTATATGAGACACTGCCTCAAGAAGGCAGCATCTATCATGAAGGAACCCCACCATCCGGGCTATGCCTCTTCTTGGTGCATGGAGACATAGCTTCTTTATTTGTTGATAAGTTGCAAATGGAATTGAATATTGTACACTTCTGATCTTATGTCGGAAGGAAGGCCATGAGGCACGATGATGGTTGGGTCTATCTGAGGAGCCTCTGCATTAATGTTACTGTGCTAGATGACCTCCAACAATCATAGTCATCTTCTTTTGTTTAAAGTATGACTCTAGCCACCAGATTATTTTCCCTTTGATGGCCATTTGCTACACCTTCGTCAAATTTTGAAGCCACGCTCGAGGTTATCTTGATGTCAATTGCAGTCACACTTCTCTTACATTTGGAATTAACTCCCTTGGTCCATGTTATGACTAAAGCTGTAATCAAGTTTGGAGCTGAGTGGGTCTGGCTAACCTCAAGAAGGACACTCATGAGTAGTGCCACTTGATAGCACTGTCAATGATAGCTGCCATCACTTTAATAACAATTGAGAATTGCAATATTGGGCTGTACTTTGCTGGATTTAATTGTTCTACTTTTTGTGAGCAGTACAAACCTGGGACAGTTTTCTACAATGTTGGATAGATGCCAGTATTTTAAATTTGATGGAACAGGTTGACTGGAGGTGTAGCTAGTTCAAGAGTACAAATCTTCAGTACTATCTACAGGGATGTTGCCCGGTCTTTTGGCCTATGACGTATCCAGTCTTCTCTGTGATTTATTTAGATGTCAAGGAATGTAGCAAATTAGCTGGACACATTCTGAAATATTTTCTGAGATGATGGAGATCTCAGGAGGAAGCTGAGATGGAACATCTACTTGGCACTTCTAGTTGACTATGTTTGCAAATGCGTCAGCCTTTTCTTTAGCATTCTGTGCCAATATCACTGAAGATGAGTATATTCTTGGAGCCTCCTATTCCTGTTGGCTGTTTAATTGTCCATCTGCATCCATAACTTAGATTTGATCCAAATCAAATTAAATTGTGAGGTTGCTTAGTTTCTATATCGTATGTTATTTTAGCTTTTAGCAAATGTGCCATCTTCAATTGCAGTTTCTTTAGGCTCACCATCATTATTTTAGGTATGCCTAGTGTTGCTCTGGGCATAACCTTTGACACAACTCATAGGACTAAGCTGGATTCCGATGATAATAATGATTGAAAATTTGATGGGGACACTAATTTATATCTAATAGAATACTGATATCCATATTGAATCTTCCAACAGTTACTATTTGTTAAATACCCAAACACTAGCTACATTCATAAAAAAGAGACACAAAGTGCTGTAGTAACTCAGAGGGTCAGGCAGCATCTTTGGAGAACATGGATAGATAACGTATTGCTTACCCGAATATATCTAAACTTAGCTATATTCAAGCAAGCTGCACTTATGATTCAGGCACACCAGATGGCACTATTGAGTTAGAAATTATATATTAGTCATTAAACTTGAATTCTACAGCCAAATATCAGAATGTATTTATATTATGCAACCCTGGATCACAAAGTATTAAATAATACTTACCACCTTGCTCGGGATGACTTTGAGCCCCACCGCGGGGCGTGGACTTACCATCCCTGACCTGGGATCCCTTGCCTGGGATCGATGCTCCAACCACAGCCTGCGGACTTTAACATCAAGGGCTCGCAGTCTCGGGAGAGACCGAGTCGGGAAGCTCCGAACGACGCAGAAGGTTCGACCAGCCCTGACCCAGGGTCGATCGCCGGTGCGGAGAGCTGACATCCCCCCAATGCAGGAGCTCGATCGCCCCAACGCGTAGGGCCCGCCGCTGGCTACGGGAGTAAGATCGTCCCATCAACGGAAGGCTCGAGGTCCCCGACCGCGGGAGAACAATGAAGGGAAGAGATTGAACTTTTTTTCGCCTTCCATCACAATGAGGAATGTGGCGGAGTCTCTGTGGTGGATGTTTATGTTAAAATGAATTTTGTGTGTTCTGTTGCTTTTTAGTTTAGTTGAGAGATACAGCGCGGAAACAGGCACTTCGGCCCACCGGGTCCGCGCCGACCAGCGATGCCCGCGCATTAACGCTATCCTACACACACAAGGGGCAATTTCTACATTTACCAAGCCAATTAACCTACACACCTGTACGTCTTTGGAGTGTGGGAGGAAACCGAAGATCTCGGAAAAAACCCACGCAGGTCACGGGGAGAACGTACAAACTCCGTAGAGACAGCACCTGCAGTCGGGATCGAACCCGGGTCTCCGGCGCTGCATTCGCTGTAAGGCAGCAACTCTACCGCTGCGCCACCGTGACCGCCCTCTGCAAAAGAGGAACATTATTAGTATGACTGCACGGCAAATCAAATTCCTCGTATGTTGCAAAACATACTTGGCTTATAAAGTATGATTAAGACTAAAGTATTAATTTGTAAATCTTAACATTTCTAAAATAAAAATGTATAAACTTCCTGCTCGTTCTTTTCTATTATTTAGGAAGTATTTAATATAAATTGATGCACTTATTTTTTATTGGTTACTATTTTCATTGGAGTTGCCTGTTTATAATACATGCCTGATTTTTCTACAAAATCACTGAGTTCGCTAAAATTTACTGCTCATGAACATAGGACCTGCTCTCTCTCAAGAAATTTAATCCCAAATAAAACATTTAAAAAAAAATTCTAATATGATGATATTCAGTCCACTAACCAATCCCACGCAATAATCCTACTCTTCAAACTAAGAGTGTTGATTTTGCAGAGAAACGTGTAGAGCCATGGCGAGCCACCTGTTCAATATAATGCACCCATGGACAGAAACTACCACCCATTAAACACTGAGAAGCCATTGTGACAAGTTCCATTTGCTAGATATCAACTTCAATGTTCCACCTTGACAGTTGTCCAGACTAAACGAAACATTGTGCAACCTAGGGTATCCAGTTTTGCTTTGATTTGTGCTTTGGACCACATATCTGCATCGTCTGAAGAAGGGTCTCAACCCGAATCGTCACCCATTCCTTCTCTCCAGAGATGCTGCCTGTCCCGCTGAGTTACTCCAGCTTTTTGTGTCAATCGTCACTAATGATGCTGCTGAGCATATCTATTATCTCTCCGTCCTTTTTAGCTCATTGCTTTTCACTAGCTAATCCACCAGCACAGCCTCTCCATGCAATTTATAACTAGGTAAAAAAAGATTGTGACCCGCCAGTATTTGCCCAAGTGTTACAGTGTCATGGATCACTGTGGTATTTATCTCATTGGCAAACAGGAGGAGATTTATAAGTAAGGATCATGAAGGCCAGGAATTGAATACTGGACTTCATTCAAATCCAGACCATAGAATTACATTATAAACCATGGGAGAAAAAAAAATCACATGATCTAATATGTTCATTTCAATCCTGGGTTGGATTTTTGTGTTAAATTTATGGTAAAGATGTTGCTAGCAAGATCCAAATGTATTGCCCACTCCTAAATACCTTTGAGGACATGATGGTAGATCATTGTCTTAATCTATTGCACAATGTATTGCATTCCATGTGGTTAGAGGGTTCCAGGATTTAGATTCAACAATGATTTAGGACTGCTTCTTAAGAGTCAGGCTGATGTGCATTTTGAAGAGGGACTTACAGGTGATGGCATTCTCATCAGTCCTCCTGCCTAGCAGAGGTGTTTAAGAAAGAACTGCAGATGCTGGAAAAAATCAAAGGTAGACAAAAATGCTGGAGAAACTCAGCCGGTGAGGCAGCATCCATGGATCGAAGGAATGGGTGACGTTTCGGGTCGAGACCCTTCTTCAGAAGAGGTTGTGGGTTTGTGAGATGCTGTTGGAATAGGCTACGTAATTAACATGTGCATTTTAGAGGCAGCACATAATGCAACCATTGTGTTGCAGGGTATTTAGGGTGGTGACAATATGAGAAATTTCCAGCAAGTATATTACACGTGAAAGAACTTAAAATGCCTTTAGAATGGTCACAACTAGGCTTTCAGAAAATTGTTGATCTGGAGAGGACATACACCCAACAAAGGATTTAATCTTCTGATTAAATTCAATTTGACGTTTTGGTGTTGTATTCATTGGTACTTGGAGTGATAGTACACAGAGGAAAGCATTTTGACTCAACTGACGTTTTTGGAAAGTTTTTGATTATCACCGAATGATACTGCAAATGTTTCATTTTCAAATATAAGTTGCTATTCAAGCTTCTGCCATCCCTTTCTATCATGTATTCTATACCAGACCTATTCAGTACACTAACAATTTTCTATCCTCTGATTCTTCTATAAAAGAACTTTAAATCTCAGCTCTCTGGTTACTGACCTTCTGCCTGGGAAACCATTTATCTTTATTAGAGCCTTTCTTCTAAATCTACCTTAACCTTCACTTCTCCAAGGAGACCAATATTAGCTTCTCACGTTTTTACACCTAATGCAAGTGCTTCATCTCCACATGGTCACATAACAACCCAGACATCATATTAGGGTCATCATTTAGAGAGTCTTCTCTGTGTTTGACAACTCCCCAATGCACATAAGGAAAGTTAATTCCAAAACTGCAGGATAAAAAAACTCCTTATGCACAACCGTTATATTGCTGCCATCATTTTAATGAAACCCCCGACTGTGTTTATGCCATCACTTGGTTCTCCTATGGTACCAGTGTGAATATGAGCTCCTAACATTGTTCTTGTGTTGAACTTTAAATGGACATTCAAATTATGCTGTTTGATATTGTTCCATAAATAATATTAGATGATGTTCCAATCTGGAATTCCCATTACATGCTGCAGTGCCAGAAACTCTAAGCTTTTTGGGCAAAATAATTGTAATGTCAATGGACTTAATTTCATTGTCAACTTTTAAACTGTTCAGAGAACGACACGCAGTGTAAGGGTCTAGAATTAATTCACAGCTTTTCTTCCTCTGGAATACTGGTTGTGCCATATGTAGAGAGTTGTAGCCTGGTAGTAAAGCTAGAAATATGGTTGTGCACTGGTGCAGACATAACAATTAAATTCAGATTAGTTTTAATGGGAAATTGGCTAGATTTTAAGATCACTTTCTCAGTGAGATTTTAACTGCTTAGTGTAATCACACTGGCAGAACCTAACTGTTTGGGGAAGTGGGGGGCTGAGGAAGATTGGGATGAAGTGCTCTAGGCTTTTTCATGTATTTATGTATTGGTTCCTAGACATCGCAAGCAAGGCAAACATTTATTGACGTGACTAAATGCCCTTGAGAAAGTGGTACTAAGTATATCCATTGCTTAAAGTCAGCCAATAACGCAAGACAAATCATTTAAGTGATTTGTAGAAATAGTTATTTTTCTAGAGCCACAAGCAGAATGCTCACAGCTAGTGTATCAAGATTTACAAATATTGCTCTTAACAACATCACCCCGGTCCATTTTAATATTGCTAATTTCCCAGGATTGGCCTGAAGTTCTTCAAAATTAAGAGTTCATTGTCAGGCCAATGCTGGAACAATTCAAGAAAAAAAAATCTGATAATTCAATTTGAATCAAATGTTTTCTTTACCACTTGGAGTTGAGAAAGAGGAGACTGGTGGTTAAGAATAATGCAATGAGGTTTCCAATTTGCCGTGGACCAAGGGAATGGGATTGCTGGGACACCAATATTCTAGGACTGGAGCAATTCCCAGAAAGAAGTAGCATGATGAAATCTCCAGGATTAGATCTAAATAGTGTTGACAATTATGGAGAGGAATTGCTTTTGGAGAGGCAACTGGTACAGAATTGGCACTCATGATGCCGGTCTGAACCAGAAATATCCAAGACTTAGCGGCCATGCACGGAAGACATTTAATGATTGTAAAGAATTTGATCAGCTAAGGCTATGCCTCATGTCTCTGGTTCTGTGATCTTGTTTTTCTGCCAGTTTTTCTACTGTTCTAAGCTACCTCCAGCATTGTTAACAAGCATCCACACTGCACACAGAAAATAACTCAGATACCGTCTATATCATAAGCCATCGGACCAGACAACATTCCTGAAGTTGGACCTGTTCTTGTGGGCGGAGCACCAAGGCAAATTCCTTGTATGTGAATACTTGGCCAATAAACTGACTTAACTTACTTCTTCAGTCTCTGAAGAGGGGTTTCGACCCGAAACGTCACCCATTCCTTCTCTCTAGAGATGCTGCCTGTCCCGCTGAGTTACTCCAGCATTTTGTGTCTCTCTCAAAAATTAACAACAGTTCTAGCCAAACTGTCATGTATGTTACCACGTGGAAAATTACTGATAATGTCCTGACTACATTTAGATAATGACTGCCAAATCAGTTTATGTTCAAATGGCAAAGTGATAGAAGTGATTATTCAAGCAGCATTTAATCACAAATAATATACTCACTGCCCAGTTCAAGATAACTTGACTCTAGACATCATCACAGCCTTGGCCCAAACATGGATCAAGGAGCTGACTTCCAGAGGTGAGGTGAGAATGATCGTCCTTGAAATGAAGACACCATTTGACAAAGTGTGGTTTTGAGTAGCCCTGGTAAACTTTATGTTAATGGGAACAAGGAGAAAACACTCGAATAGTTGGAGTCATACATTGTGTTAAGGAAGATTATTTTGAGTGCCAAAGGTTGTAGCTTCATATCCTGTTCCTGTGCCTGGAATACAAAGATGTAGGCTGACAATCATAGAATCATAGAATCATAGAAAATAGGTGCAGGAGTAGGCCATTCGGCCCTTCGAGCCTGCACCGTTCAATATGATCATGGCTGATCATCCAACTCAGTATCCTGTACCTGTCCTTCTCTCCATATCCCCTGTTCCCTTTAGCCACAAGGGCCACATCTAACTCCCTCTTAAATATAGCCAATGAACTGGCCTCAACTACCTTCTGTGCCAGAGAATTCCACAGATTCACCACTCTCTGTGTGAAAAATGTTTTTCTCATCTCGTTCCTAAAAGACTTCCCCCTTATCCTTAAACTGTGACCCTTGTTCTGGACTTCCCCAACATCGGGAACAATCTTCCTGCATCTAGCCTGTCCAACCCCTTAAGAATTTTGTAAGTCTCTATAAGATACCCCCTCAATCTTCTAAATTCCAGCGAGTACAAGTCCAGTCTTTCTTCATATGGAAGTCCTGCCATCCCAGGAATCAGTCTGGTGAACCTTCTCTGTAGTCCCTCTATGGCAAGAATGTCTTGCGAGTGCAGCTTTGAAGAAATGTTTGAAGAAACAGTTTGAAGTGCCATTTTTCACCTGGAATATTAAACTGTGGCCCCATCTGTTCCCTTAGATCAAGGGTTCCCAACCTGAGGTAAATTTACCTCCGGTTGGGAACCCAGGGGGTAAATTTTGCCTACCCAGGGAGTAAATGTGTTGATTCTGGATTTGTACCTTTTTTTTCTCATTGACTGACTGTGTTTGGTTCTGGTATACCGGTATCTGTTCATCATTAGTTGTTCATAAATTAGTGAAATAACATTGTAATGTGCTATTAAAGTTTGCAGGGGTAAACGGGACGAAAAAGGTTGGGAAGCCCAGATGAACAAGCAGATTCCATGGCATAATTTCAGAAAAAAGCACATTTGTTATCCTGGACTGATTATATCTCAATCAACATTGGTTATTGCTGTGAGAGCTTGCTGTGCAGAAATTGGCTGATATGTTTGGCAAGTACATTATACATTGACTCCATTGGTTGTAAAATGGGTTGGAATGTCCTAAATAACTTCAGGGAAATAAGGACAAACATTTTCTCCATTGTCTCTTCCTTTTCTCATTTCCATCATATGTTCTTACTCTTCCAGTCAGTGGATTCAACTTGTTAAGTAGTGAGCAGAAGGATCTAAATAGCACTCGGGAACGAGCAATGCACGGCATTGCTCTCAGAAGGATGAGGGTGGTGTGCTGAAAATATTTTTATTGCTCTGATAATTGCCCAGTTTATCGTTATGTCTGCCAAGAATGACTGTTGCGTGAAAACTGAGATTCCCTAGATTGTCAGATAGGACAGTGATAGCCAGACAGAAAAATGCGACATACTTTGAGGATGTCTGAGTGCGACAGCAATACCTAGTTTTCCAATACTTCCCGCGACCTGCCATCTGTTGTTAGATACTTGAGAAAGGAGACACAACCCTCCCTCTCAGATGGAGATAAAAAGCAACACTGAATATTTCAGTTTCAGTTTCAGTTTAGTTTATTGTCACGTGCACCGAGGTACAGTGAAAAGCTTTTGTTGCGCATGCTAACCAGTCAGCAGAAATACAATACATGATTACAATCAATTTATTTACAGTGTATAGATACATGATAAGGGAATATTTATATATTGGTGCACATCTAATAAACATTGTGGTCTCTGATCATATACTTTTATAATTAGTTAATTTAATGACGAGAAATAAATCGATAAGCTAAGGCAGGAAAAATGTTAGCTGATGTTGGGGGAGTCCAGAACCAGGGGTCACAGTTTAAGAATAAGGGGTAGGCCATTTAGGACTGAGATGAGGAAAAATCTTTTTACCCAGAGAGTTGTCAATCTGTGGAATTCTCTGCCCAGAGAAGGCGGTGGAGGGTGGAAGCCAATTCACTGAATGTTTTCAAGTTAGATTTAGCTCTTAAGGCTAACGGAATCAAGGTAAATCATGTCAAATTTTTTGAGGATGTAACTAGTAGAGTGGATAAGGGAGAGCCTGTGGATGTGTTATATCTGGACTTTCAGAAGGCTTTCGACAAGGTCCCACATAAGAGATTAGCATACAAACGTAAAGCACACGGTATTGGGGGTTCAGTATTGATGTGGATAGAGAACTGGCTGGCAGACAGGAAGCTCTTCGGTTTCCTCCCACACTCCAAGGACGCGCAGGTTTGTAGGTTAATTGGATGAGTATAAATGTAAAATTGTCCCTAGTGTGTGAAGGGTAGTGTTAGTGTGCGGGGATCACTGGTCGGCACGGACTCGGTGGGCCGAAGGGCCCGTTTCCACGCTGTATCTCTAAACTAAACTAAACATTGCTTGCAGCAGCATCAGAGGCACATAGACGTAAATGAACACACTAAATCTTTGTATGTATATGCCATGTATAAGAGTAGGAGTAAACGGGTCATTTTCAGAATGGCAGGCAGTGACTAGTGGGGTACCGCAAGGCCCAGTGCTGGGACCCCAGCTATTTACAATATATATTAATGATCTGGATGAGGGAATTGAATGCAACATCTCCAGGTTTGCAGATAACACGAAGCTGGGGGGCAGTGTTAGCTGTGAGGAGGATGCTAGGAGGCTGCAAGGTGACTTGGATTGGTTGGGTGAGTGGGCAAATGCATGGCAGATGCAGTATAATGTGGATAAATGTGAGGTTATCCACTTTGGCGGCAAAAACAGAGGGTAGATTATTACCTGAATGGTGGCCGATTAGGAAAAGGGGAGATGCAACGAGACCTGGGTGTCATGGTACACCAGTCATTGAAAGTAGGCAAGCAGGTGCAGCAGTCTGTGAAGAGAGCGAATGGTATGTTGGCATTCGTAGCAAAAGGATTTGAGTATAGGAGCAGGGAGGTTCTACTGCAGTTGTACAGCGTCTTGGTGAGGCCACACCTGGAGTATTGCGTAAGTTTTGGTCTCCTAATCTGAGGAAAGACATTCTTGCCATAGAGGGAGTACAGAGAAGGTTCACCAGACTGATTCCTGGGATGGCAGGACTTCCATATGAAGAAAGACTGGATAGACTCGGCTTGTACTCGGTGGAATTTAGGAGATTGCGGGGGGATCTTATAGAGGCTTACAAAATTCTTAAGGGGTTGGACAGGCTAGATGCAGGAAGATTGTTCCCGATGTTGGGGAACTCCAGAACAAGGGGTCACAGTTTAAGGATAAGGGGGAAGTCTTTTAGGACCGAGATGAGAAGATCTTTTTTCACACAGAGAGTGGTGAATCTGCGGAATTCTCTGCCACAGAAGGTAGTTGAGGCCAGTTCATTCTCTATATTTAAGAGGGAGTTAGATGTGGCTAAAGGGATCAGGGGGTATGGAGAAAAGGCAGGTACAGGATACTGAGTTGGATGATCAGCCATGATCATATTTAATGGCAGTGCAGGCTCGAAGGGCCGAATGGCCTACTCCTGCACCTATTTTCTATGATTCTATGATTCTAAGGGATATGGGGAAAAAGCAAGAACGTGGTACTGATTTTGTTTGATCAGCCATGATCATATTGGCTCTAAGGGTCAAATGGCCCATTTTCTATGTTTCTATGTTTCTATAAGGCTATATGCCAAATGTATAGCAAGATTGTCACTGAAGTATCTGCAAAAAAAGAATTTTACTGTACTTAAGCACATGTGACAATAAAATGCCACTGAACCATAACTGCAGTCTTCCTGCATTTCAGCAGGGACATCTATTCAAGCATTATTTATTGCCTGTAAAGCGTTTTGGAATATTCTGAGGTGAAGGGTGTGGAATATGCAGACCCCCCCATGCGTACCTCCAGATGGCACAGTTTTATCTTGTAGCTTCTTGGAGGAATAGTGCATGTAGTTATTTTAACGGACTCTGCTGCAATCTCTTACATTTTACACTCTGCAATGTTTTCTGTTTTTTCTAACACGTAGCGTGTCCATTTATAAGGGCAGGAGATTACATAATGAGGCCTGTGCAGGCTACATTTCTACTACATCCAGAAAGCTCTAGATAAGAGGATAAGGATAAAATTCAAATAGTTGGTTTCATTTGCCAACAGAATTACAGTTGTCATACTATGCAGAAGCTAAATTCACTTTTATTATCGTATTCATAGACAATATGGGAGAGGAAACATTTGTTCACAGCAAGTGGTAGGAAACGTCTTCATTGAGTTAAGACAGGCATTGATGTGGCATACACATGGGCAGCAGTAGTCCACAGCTCCTTAAACCTGCTCCATATCTAATGAGATTATGGCTGATCTGAAAATAACCTCAATTTTGGTTTCCTGCCTATTTGCCTTCTTTCAACTTTTTACCTCTTTGCTCATCAAGTGCCTTTCTAAAATATCAAAAGACTGTACGATCACTGGCCTTTGAAGAAGAGATTGCTGCAATGTCGACCTCTTTTTTTTTACCACACAGTTTTCAACACTTTAACATCAAATATTCTTTAACTTTAGATGATTTTACAAAGAACCTGACATGGCAGTCACTCAGGATATACCCCTCTCTCTCTCTCTCTCTCTCTCTCTCTCTCTCTCTCTCTTCCTCTCTCGCATTTTCCCTCTCACTTTCACGCTCTCTCTTTCTCTTGCATTTTTTCTCTCTTGCATTCTCTCTCTCTCTCTCTCTCTCTCTCTCTCTCTCTCTCTCTCTCTCTCCCTCTCTCTCTCTCCCTTGCATTCTCTCTCTCTCTGAGTCCGCATGTAATTCCAAAATGATTCCAGTTTGATTGACACACTCTTCTCTTGTGATTGTACTATTTCCATCATAGAGGTCTGGGTTAGGAATGTTTGATGTCCAAACAAATTAGTTTATCTGCAGTCTAAACGTTTTTTTAATCAATTACATTATTTTTATTTATACCACTTTTATTAGCATATGCAAATCCTCATTGAAAATAGAATCACCTTGTTATTCTAGCAATGACTTGTTTAACATTGTCAAACAGCAGGGGTCCAGAGGAAAGGTTTCCGTTTGCATAAACAAATTCTTTAGAATGTCTTTTTTTAGTTTGGAATACAGATACTGGGATCCCAACAGCATCTCAGCACAAACATTCTGGATACTTTTTGGACAATTTTGCTTTCCCATGAGATATACTTTTTATTGAAGGCATGACTACAATAGTCCACCTCCAAATAACCAGTGCCATGGTACCTCATGCCAAAGTCACTTCCAAACAATTTATGTTCTTGTTCCATCAGACCTCATAATTAACTTGTGTTGCTTCCCCTTCCCTTGCTTGTGCTAGCTGTAGAAAGCAGGTAACAATGGCCAAATGAGTCACAACCAACACATGACTCACAATTCTTATTCAAGGATTTATCTCAGTTATTGTTCCTCAATTCCATATTTGCTACCGCCATGAAGTAATTCAATTTGCTAACTTACCTTACCCAATTTCATTCTGCCCTTAATTCCATTCCCACATACATACTGTGTGCCATCAATATCAATTTGTCGGGGTTATTTTAGTCGGGACTTCAACTTTACCATGGATCCTGTGCATCTTTTGCATCAACCCACCATGAGGGAGCCTGTCAAATGTCTCACCAAAGTCCATGTGGACAACGTCCACTGTCCTACCCTCTTCAACTACCTTCAGCATCTCCTCAAAAAACTCATTCAGGTTTGAGGGACATGACCTGCCCCCTGACAAAACCAGATTCTGGGTTAGTTGCCTATTTCCTTTGCTCCATAGATGCTGCTGCACCCGCTGAGTTTCTCCAGCATTTTTGTGTACCTTCGATTTTCCAGCATCTGCAGTTCCTTCTTAAACACCCTGACAAAACCATACAGACTGTCCCTAATTAACCCATTCTCTTCCAAATGCAATTCCAAATCCCTACCTCTCCAATAGCTTCCCTACCTCTGATGTGAATCCTCTCCAATAGCTTCCCTACCTCTGATGCGAGGCTCACCAGCCTATAATTTCCTGGATTGTCTCTGGGATCATCCTTGAATTTTGCATTCTTGCTATTTGTCGTTCCAAAGGCTCAGAGCCATCTGAGAGAAAACTATTTAACCATATAACCATATAAAAATTACAGCACGGAAACAGGCCCTCTCGGCCCTTCCAGTCCGTGCCGACCATTTGCTTTCCCCTAGTCCCATCTACCTGCACTCAGACCATACCCCTCCATTCCCTTCACGTCCATATACCTATCCACTTTAGTCTTAAATGTTAAAATCGATCCTGCCTCCACCACTTCTGCTGGAAGCTGATTCCACACAGCCACCACCCTCTGAGTAAAGAAGTTCCCCCTCACGTTACCCCGAAACCTCTGTCCCTTAATTCTCATGTCTCTAATTTGCCTCATCAGTGACTTCGATGAGTGACCCTTACTTCTAAACAGTGACCGTTTGCAGTTTCTCCCACAAGAGGACACATCTGCATCCAACCTGTATAGTCTCCTCTAATGTCACAACTAAAGGGGGATCTAGTGTCACAATTAATTGGGGGAAGGTATGCCTGCAGTTTGTGGCATATCTCAAACAGGATAGAAGGTGTAATAATATAACACTCATAATGACATAGCTTTGCTTCTGCTTTGAAAAATTAGTATGAATCAGGCAGAAAAAAGATAGGCATGGTAAAATTAAATTGAAAAAAATAATTATTGGAAATGAAATAACTCTTCAATGGCTGTTTCAAGAATCTTTATAAAGAAATCATGCTCCACTGAGATCATTTTTCAAATAGACTGTGGCCAGAAGCATCTGTCACTCGCCAGTTGCCGTGGCTTTGATCACTATCTCTCTTGATCTCCGGAGCCTCCCACAACCTGTTTCATTTGCAATCATTATATTACAGCATTATGTCAGAGGCCTACGTTGCTTCAGTTGCCCCCCAAGGACCACTCAGCTGAGCCTGCTGTGAGCATATGATCTGGGTATTCACCTGCAGGAAGGCTTCATTGAAGCGAGCAAGCTTGTCTTCATTGTAGGAATATACCAGGGGGAATCGTGCTGCCAGATGAAATCAATGTGGATCTGGCCGATAGAATGGAATTGGAATGCGTAGTGTCATATAGAATCATAGAATCATAGAAAATAGGTGCAGGAGTAGGCCATTCGGCCCTTCGAGCCTGCACCGCTATTCAATATGATCATGGCTGATCATCCAACTCAGTATCCCGTACCTGCCTTCTCTCCATACCCCCTGATCCCTTTAGCCACAAGGGCCACATCTAACTCCCTCTTAAATATAGCCAATGGCCTCAACTACCTTCTGTGGCAGAGAATTCCACAGATTCACCACTCTCTGTGTGAAAAATGATTTTCTCATCTCGGTCCTAGAAGACTTCCCCCTTATCCTTAAACTGTGACCCCTTGTTCTGGACTTCCCCAGCATCGGGAACAATCTTCCTGCATCTAGCCTGTCCAACCCCTTAAGAATTTTGTAAGTCTCTATAAGATCCCCCCTCAATATTCTCCTTTCTCTTTGGCACCAGGAGAGCTGATTTGCTTCCAGGTTTCGTTGCAGTATGGTGCAGATATTTAGTGCAATTGATGCCACACTTAACACATAGTTCAAGTTCAAGTTCACATTTGTTGTCACGCGCACCAATTAAGGTCCAGTGATATTTGAGTTACCATACAGCCATACAAGTAAAAAAATAACACAATACACAATAAATTGAACATAAACATCACCACAGTGGAATCAACATTCCTCACTGTGATGGAAGGTAATAAAGTTCAGTCATCTTCCTCCTATTGAACACAAAAGAAAGAAAGACAGACTTGGCGACCAAGCCATTGCTGGCACCACCCGGTTCCAAAGCTTTATAGAAATAATTGATTGAAATGTTTCTGTACTCTCTCTCTTTTTCTCCATTACTATAAATTTAATGTGCATATTGAATGATCTTTCAAAACACTAAGCTGTATATTTGAGATATATTGAGATGTGTTATCTCAAAAAGGGTGAGCTTTGTCCTGCCACCAGCCAGAAAGGGTATGCAATAAATTTGCCTTTGACCATTGCATCAAATAGCAATGTAAAGCCAAAAGATTAGTGCTGCAGTGTGTACTGTGGCCAATCCAAGTGTAACAAAATAGTAGCTTCTGCTTGCAATCTCTCCAGCTCATCCTAGCATGACTGAGGTTTTCGGGAAAATACGCTATGAATCAGAATGAATCTTTGCCGTCAACCAGCAGACTCAATGTAGCCAGGGTGGGCCACTCTGTTTGGATGTGGTCTGAACTATCTCAACCCTGGCTGCAATTGCCCCTATTCTCACTTGACCATTATTGGACATACAGATTCAGTTTCATGGTGGCAGCATCTACCTGCACTCACTTGGAAAGTATCAATTGTCTGTCAGAAAATATATTCTTATAACCAATTTATTAAAAGAAAGGCATTCCACATTCAATTCTTGCTATTGAAGGAGTGCAGCGTAGGTTTACAAGGTTAATTCCCGGGATGGCGGGACTGTCATATGCTGAGAGAATGGAGCAGCTGGGCTTGTACACTCTGGAGTTTAGAAGGATGAGAGGATATCTCATTGAATCATATAAGATTGTTACGGGTTTGGACACGCTAGAGGCAGGAAACATGTTCCCAATGTTGGGGGAGTCCAGAACCAGGGGCCACAGTTTAAGAATAAGGGGTAAGCCATTTAGAACGGAGACGAGGAAACACTTTTTCTCACAGAGAGTGGTGAGTCTGTGGAATTCTCTGCCTCAGAGGGCAGTGGAGGCGGGTTCTCTGGATGCTTTCAAGAGAGAGCTAGATAGGGCTCTTAAAAATAGCGGAGTCAGGGAATATGGGGAGAAGGCAGGAACGGGGTACTGATTGGGGATGATCAGCCATGATCGCATTGAATGGCGGTGCTGGCTGGAAGGGCCGAATGGCCTACTCCTGCACCTATTGTCTATTGTCTATTGTCTATTGTCACATTGCATTGATCTAGTATTTGAGCTATTTAGGAAAATGTTGGTCATCTGTTGATATTGAATGGATTTATGGTTATGACTAAGAAGCTTTCTGCAGTAGAATATCCGTCCTCCATTTCAGAAAATGATGAAGCACTTGGGCGCATTGCAGGAGATTCAATCCTTTCTTTGAGTCCACATCAATTGTTCTTGGCATCTGCACACAATGGCCTCTTGCGCTTCTTGCGCTTCATGCGTTGTGGTGAAAAGATTGGTGGAAACAGGGCCGCGACGTGAACGCTCTTTGCTAGACCCCAGGAAATTCGATTACACCATTGGAATCATTCCCAGAGTCAGTGGGAAAGAAATCTGTCTCAGCTGATGCCACAAAACGGCAAGATCATATTAGCTACCTGCTAGATGCAATGTCCAGTATTCAATTCCATTGCAGACAGTGGAACTATTTATTGGGTGCTTCCCACAATGAGCCTGTTCTGATTATCCAGGCTAGGTTTTGTGCTTTCTGTTCAAGACAAATTTCTGCGATGGTGTCTTTATGGGAGATACAGTAGATCGGAAACTGATGCAACAGAGCTGAGATTTTAACCTCAACTTTTTATGACGACTCTTAGGCAACTACACAATCCCAATGGAAGACAATGATAAGTCCAATAAGTAGAAGTGAGATTTTCAGAATACATTTTTCTAACAATATGTTATTAAACATAACAAGATTTTAATTGTTTTACTAAATGGTCTACATTCTGAGTTCATGCATGTGAAATGACATCCCATGGCCTTCTTGCGTGTGGCGTGCACAGCCTAAAGTTGTAGGACAACTTGTTCTATTTGATTTTCTGTTTGTGCACGTCGGGTCGATTGCATTAGTCGAAACAGGGCGGACCACGGGAAGGTTGAAAATCTCCCACCCCAATCCCATGGAAATAAAAACAGTGCATTTTCATGGCTTCCAACTTGCATCAGATTCTTGAGCATTGGAAAGATGTGCATGGTTCTATGGAATAATTGTCCTTTGGAACGTGATGTAATTTATTAGGAATGTTTTATTTGATTCAGTTTTGTAAATTAACCAGCTCCATGGAACATTGAACAAGGCCCATGTGGAATTATATCTGGGTGTGTGGCTAAACAAACTGCAGAACTGAAATCAGAAGAGGAGAAAAATTCAGGTAGCATTTGTAAATGTATATTTTTGTTAATTGGTATAATTGCTGACTAATATTGCCAAGCCCCCATCTCTTTTCCAGTCTTCTCCCCTCTATTACAAACAGTCTGAAGAAGGGTCCCGACCTGAATCATTGCCTATCCATTCTTACCACTGTCGCTGCCTGACCTGCTGAGCTACTCCAGCATTTTTGTATTTTGCTTATTATCCAAGCATCTGCAGATCCTTGCATCTTGCTACTGTTGTATGGGATGGAACCACCTGCCAATTTAGTCACGTTACTCATGATGAGGTGTAGCCTTGCAACTGGGACCATGTAGGCCAGTTCAACCTGTGGGACATGCTCATCCTTCATGGAAAGTCTGCTTTAGTGGACCAGGCGGAAGAGATCTTCATGAACCAACGGCTGGAAAGGTGACGCGGCAACGCACTGTGGAATGCGAAGGGGGTAGTCAGAGCACTAAAGACGACATGGCCATCCACTGCAGCCGTGATGATTTTTCATACCACTGGGCTCTGGCTTCTGCATCCGAGAGGGTGGGGTTGTTACAGTGCGACGGCTTCTCCACCTTAAACTCATTCATTCACAAGTTTTTGTGCAGCCCTCTTCTAGACTGCACAACCCTGCCATCGTCGCTACCCACAGGCCACCACCACTCATGATACTTCTTGTGTTAATCAACAATAAGTAATAGGTCGATTTGCTTCTCTATTAAAATAAAATCTGAAGGGTTATGAGGAGAATAGCTAGAGGAAAGACAAATCATCTTTCTGCTGCAAAACACAGCCTTCCCAGGCTCAAGAGATAAAGCCATTACCTTGAGAAGCTGTTCTATATAAGTAAACAACCCATGCTCAATCCCATTGTGTGTTGTTTCAGCTCAATTCAGTTTGAATGATACAGTTGGTTCAATTTCCACGGTCAAGGGCAGAAAAGATACCCGTGGCCATTATCCTGCTCGCAGTCAGTTATCATTTGGACAGGATGATTATAAGTTTGGTCATCCATTCATTTTCAGCGAAGGTTAAAGCCATTTTGCTATAGATACAATGGTCATTGCAGTCACAAGAATGGTTCTGAGAGGCAAGTGCCCTTGTCAGAATCATTGTGGTTAATGACCTGAAGGGGAAAGGGGAAGTGGGGCTGACTGGAGTTCCAAGGAGGAGGTTTATCAAACAATACTAGGTGACTTTTCCATGCCCTGACATCCTCAGATTATTAAGGATGAAAGAATAACGAATCAGCTTTTTAGCAGTAAAAACATTTACGCACTGCAGCTAAATTCATTATCTGAGGTTCAGCTAAAACTAAAACGTATGTACAATATTTCAGTACCAGAAATAATTCTGGCATGGGAGGGGTCGGGGGAACCTTTTTTTTCCAGTTTTATACCTTGTCGGAGATGCGATTAATTTTCAGATCGCATTCTCCGGTCGCTCTGCGACCTACCATCGATGGAGCTGGAGGCCTCCTCGGACTGACCTTGGGTCCCACCGCGGGGCATGGACTTACATCGGAGTCAATACTTTGCCTGGGATCACTCCAACCGCGGCCTGCGGACTTTACATCAGGAGCTCGCAGCCTCGGGAGAGGCCGTGGATGTCGGGAGCTCGACCAGCCCCGACGTGGGGTTCGATCGCCCGACGTGGGGGAACTGACATCTCCTCTATGCAGGAGCTGCTCGCCTCCACGCGGAGGGCCACCTCCGGCTACGGGAGTCAAGATCATCCCATCAACAGAGGGCTCGAGGCCCCCGACCACGGGAGAGCAAAGGGAAGAGATTGAACCTTTTTTCGCCTTCCATCACAGTGAGGAATGTGGAGGAGTCACTGTGATGGATGTTAAAATGTGTTTTGTGTCTTCTATTGCTTTTTATTTGTATGACAGACTTGGCAAATGAAATTCCTCGTATATTGCAAAACATACTTGGCTAATAAAGTATTATTGTGATTATGATATTGTATCTGGGCAGTTTACCACATGATTAATGATCCAATGAAATCTTCAAAAATAAAAGATGATCATCCAAGAAAGCTGGTAGCCAAACTGTGGTCATACAAGTTTCCTGCCAAATCCTTTAGTATATAACTAATTACTCAGGAAAATTGGGAGAGCTGTTTGAGGGACTCGTTGGGTCAGGCAGGATTCTAGGAAGGAGGTGGACAGTCAACGTTTCAGGATTCTTCAACATCGTTCATTTCCCTCCACAGATGCTGCCTGACTTGCTGAGTTTCTCCAGCAGCTCTTTTTTTTGCTCCAATTTCCAACATCTGCAGTTTCTTGTCCCTTCCTGTAATATACGAAAACCTGGCAATTGGGCAACTGTGAGTGGTCTGAGATGAGGAGGTGCGAATGAGATGACCCAGATAAGAATATTTATAGGAAACTCAAGATGTACTGGTCTGGAAGCATAAATTGTCTCTTTTCTTTCAGCTCCTTTATCATGCAAAGATCATTCGGACTTTTGCCGTGGCGAGGGAGCAGAGGGAAAGAGTTGTGTAATAATACAGAATGTGTGGAGATGATGGCAGGAATGCAGTGCAGGAGAATGGTACCCTCTGATAAATGAATCGGAGAAGTGTAATGCCCCTAATGGTCGAAAGTGGTTTCCGCTTCTTCTATAGAACATGAAAGAAGCGGAAACCACTTTCGACCATTAGGGAGACTGACAAAAACCTCCGGGAACCTCCGGGAACCGCACGGAAACCTTGGGTGGGGCACGAGGTCTCCAGAGGTTTCCGTTCAGGTTTCCTAAGTGAGACTGGGGCATTACAGATAGATGTTGGTGTCATTGATCCACAGATTCCTGAAAATATTAGTGCAGGTGCATAAGCCGGTTAAATAGATGTGCAATATTTCCCTTTCTTCACCAAGACATAAAAGAATATGTCGGTTGTGCTATAAAATAGCTATGAGGAAATATTGGATTGGCTGAGGTTGCTTTCTTTGGAACAGATGAGGTTGAGGAATGTCTTAATCGAGCTGTATAAAATATAAGCACTTTCAATGGAATGGATAGATAATACATTTTGCAGAAATCAGGCAGCATAAATTTAAAATAATTGCAGGTCAGAGGGAAGGTGAGAATGTATTTTCATCAGAGGATAATGGGAATCTGGGACAGAATTGCTTTAGATGGAGTTGGAGTCAAAAAGGCCCATCACATTTAAGTTGTATTTGAATAACCTGTTGAAGACACCATAATCTACTAGCTGTCGGATTTAGATTAAATAGATACTCTCTTGGCCAGTTTGCACAAGAGGGGCTGAATGGTATCTTCAGCACTGTAAATTTCTACAATTGTATATGAATGAATAAAATTTCCACCCGTTTTCCTGTACTAAATATTTCAAGACTCGTACAATAAATTATTAACATTTTAATGCAGAAAAATCTCAAAAAAACGAACTGCCCAGTGATTAAATTCCATTTATAGATAGCTCTATACATTTAGTGGTTTCTGATGGTTTTGACTTCTTCATACTTACTGTTTTAATCAAATAGCCATTAAGTTTCCAATGTTCGCTTATCCGGCTTTGCCTTCAAAATGTATCAGTGAGTGAGTTGCAATTTATTAATTG
Source organism: Okamejei kenojei (assembly GCA_035221665.1). Classification (NCBI taxonomy): domain Eukaryota; kingdom Metazoa; phylum Chordata; class Chondrichthyes; order Rajiformes; family Rajidae; genus Okamejei; species Okamejei kenojei. The sequence goes on from CM069157.1 coordinate 5,866,265, forward strand.
TTTTCCATTTAACTGCTTTCTCACTAATGGAGTGTGGGAGTTGGAAGGAGGGAGAGTTGAAGGTAGATTGGCAGGGACATGTTGGTCAGGGCCAGGAGCTGTGGGGGAGCGGGGGAGTGTGAGAACAGGGAAGACTAGGCGAGAATGGAGAGAGTCCGCCTGGGAGGCGCAAGATGAAGTCGCAGAGACGTGTATGGAATGGGAAGGCGCACAACATTTAAAATAAATGTCTGATTATCTTTGTAAAATATTTTTTTTTTAAATGATTTTGAATTCATAAGCAATTTGTGGAAGACAGTAAAATGATGCATGTCTGGCACTCTCATAGTGCAGTAGCTTTCCAGTGTTCATTGAAGCTGACATTTGAAGCGTGATCCCTGAGGTAAAGAACAAAAGAGCTGCCAGCACCTGCAGAAGTAAAACCCAGTAAGAATCATCTCTATGAGGTGAGATGGTGGAATACATTTGGTGGGGGAAGGTACTGTAAATAGGACCAGTTAGAATCAGGCCATTGCTTCATCTAATGACCCTAGCCAATCTGTACAATATTGCAAAATCCATTTTCCAACTCATTAAGCTTAAGTAAGATAAAGCTGCCATATCTCACTTTGATTTAAAGGAGCAGATGGAATTCAAGAACACCTCTCTGGCTGCAAAAGGCAATTAACCACCCATTCATGCATTTACAAACATCGGGAAAAGGGGCAAATGTTAAAAGAATATAATCTCTCCATTTAATTGCCAACTGCTTCATTACTAGAAATGAGGCTTTATGTTCACACACATCTATATTAACTATTAATTCTTACATTATATAGAGTGTTAATCCCTTTCTTACCCACACCCTCCTTGAGATTTTCTGTTTCACTGCGCAGGTGGTATGTGCCGCTTATGAGGAAAATAATTGAAAAGGTTGCATTCATGTATGAATGGGGAAATGGAACAGTGGTAGTACAGTAACGTAACGTCCTAACAATACGTGACACTTAGGTGAGATGAGGTTGTGAAATGGGGAAGTCATAGTTATAGAGTCATACAGCGTAGAAACAGGCCCTTCGGCCCAACCTGTTCACACCGACCAACATTTCCCATCTACACTAGCACCCACCTGTCTGCTTCTTGTACCATATCCATCTAAACCTGTCCAATCCACCTGTCTAATTGTTTCTTAAATGTTGCAATAGTCCCTGCCCCAACTACCTCCTCTGGCAGCTCGTTCCATACACCCACCACCCTTTGTGTGAAAAAGTTACCCCACAGATTCCTATTAAATCTTTCCCCCTTCACCTAAAACCCATGTCCTCTGGTTCTCCATTCCCCTACTCTGGGCAACAGGCTTTGTGCATCTACCCGATCTATTTGTCTCATGATTGTGTACACCTCTATAAGATCACCCCTCATCCTCCTGCGCTCCAAGGAATATAGTCCCAACCTGCTCAACCTCTATCTACAGCTCATGCCCTCGACTCCTGGCAACATCCTTGTAAATCTTCTCTGTACCCTTTCCAATTTGACAACATGTAAACAAAGTGTAGTAGTTTCTCTGTCGTTAAATCTGCTGTATTTTACCTGGCCATGCATTATATTATACCAAAACAAGTTGATGTCGGTCAGGATTTAACCTTACCGGCTGCACGACTGTGCTGCCTCCTGAGCCACTGCGCCATGCCAGTGTGCTACACCCTCTGCCAGTGTGCTGTGTTATATCAAAAGTAATTGTTTTTGGTGTTGAGATATGATATTTCTTGATTCAACCATGCTTTTGACATAGTGGTGCCTGTGGTTTAATATGGTTTAAGGGGATCAGATTAGGTTGGAGGGGGAGGGGGGAGTGAAGGGAAAGGGCAGAAATGTTGGGCTCTAAATTGCACTGCACCTTGTCTGATTTTCATGAAATGTATGGACACATGAGATATCCAATCTGCTTTGTTTGAGAAAGAACTGCAGATGCTGGAAAAATCGAAGGTAGACAAAAATGCTTGAGAAACTCAGTAGGTGAGGCAGCATCTATGGAGCGAAGGAATAGGTGACATTTCGGGTCTCAGGTTTCGGGATTTGAAGAGGACTCTTTTTATCCAGAAGGTGACTGAAATGGGGAACACACTGTCTCAGGCCATGATGGAAATGGGTATCTCAAAATTTATCTAGATGAGAGCTTGAATTTCCAAGGCATAGAAGGCCACAGACCAAACACTGATTAATGTGAACAGTATAAATGGGCACTTGTTGATCAGCATCAATATGGTGAACTGAAGGGCCATTTTCTGTGTTGTGTGACTGAGAATCTGTGATTAAAATCGGATCTGTAAACTGAATAGACAGGAATAAAAAGGTGTCCATTGACAAAATGCCTCCTTTGAAAAGTCCCAAAGTGCTTTAGACAAATGAATTGCTTTAGAGTGTACTTTTGGAAACTGGGGAGTCATTTCTCACTCTGCCCAATTGCAGTGAGATAAATCATTGTTCTGTTTTTCATAGTGATAGTGGAAGAAGGAGAGGTCAGGAAGGAGGGAAATTATCTGCTTTTTTATAGGATTTTTCGTTACCACTTGAACAATTAGAGAGGGGCGAGATTCAACATTTCATCTGAAGGACTGGGGATCCCTGGAAGCGATGATGTGATGCGCTCTGTGACGCGTCATGCGACAATTCTGTCAACATGTTGGACGATGACAGAAGCCAACAGCGAGCTACATCGTCTGACACGCGAGCGAAATGTGAAGCACTGATTAACTCCTTCAAAATACATCTTCGGTGAAAGTGAACATTTTTCATAATGTATGAGGAGACAAGTATTAGTTTTATGGTGAAGCTGTGGTTGAGATGTAGGGATATTTATTCTAGAAATTTGCTTGTTCAACTTTGTGCATCAAGAAGCTTTTAAGCAAAAGTTATTCTTAGCAAATGATAATGCTGAGTTATGGACTTGGCGTAACCGAATACACCATTTTACTAACATTTTCCAGTAAAGGTCAAATTCTTCTGAATTTGGATTCCCTTCTGGATTCGTTATTATTAGATTAATGTGAGATCAGCACAAGGTTCATCAACTAAAATCTCACGTCAACAATCTCATCATCTTCATCGCAGTTAAGGGAAAGTTCACTTTCTTTCACTCAATAATAGATGCACTCTGAATACACAAAGCCTGGGGTAGCAAGGAAATCTGAATGATAAGTAACATGTTGTCCCACAAACGACATCTTCCGACTCTATCGCAAATGTATACCAGCTCTTGATTTAGAGAGCCCAGTCTGGAGGTATGCACATACTGTAGTTTTCCTGTTAAAGACAGTTGTCTTTTTCACCTTATTTTTGAAAGAAACATCAATCCTTTCATGAATTGAAATCATTAATTTTGTAAATGTATTTCTTTATTTATTAATGCAATAAAGAATTCCATCGATATTCAAAGCAATTCAGTGAGTGATATGCAAAAATAATGCAATTTGTTTGACACGTGTGAAAAGATTGCTATTGATCTCCTTGGCATGGTGGCACAGTGGTAGAACTACTGCCTTACAGCGCCAGAGGCGCGGGTTCGATCCTGACTACTGGTGCTTGTCTGTATGGAGTTAATACATTCTCCCCGTGACCTGCGTGGGTTTGCTCTGAGATCTTCAGTTTCCTCCCACACTCCAAAGACGTATGGGGTTGTAGGTTAATTGCCTTGGTATAATTGTATAAATGTAAAATTGTCCCTAGTGTGTAGGGTAGTGTTAATGTGCGTGGATTGCTGGTCGGTGCGGACTCAGTTGGCCGACAGCCCTGTTTCCATGCTGTATCTCTAAACTAAACTAACTTCCTCCTAGGAAGAAGAAAGATTCCAAGGGGAGAAAGGAACGACCATGGCTGACAAGGGACGCCAGGGACAGTATAACAATTAAAGTGAAGAAGTACAATGTAGCAAAGATGAGTGGGAAGCAAGAGGATTGGGTAATGTTTAAAGAACAACAGAAGATAACCGAAAAGACAATACGGGGAGAAAAGATGAGGTACAAAGGTAAGCTAGCCAAGGGTATAAAGCAGAATAGTAAAAGCTTCTTTAGGTATGTGAAGAGGAAAAAAATAGTTAAGACCAAAGTTGGACCCTTGAAGACCGAAAAAGGTGGATTTATTATGAGGAACAAGGAAATGGCAGATGAGTTGAACAGGTACTGTGGATCTGTCTTCACTAAGGAGGACACAAAACAATCTTCCTGATATGCCATGATCACATTGAATGGTGGTGCTGGCTCGAAGGGCCAAATGGCCTACTCCTGCACCTATTGTCTATTGTCTATTGTCTAAACTAAAATTATTAGCTTTAGATTTTGAATGCTGGGTTTGGAAATAAGTTCTAGAAAACAAGCAGACTTTAATCAAAGCCATCCAATAGCTAGTAAAACTGAATTCAAACATTTTTATACTTGCCAGCCGTCAGTTTTATAATCTGTCTGTGACCTTGTCGGTGATTTATAAAAGAAGCATGAGGCTGGAAATAAAACTGTGTTTGAAAAGGAACAGTAAAGGGCCTGTCCCACTTGGGCGTCATTTGCACGTAACGCAGGTGGCGCGCGAGGATTTTGAGCATCCCAAAATCCTGGGGCGCCACGCGCTACTGCACCACGGCTCACCACGCACTATGCGAGCGTCATGACGCGCCAAACAATTTTTATGATGTCGCGTAAATGACGGGCAAATGACGCCCAAGTGGGACAGGCCCTTAAGTAGTGCTGTGCAGAGCCTCACCAGCAGTGAAGGAAGTGAGACCCAAGATCGTATGCGCAATGGATCAGTGCTTTCACACTGTTGAAAAAGCCTTCTCACTGCTAGGTCCTTAAAATTAATTATTTGGATCAAATTTTTGTGAAAATTGAGAGGTTTTGAGAGGATCAAGGTGATAAGGGGAGGGAGGGCTGGAATAGAATGGGAGATAGTTCCCCTTGTCTGCCTTCTTCACTAATCTCCATATTCAGCAATCATTCTTTATAATTTCTGTTCAAGGAATCAAACACTTTCTACGTGAACCTGTGATTTATTTGTACCTCTCCTAATTTAGTGTAGAGTCAGTCATACAGCACGAAAACAGGCTTTTGGCCCAACTCGTCCATGCCGACCAAGATGCCCCATTTAAGCTAGTCCGAATTGCCCACATTTGGTCCAATATTCCTCTAGTCAAGTCAAGTCACTTTTATTTCTATAGCACATTTAAAAGACAACTCTCGTTGGCCAAAGTGCTTTACATTGGTGGAGGTACTAACGTTATATAGTGGTTCATAGATTAAGTACATACATAAATACATACATATAGCCCTCACTCAGAGTACGTCAAGAAAGGCTTGAGAGTAAAGATGAGTTTTAAGTCTTGACTTAAAGGAGTCGATGGAGGGGGCAGTTCTGATGGGAAGAGGGATGCTGTTCCACAGTCTAGGAGCTGCAACCGCAAAGGCGCGGTCACCCCTGAGCTTACACCTAGACCACGGGATGTTCAGCAACCCCAAGTCAGCCGATGTGAGGGACCTGGAGGTGGTGTGGTGGGTGAGCAGACTTTTGAAGTAGGTGGGGGCAAGCCCATTAAGGGCTTTGTAGACATAAAGGAGGATCTTGAAATTTGTTCGGAACCACACAGTCTAAATCTTTCCTATCCATGTACCTGCCCAAATGTCTTTTAAATGCTGTTATTGTACTTCCTCTGGCAGCTTGTTTCATATACCCATCACCCTCAGGTTCGTATTCAATCCTGCTCCTCTCACTTTAAACATTTGTCTCCTTTCTAATTCCCTTACCTTAGGTAAAAGATATCTATTTGGCATCTATTCACTTCATGATTTTATACACATCTATTAGATCACCCCTCGGCCTTCTGTACTCCAAGGAGTAAAGCCCTACCCTGGTTTTAAATGTGGTGACACTAAATCTGCAGTATAATTATTATCATCACCATCTTCACACTGAATTCAATAAGCTCAGGTAATCAGTCTTTGCAGTTTGCAGAAATGGCTCATTCAGACTCCTCTAGAGAGAACAATTGAGTGATGCCAATATTATGCAACTATTCTGACTGCCTGATTTCTGACCTTGACCTAAAGTTACAATTCTTCCTTGCAATTCTGTTAACAAATCAAGCCAGAAAAAACAGTGAGAGAAAAAATCTCCCACTGAGATGTGAATTTATTTACTTCTGCTTGTTATCTGATCAACACCTCCTCATATCTATTATGGCTCTGAGTCAGTTCCATGACAGAAATTTTATTGAGTCCACTGCGAATGATTTTTATTGTAGTGATATTTAATGTACACAATAATTATGAATTCAACTGACGGTGCAAGTGATATTAGAGAATCCAGAACAGCTCTGAATTTGGAATAACTCTAGGGTTGAAATTTTCAAAGTTCTTAAACCCAGATAAACATATCCTCATCCCCAAAATGTATCCTTAACCTATCGTCATTACTCCTGCGGGGCTAAATTACTTGTTTACCAATACACAAGTTAAAAAAATATCGTTCCATGCCAAAATTCTGGCGCATCTTCCCTATCTCTGTAACTTCTTCCTGCCACACAACACCATAATTTCCCATGCAAATCAGCTTCACAAATTGGGAGGCCTTTCTTAAACTCTTACGTCTTTCCTGTTATGGCCCTGTCCCACTGTTCGAGCTCATTCAAGAGCTCTCCCGCATAATAAAAAAATCAAACTCGTGGAAAGCACGTAGATTGTACTTAGCGGGTACGTCGGAGCTCGGACGTCTCTTAACGGCTAGTAACGCTAACGGCAGGTACTCGAGAAATGGGGTAAGCTCGGGAAACTCGTGAAAATGTTTCAACATGTTGAAAAATGTCCACGAGAGCCCTGAGTACCTACGAGTGGTCATTACCGTAAATCTCTGCGTTTGAATCAGGGCAAACTCGGGAGAACACTTGAATGGACTCATACAGTGGGACAGGGCCATAACTCTTTTGTTAAGATTCACCTAAAAACACATTCCTTTCATCAAGCTTTTGTTTATTATCTTTTGTTATGACGTCCATCTTTTGCACTTTGTAAAATGCTCTAGAGGGCTTTTTCTTCGATTGTGCAAAATGGGATTGGTTTTGCGAAGTCCTTCCACCAGAACTTCCCTAGTTGCCACTTGAGAAGTATCATTTATCGTTGCACATTGGAATGAGGAAGAAATTGTAACTGACAAAAAAAGGTCAGGGTACACATGAAAATGTGGAATTGTCAAATTAATTCCTACTCGGCCTCCATCAATGGTAATTTCCAGTCTTTAATGGAGACAGGATTAAGTGGGTTGGATGGGGGAGGGATTTGGAACGAGGTATGATGCAGAAGGGAATGGGATTAAATGCAATCAACCTTGTTTTAGGAACATACATACAATATATTTTTACATATTGTAATAGGGTACCATGCTTTGTATATTATTTTCTTTTTTCAGGCTAGATTTCTAGGGTGGAAAGGGTAATTGTCTTTTATACTCTGCATGTAAACCCGGAAGAACAGAAATATTTCCTTGTAGCTGCCCAATGACCAACATTCCATCCCTTCCCCTAACTATGGGACCTCCGACATCCATTTCCATCTATTATATATGAAAGGACATTACGCGAATTAGTGGAGTTTAATCTTCGTACTCATGGACCTAAAACGATGGCAGGGATAAAAAAAAATTGTGAAGTAAAACATCAGGGTGCAGCGGTAGAGTTGCTGCCTTACAGAGACCCAGGTTTGATCCTGACTCCGGGAGCTGGCCTTATGCAGTTTTTATGTTCTCCCCGTGACCGTGTGGGTTTTCCTCAAGTGCTCTGGTTTCCTCCCACACTCCAAAGTGCTCTGGTTTCCTCCCACACTCACAGATTAGTAGGTTAATTGGCTTTGTTAAAGTTTGTAAATTCTCCTTAGTGTGTAGGATAGTGCAAGTGTACGGGGATCGGTGGACGGCATGGCATCGGTGGGCCGAAGGGCCTGTATCTCTATACAAAAAAAGTATGTTGCGATATTTTACAATGTTAAAGGCACCATCTTATTGCAAGTTATTTTTATTTGTTATTTGATTTGTAGATGATGTTACAAACCACTTATTTTTGCTAACATCTTGGGTTACTGCAACTCTTGCTGCTATGTTGACTCTTCAATGTTTGATTGGTGTTAAGTGAAGGATTAGTTCTGGTTGATTACTGCGCAAACACCTCATCAGTGGTTATCTCGCCAGGGTACACATCCAAGTCAATGATAATATTGGCCTTGGAGTTGTTGTTGGAGAATATAGTGTTCCAGTGATGTTTCTGACCTTGTCTTACTTGAAAGTGAGGGCTGTCGAGAGAGAACGTGTTATCAAGGTCTGGCACTATTGAACAGGAGAATGGAAGTTAACTTTTAATCTACAAATTTTTATTAAAATATTACGAAAATGCACACGTATCCAAATGTTCAATGAGCACCCTTGTGACATTTAGTTTAATTTAGAGACACGTTGCGGAAACAGGCCCTTCGGCCCAACGGGTCCGCGCCGACCAATGATTCCCGCACATTAACACTATCCTACACCCACTAGGGACAATTTTTACATTTACCAAGCCAATTGACCTACAAACCTGTACGTCTTTGATGTGTTGGAGGAAACCGAAGATCTCGGAGAAAAACCACGCAAGTCACGGGGGGAACGTACAAACTCCGTGCAGACAGTACCCGGGTCTCCGGCGCTGCATTCGCAGTAAGGCAGCAACTCTATCACTGCGCCACCTTGACCACCCATAATATATTTCTTATATTAATATTCTTTATATTTTTTCGTGAAATCTGTTGATACAACGGAATATTTGATAGTTGCGTGCACTTGGAGTACAGATTGAGATGGCTTTACACACTCAGGCACTTAGAGCTCGGAAGCAGAGATGACTTGACTGAATGAATTTGGCCAGGATTAGAGCTCAGATGCCAAAGCTATGGAGATCTGTTATAAATCTTCTATATTCCTAGGTCTAGGAACAAATATAATTTTGACAGATTGATGGAAAAGTCAAAACAATTATCAAAAGTTTTCATTTCTGTGGTCATTTCTCAGAATTCTTGGTGAACACATTGATTCAAAGGTGTATAATATTGTTTTCTCTTTAATGTCCTTATGTGTCTACCTCACACTTTTCACCATGAGAAAGTGATGGGTGCCTGAGTTAGGATGGCCTTAAGAAGCAGAGGATGGCACGAGGTGTAGCTCTGGTTGGACACTTGTGAAACAACTATTAGCTTATCAAAATAGGCATTAATAAAATGCCCCATTATACAATTTGGACTTTAAGTATTAGGACTTTTAAGAATTTGTACTTCTGCTCAAGTCCTTAGACAAACATGCTCCCACCATCTAATTCTTAATCATTATAACCCACAGCAATATTACACATAAAAACTATGTTAATAATAATATTAAACTTTATTTTGGACTCAAGGTCCAGACAAGGGACTACATTACATAAAAAAGCATTGCATATTAAAAATCATCATAAAATACATATAAAATCTTAGTCTATCACTTATAAAAGCATCATAAATTATATATTAAAAAAAAACACAATACATGAATTAAAATCCAGAATAAAAAGAATGATCAATGGCCTACAACAAGACAACGATACCAGTGTCTGCACAACTGGGATTCGTAGCGTGTAGTGCTAAACCTTTTGTTTGACAAGGCCACTATAATTACATTTTTAGAGTCATTTATCCTGCAGATTAATTTATACATGTGATTTATTATGTATATTCATATATATTTCTTATATATATTCATGCTGAATATATCTTTTTGAGGAACATGCTTATGTTAAGGGCCTGTCCCACTTGGGCGACCAAATCCGTGAGTTCTGGCGAGTTTGCCCACGACTCATACTCGCAGCACGGTCGACACAAGGTCGTAGGAGGTCTTCGTAACTCTCCTTCATGCTCGAGAGTGGTCTCCGCATACTTGAGGCCTCAGCTAGATCGCGGCGGTTTTTTCAATATGTTAAAATATGCCCGCTAGTAAAAAAAGGTTGCCATGGAAAAAATCGATACTTTTTTTACTCGTTGGTTTCATCGTATTAGGTCGTAGTAGGTCGGCATGTTAGTTGTAGGTAATCGAGGGTAGTCGAAGGTAGTCGTAGATAGTCTTCATCATAATCGAAGAGAGGTCGAAGGAGATCGAAGGAGGTTGCCTTCACTCTCCACTATTCGGTGTCCAATTTTCCCGAAGTTAGTCGTAGCTAGTCGAAGCTAGTCTTCAACATAGTCGAAGGAGGTCGAAGGAGGTCTTCTACATGTCATTTTTTCAAACTCTTCTAAACTCGACAATTAGTTCGCCCAAGTGGGACAGCCCCTTTAGTTTGATTGACCAAATAGCCTCTTATGTTAGCTGGTGTAAGTACCAGTCACATTTCGTATAATCTGAAGAATAATTTACATATTTCATTAGACTGTTATTATCTGTACGATGATACCATAACATTAATATTTGATATTAATACTAATGTTTGATCCATTAAGCAGAATATTAAGTGTTTCAGATGATTAAGATACACCATAAATTCGACATTTTAATTATTTTTGGAATGGATTTTCCCTATGGTGTGCAGCTGATGAATAACCATTGGATTGTGCGTGTAGCTCAGAAATGAATGATTCTTTGTATAAGATGAAAATACCTGTACCGTGAGCTTTGAAATTTAACAAAACAACAGTTATCTAACTATTGGGTGATGGGAATTTTATCTTTGATAGGTTTACCATAAAGGGAATTTGGAAGACATGTTTCTTGACTGTGCTCGAGTGACAGCAATCTCTCACTTTTGTTAGTTTATCAGACAGAAAGGAGGAACAAATTATTTTAGAGCGGTCAATGATTTGACAAAGACAAAATGACAAGCACAGCCAAATCGAGAGAAGCCAGTATGTGGCTTCTTTACTCATCTGATTTTATTTTTCTTCTTCAACTTCGAAAATAGTGTAGTCGTTCCATCTTTGTTAGCTGTGATTGAACAATTCCTCCCAGGGAAATTGTCAGGATGACTTTGGTAAATGTGAGTTTAGTAGCAAGGTTTGTCCACAGTTTGACATCTCAACAGTGCTGTGGAGATGCATCAACCTAGATTATGTGTTCAGGTCTCTGGTGAGGTCCTTGCAATTAAATAGCTACTATAGGCTGTCAGGGCTCACACAGGCATTATGTTCTCGTGGATAAGATACCAGGGAGTGTTTGGCATCTGCTTCCTCAGCATGAGCTAACATCTTTAGGAGAGAAGGCAAGATTGCAATTCCCATTGCATGTTCCCTCTTTCTGGCTTTATTGCTCACTCCTTTTTTTTTAATGCACTGATGTGTTATCTTATTTTATTACCTGTAAATAAACCTAACAGAATTTTTACTGGCAATAGTGGATATGGTTTCTTCTAAATCTGACATGCATTATTTAGTCTTCCTATATTTATACTTCTTGTCCTTTTCCTGCAAAAAGAAAACATAGCTGCTCAAGAGAAAGAAAATATTACTAAAGGCCACATGAGGCACCTCAGTTGTTTGCTTTTTGAGTTAGTGGTAGGAAACGTTGTCCTTGATGCATCCTCTCTACATTATGTTTAGACTGAATAGTCAGAAGACGCTGCTGTTGCATTTGAACCTCTGGCTAGTTTGGAGCCTCAAAGGATACAATGACGTTGGTGCTTTCACATGTGTATGCGTTGGTATCCATGAAAAAAAAAGGTCAGGTGCAAATAAAGAACCCTCTATGGTGGAGGGGTAGGGTAGGTTATTTAACTCTGCTGTGTCAGGAATTGTCATGTTATGCTGCAGCCCAAATATTAACAATATACTGAGACCTGAGGCAGTCACGGTGGCGCAGCGGTAGAGTTGCAGCCTTACAGCGAATGCAGCGCCGGAGACCCGGGGTTTGTCCCCAATTACGGGTGCTGTCTGTACATTCTCCTGTGCTTGATCTGCGTGGGTTTTCTCCGCGATCTTCGGTTTCCTCCCACACTCCAAAGACGTACAGGATTGTAGGTTAATTGACTTGGTAAATGTAAAAATTGTCCCTAGTGGGTGCAGGATAGTGTTAATGTGCGGGGATCGCTGGTCGGCACAGACCCAGTGGGCCGGAGGGCCTGTTTCCGTGCTGCATCTAAACTAAACTAAATAACTAAAACCTTGTGGGAATCTGTGCATAACTGTTAGAATATGTACAAAAGCCTTTCTCTGCAGGGCAATGTACTGAGCTCTGTAGATACTAATATCCAGAGCAGTTGCGTAATGCAGAAAAGAAAGCCACTGTCAGGCAATGTGTGTGATTTATATAGTGCCTTTCATAATGTAGAAATACCAAACATAGAAAAATAGGTGTTGGAGATGGAGCTGAAGTTAATCTTTCAGCACTTAGACCCAACTCTGACTTTCAATATGATAATGGCCAACATTCTCAATACCATATTTCTTCTCTCTCACCATATCCCTTGATACATTTTACATCGAGAAATCCATCTCTTTTTATATATAGACACAAAATACTGGAGTAACTCAGTGGGACAGGCAGCATCTCTGGAGAGAAGGAATGGGTGATGTTTCGGGTCGAGACCCTTCTTCAGTAACCCGATGAGTTACTCCAGCATTTTGTGTCTATCTTCGATTTAAACCAGCATCTGCAGTTCCTTCCTACACATTTTTTAAACATGTGTTCAGTGCCTTACCTTAGTCTTCTTTTGTGTGGCGTGCACAGCCTAAAGTTGTAGGACAACTTGTTCTATTTGATCTTCCGTTTGTGCACGTCGAGTTGATTGCATTTAGTCGAAACAGGGCGGACCACGTGAAGGTTGCAATCTTCCAGCCCCTTATCTTAGTAAAGACATTTCTAATGTGGTGAGTCTGTGAAATTCTCTGCCACAGAAGGTAGCTGAGGCCAGTTCATTGGCTATATTTAAGAGGGAGTTAGATGTGGCCCTTGTGGCTAAAGGGATCAGGGGGTATGGAGAGAAAGCAGGTACAGGATACTGAGTTGGATGATCAGCCATGATCATATTGAATGGCGGTGCAGGCTCGAAGGGCCGAATGGCCTACTCCTGCACCTATTTTCTATGATTCTATAATCACGTCATTCATTCCAAAATGTATTCTCTCATATCCCGAGATTGTGATCCCTGGTTCGAGTCACCCCAACCAAGGATCTAACCTGTCAAGCCCTGTCAATTTTGTATGTTTCAATTAGATCTCCTTATATTCTTTCAATATAGACATTAGTCAACCAAATATCACTCACAAGATACAGTATGTTTTTGCCATTCCAGGAATCAGCCCTAATGCACTTCTATTAGATTTACTCTATGGCACTGTATTCTATCTTATTGAAGGAGACTAAAACTGCATACAATATTCCAGGATAGACACAAAAAGCTGGAATAACTCAGCGGGACAGGCAGCATCTCTGGAGAGGAACATTTCCTGAAACGTCACCCATTCCTTCTCTCCAGAGATGCTGCCTGTCCTGCTGAGTTACTCCAGCTTTTTGTGTCCATCTTTGGTTTAAACCAGCATCTGCAGTTCCTTCCTACAATATTCCAGGCATGGTTTCACCAAGGTCCTGTATATTTCATAATAAAACATTTTTGCTCTTGCACTCAAATCCCCTTCAAGCCAACTTATCAATTTCCTTCTTTAATGCTTGCTACACTTGTATGTTTGTCTTCAGTGACTAGTGATACCTAAACTCCTTTGTACATTAACATTTCTCAGTCTATTTAAATAACCCCTGTCTCACTGTGCGAGTTGGCCCACGAGTGACCCCGAGTTTTCACTCGTGGTGATCACGTAGCGGGAACGTCGGAACTCGCACGAGCAACTTATCGACTCGTGGCGCTAACGGCAGGTACTCGGGAAACTTGTTAACGCGTGAAAAAAATCAAACATGTTTGATTTTTTCCACGAGTCAAATTAACTGTTCAAGTTAAAAATGGAAACATTTAAACTCGTTGTAATAACGTAGTGGCCCCGTGCGTTTATCTTAGTGTCTCGTGAGTCTACCGTGGGAACTTTAATAATCTGTTCTTTTGCTCGAGTAAAGACTGAACCAAAGATAGACACAAAATGCTGGAGTAACTCAGCGGACCAGGCAGCATCTCTGGAGAGAAGGAATAGAGTCGAGACCCTTCTTCAGACTTACCCGAAATGCCACCCATTCCTTCGCTCCAGAGATGCAGCCTGTCCCTCGGAGTTACTCCAGCATTGTGTGTGTCTATCTCCGGTGTGAACCAGCATCTGCAGTTCCTTCCCAATCCCACACTCTCGGCCCCGGGGGGGTGGATGGAGCATCACACGTGGACACATCCCACCCACCACCCCAGACTTGCCCCTTCGGCAGGTCTTTAAGCCGTTCATTGAGACAGAGTGAAGCCACGGGGCAGGCGCCTCAGTAATAAAGGACAAGTGGCAGAAAGGCCGAAGATAGACACAAAATGCTGGAGTAACTCGGCGGGACAGGCTGCATCTCTGGAGCGAAGGAATGGGTGGCATTTCGGGTAAGTCTGAAGAAGGGTCTCGACTCTATTCCTTCTCTCCAGAGATGCTGCCTGGTCCGCTGAGTTGTGTGTGTGTGTCTCTCTCCCTCTCTGTCTATCTGTTTGTATCTGTGTGTGTGTCTGATGTCGGGTCCCGGTGGCCGCTCAAAGTCACCCGAGCTCTTCATTCCTCTGACGTGGTGGCCAGTCCTGCTGTCTGTGTGTATCTCTCTCTCTATGTGTGTGTGTGTGTCTCTCTCTCTCCCTCTCTGTCTATCTGTGTGTATCTGTGTGTATCTCTGTGTGTGTGTGTGTGTGTGTGTGTGTGTGTGTGTGTGTGTGTGTGTGTGTTGTGTGTGTGTGTGTGTGTGTACTGTCGGGTCCGGCGGCCGCTCAGTCACCCGAGCTGCTTCATTCCTCTGAAGTGGTGGCCAGCTGCTGTCTGTGTGTATCTCTCTCCCTCTCTGTCTATCTGTGTGTATCTGTGTGTGTGTCTGCTGTCGGGTCCCGGTGGCCGCTCAAAGTCACCCGAGCTGCTTCATTCCTCTGAAGTGGTGGCCAGCTGCTGTCTGTGTGTATCTCTCTCTCTATATGTGTGTGTGTGTGTCTCTCTCTCTCCCCTCTCTGTCTATCTGTGTGTATCTGTGTGTGTGTCTGCTGTCGGGTCCCGGTGGCCGCTCAAAGTCACCCGAGCTGCTTCATTCCTCTGAAGTGGTGGCTAGCTGCTGTCTGTGTGTATCTGTGTGTGTGTGTGTTGTGTGTGTGTGTGTGTGTGTGTGTGTCTGCTGTCGGGTCCCCGGGACGCTCAATGTCAGTCACCCGGGCTGCTTCCTTTTTAAAATTATTTAAAATAGAGATCCATTGAAAAAAAGTATTTAAAAACATAAAACAACAAGAAATGCTTGGTGGTACACAAAAAGCTGAAGAAATGCTTGGTTACTGGAGGATGCGCATTTTCCCATTGTAGGTCATATCAATAGATGCGCCGCGCTGAAATAACTCAAAACCACAGGATGGAGATGTATTTTAACATTGTTGCTTTATTAAAACATACCTTCATTCACGGTTGGCTCAAGAGTAACGGGAGAGGAACTTGCTAACTCGGGAGAGGAACTAGGAACATCGCAGCAATGACATACCCGTGGGAACTCGTATTACACACTTGATCATAAACTTGCAGTCTCGTGCACAGCCACGAGTCTGTCACTCGGGGTACCTCGTGGGTCAACTCTCACAGTGAGACAGGGCCATCACTCAGTCTATTTAAATAATATCTGCCTTTCTGTTTTTTTTTTTCCATCCAAGTGAATTACTTTACATTTAACCTTATTTTACTGCAACTGCTCCATGGATTGTCACTTTGTCGTGGTGGAGAAGCTTGTGTGGACCTGAGATCCTGAGAGTAGATGCCGTCTGGAGCTATGCTTCTGGTAAGGCCACCCATGGCGGTAAGGTCGAGGGGGAGGTCTTTGATAAAGAGCTCAATGGCGGAACAGGCAGAGGACAATGGCTGACCTTAGTGGAGCCTCACAACGGCTGGGAAGGCTGCAGCAGAAAAGGGTCTCCGGCCATCTTGGACCCCATGCCACTGGATCCCGACCCTGATCTGTCAAGGACCATGGGGTGGCTATCTGTGCATCAGTCTCTCCACGTTAAATAAAGCCACGCAAATGAGTCCTCCATATAGGGAATAGCACCCTGTAGACACCCGTGGTCAGCCACGACCGAAGGGGGCCTAAGAAGACTGCGACTTCCATGCATTGCTCACTCACACAACTTGAAAGGGATATATATTTGACTGGAACTGTAGGTATAACAGGTCATTATTCAGCACAATGGAGACACAAAAGACTACAGATGCTGGAATCAGGAACAAAAAGCAAACTGCAAGAGGAACTCCGCAGGTCCGGCCGCATCTATGGAGGAAAATGTGCAGCCATTGTTTCAGGTTGAATCCCATCCTATGGACTGAGCGACTGTGAAGGGGAGATAGCCTGTATAAAGCAAAGATCCTATAGCGGAGCAAGATAGACCACCCCTGCTAAATGCAATGGGCTGACGTGTAGTATGCAACGGAACGGAACGTGGGCCTTTTTTTCATCCATTTCCGTAACAGGACCCGACCCGACTCGCAGCGTAATCAAAGTTGCGGGGGAACAGTTTGTGTTAATAAATTAAAATTCTGAAAATGAGGAGAATATTTTTACCAAATAACCTTTATTTTTATGAGGATGTTTCTGTAACCGGCTTCCGTCTCCGCACTATTATCTTATGGGATCTTTGGTGTGGAGACGGAAGCCGGTTACGGAAATGGGGCCTTAAATTATCCATGAATCTGCCCATGACCGTACTACGTCTTTTTCGTCGAGTGGAACATCTTGCTTGCTATAGGATCTTTGGTATAAAGAGATAAAGTGGGTGGGACAGGAGCTGATACATGATAGGTGGATCCAGGAGAAGTGGGATGGATTGGTGGAGGGAGTTAGGTGTGGACTCCGTACACAGTCTGGGCAATTTTACAAGGGCCGATTAATCTACAAACCCACACATCTTTGGGAAGAAACCGGAGCACCCAGAGGAAACCCACGCGGTTACAGACAAAACATAAGTTTGGTATTGTCATCCATAAACAAAGAATAAAAATCAAAGTGTTGCAGCGTTTGATTGGGGCTCGTGATGCATCTTATCTCTATCTTATTTTATTAAATTAAAATGGCATCTTTACAGATCTTAAGAGGAAGTTGAATTTTATCAGGACTTTTCATAAATTTCAAGGAAGGGGAAATTAATGGCGCTCCGAAACAGCCCACATTTTTTTCCTACATAAATGAAGTCACTTCATTCTCACTTTGCATTCTAATTAATGACGAACAACTTTTCTGGAGAAACAAATCGAACATTTGTAAGGCGGCAAGCCCATTCCCACATCAAACAAAGATTGAAATTAAAGGAATGACTTTGATCTGACAGGAAAATAGTGGGTTCTCTGTGGTTTGTGGACTTTAATGAATTTAAACAGGATGGATATCATAACTGATTTAAAAAAAAGATCTAACACAAGACAATTGTAATCAAGGTTGTAATTCTATGTTAATCAGTCTTCCTCTGGAGAAGCATGAAACATTGAAAATGCAATACAGTTTTGATTTAGACAAAGTAATCTGCATATGTATGGCCTTTTTTTGCATTGAAGGTTTAGATAAAGGAGAAAGATGAATGAATTTCAGGGCAGGCTCGAAGAGTGGCACAATGGCACAGTGGTAGAGTTGTTGGCTTACAATGCCAGACCCAAGTTCGATCTTGACTAGCGGTGCTGTCTGTACAGAGTTTGTCCGTTCTCTCTGTGACCGCTTGGGTTTTCTCCGGGTGCTCTGGTTTCTTCCCACATTTTAAAGATGTGCAGGTTTGTAGATTAATTGGCTTTGGTAAGTTGTAAAACTGTCCTTAGTTGTGTAGGATAGTGTTAGTGTGCATTGTGATAGCTGGTAGGCGCGGACTCGGTGGGCTGTTGGGCCTGTTTACCCGCTGTACCTCTAAAGTCTAAAGTAGAGTGTAAAGATTGATTTCTGCTGAGTAACACCAGGGTTGGAAACAGTGGAGCAGAATAGTCATAGAGTAATACAGTGTTGAAACAGGCCCTTCGGCCCAACTCGCCCACATCAGCCAACATTGTCCCTGCTACCCTAGTCCCACTTGCCTGTGCTTGGCCCATAACCCTCCAAATCTGTCCTATCCATGTATCCATGCATGAAAAAGCAATAGTGATTGGATGATGCCAATCTGGGTATAGGATTAGGTTTATTATTGTCACATGTACTCAGGTACAGTGAAGGTCTTGGTTTTGCAAGCTATCCAATCAGGTCAGATAACGCTATACACAAATACAATAAAGTCAACCTCAAATACAATAGATACAGCAAAGTACAAGATACAGAGTGCAGACTATAGTTCTCAGCTATAGTGCTTCAGTTCCCTAGACAGGGGAGGTAAGAGAAACTGAGGAAGATAAAAAATCTCCACAGTGCCATAGAAGTAGCACATGGTGGAGGTGAAGTTCAATCTTGACAAAGGCATAAAGCAGATTAATATCTACTTCACACTTTGTCCACTTAAGAACATTTGAACATATGAAATAGAAGTAGGAGAAGGGCATTTGCCCCTTCAAGCTGCCCTGACATTCCCATTCAGATTGTGGCAGAACTGCCTCACCACGATTTCCCAGCACAATCTTCATAGTCCAAATTAATTTCCTTAATGTCCTGTTATCTATCAATCTCTGTTCTAAATAATTGTGATGACTGACCTTCCATGGTCTTAGGGTTTAGGGAATTCCATCCTCTCAGTGAAGAAATTATTCCTTATTCTGAAACTGTGCTGCTGGTCCTAACCCTTTATGCTCCTCTTACCATTATTCCAGTATTGTACCAACCCTATGATACACCCAGAAAATGAAACAAACAAGAGTTAGAAATAAAACAGAACATGCTGACCAGGTACACTCTCCGCATGGTACACCACTCATGAAACACCTGACAACTTGTGCATTGCCCATGATATGTCCAACCAATTATCCGTTCCATTGGTCTCAATAATATGGGATGTAGTTTAATTCCTCCCTCAATACTTGGGAGACTGAGGAGATTTGATTCAATGCAAGGAAGATCAAATGAAGACAGGAAATGAATGAAGTAAGATTTACATCCCAGAGGAAAAGAAAAAGACGTCGAGGGGCATCCAAACGAGTATTGCAAGACTAATCTAGCAAAACAATGTGAGCGACATAGAAATGAAAGAGCCAGGACCAAAGGGTGGCTGAACGCTGGAGATGAGAAAATGGCTCAGAGTGCTGGATAATCTGCTTGCTGATACTTCAGTCAGCCCCCAAATCCTACAGTCTTTCTTACATCTCTGGGGTTGGTTATAAGCACCACAGCTGCGTGGAAATGGACAATAGTGCGTGACCTTCCGGCTTGCACTCTGCTTGATTATTCTCTCCATTGATGGATGCCACTCTTTTCTTTTTAATGGATTACCTAGAGAATGCAGAATTACCTGCATTCTTCCAAACAGCGGCTTATTAGAATGCTCTAACATGACAGTAATGGGTTAAAGGGGATGAAAATATGATACTTTTCTAAGACAGAACTTTTTTTGCGGTTGTAATTGAATAGACAACTGCCTAGGCCGGGGTAATCCAGCATCATTGTAAAACAAAAATTACATGTCCGCTCTTACTTAGAGCTCAGTAACGTAAGCAGACAGATGAAGCACGAATCCTTTATTGCCAGGCACTTTTGCTTTATGCAGCACAAGTGGTATTAATTAGTGGCCACGAAAGGGCAGGCAGCTATGACATTTACAAAATAAATAACATGATTAAATCTGATTCAAGATTTAAGTTTATTCAATGCAAAGAGTAAATAATATTTTTCCTCAGCCAGAAATGATTGAACTGAACATAATATTTGTTTGATGAATAACTTAAAAAGCCCATTTGGCAGAAATGTAATATTCAAAAGCAGGGATCATTTTAAAGGACTTTTGTCCTTCGGAACAAAATTCTGTTTCATAGATTCAAGCTACAATTTTTATTACCATACTTCAAAAACAAGTATTTGGATGATGCACCTCACTCAGCCTCTGTCATAAGTTCATGAGCAAAGATGAGCCTACTCTCCACAAAGATGGTTGGTGCAGTTCCCCCATTCAAAAGTCCAGTTAAACTCCAACAAAGAACATGAACCTTCATTTCCCAGGGTCGTTAAGTCAACCCACTCCAAAGTCTGCTTGAGTGATAGAAAAGGGAATTGAGGATGCTGGTTTATACCAAAGATGGACACAAAATGCTGGAGTAACTCAGCAGGTCATTTTCTCCAGAGGTACTGCCCGACCCGAATTTTGTATCTATCTTTGCATGAGTGAAATCTGGTTGGAATGATTTGCCATCAATGTTTATTTAGTTCACCATATTATATTTAATCTATGTGTATTTGTAAGTAACACGTGCATGTTAGTAGGTTATTTGACCATTGCAAATTACCCCTGTTGTGTAGGGAGTTGGTGAGAAAGTGAATGGGCAATCGATGTTCGGCATGAACTCGATGGGCCGAAGGGTCTTTTACCATGCTGCAAGACTCTATTAAATCTAAAAAGTGATCATTAGTGTATCCATAATGTATCAAGATCCAAAAGAAAGCATTTCATTAAGAGTTAAAGAAAGAAAACACCTTCTGGGGTATCGCCGGTAAAACCAGTACTTATTTCCTATCCCTAATTAGTTATTAAGGGTAGTTCGGCCTTTTCTTGTATCAGCATTAGTAAAACTGTAGGGAATATAATCTGTTACTCATATAAATTATGCCTTCAAGCCTCTGAACACCAGTGCGATCTAAACCCGTTAATATTTTAAAACTTTTTTTAATAGGGTGGTTATATATTTATGTGTTGAAAAAGTAACATTCTTTCCAGATTAACTGTGTATTGCTGATAAATGTATAATATAACCATATAACCATATAACAATTACAGCACGGAAACAGGCCATCTCGGCCCTTCTAGTCCACGCCGAGCACTTATTCTCACCTAGTCCCATCTACCTGCACTCAGACCATAACCCTCCATTCCTTTCCCGTCCATATACCTATCCAATTTATATTTAAATGATAAGATCGAACCTGCCTCCACCACTTCCACTGGAAGCTCATTCCACACAGCTACCATTCTCTGAGTAAAGAAATTCCCCCTCATGTTACCCCTAAACTTCTGTCCCTTAATTCTCAAATCATGTCCTCTTGTTTGGATCTTCCCTACTCTCAATGGAAAAAGCTTATCCATGTCACTCTGTCTATCCCTCTCATCATTTTAAAGACCTCTATCAAGTCCCCCCTTAACCTTCTGCGCTCCAAAGAATAAATACCTAACGTTCAACCTTTCTTTGTAACTTAGTTGCTGAAACCCAGGCAACATTCTAGTAAATCAGAATTGGTAATATCCTACATTTTGCTCCATATTTCTATGAAAATATGATCTGCTAAGCATTTTCATAATTTTTAACTGGTTTTGGCTGCTGGTATATATTTCCATTGGGATTGATATCTTGTTGGAAGAATTTGACAAAAATACAAAAAAATATTGCCAATGCTGGTAAATGAAATGCAATAAATAACTGCAGGAAATACCCAATATATGAGTGGAAAGAGGTAAATCATCAAATCTAGGGAGAGTTGACATTAGATAGATAAACATTGGGTTGAGAGACTGAAATATGCAAATGGTGGTGGTGCCCGGCTGAGAGAGTCCAGTTAGTTGCAACTAATCAGCTGGAGTATGTGGAAAAATAAAGGGAGACAAATGAAGACAGGGAAATAGAGGAGGATTTGGGGGTATGTTGAAAAGAGGGACGTGTATGGTTTAGGTATATATGAAAAGCAAGGAACAGATTTGATAGGCCATTTTTCTTAGAAATCCTGTTCTAATGTATTCTTCCTTAGATTATTATTAACTACATTCCATCATATGGCAACTGAGTAGGTATCGGATATCGAGAACTGTGACAGGAAGGTACCTTTGTATCAAAGAGCTACCAAAGTGTCAGCTAGCCATTTGGGATGGTATATAATAGTAGCAACTCTGAGCCATTTTCTTCTTGCCGAGCTTAAGAATACTGAGACCAAACACCTGAGATGAATTACTTCAATGCAACCTGTGCTAGTATGAAATCACCAGAAATAACAGAGAGAACTGCACCTGCATTGAATTAAATTTGAATTAAAGAATACGAATTAGAAATACATATTTGGCAAGTGAGATAAAAATCTCAAGACTTCCAGTATATTTAGATTTAATCTTCGATCATAATCATCGTTGACTTTTCCTCTGCCACCAACTACACCCACCCACTGCATCCATGAATGCATCACAAGAACATGCCATTCTTATCAGCCAGCAATACCGATGCATAGACACAAAGTACTGGAGTAACTCATCTGAACAAACAGCAAAATAGAAGGAATGGGTGATGTTTCGGGTCGAGACCCTTCTTCAGACTATCTTCGGTGTAAGCCAACAACTGCAGTTCCTACCTACACGTATTGTCTTGTCGATGCATAAGTGAGGTTTGGCTGTATATGGCTGGATTCATTGCTTGCGCTTTTCATGTTACTGGCAGAATGATTACACAAATGTCCTGGTGTGGCCATTGCCAAACATAATCGCAAATCAGTGGCTTCTGATACTTAATGTTTAGGCTCAAATATAAAACATGAACAACTGTGAAATAGTATAAAATGATGCCTACAAATGAGCAACTGGTGTTACATCTCTTCTAACAGGAAATAAAATTGGGAGAGAGATGTAAAACAATCAATAGTTTTCCTTGAAGGTAGATAGTTCCTTCTTAAACAATAGTTTTCCTTGAGTTCATTCACACCAGATCTAGAACTAAGCTCTTGTATTTGAAGGCATTGGGGGGAGGGAGGGGGGGGGGGGGAGGGGTGGGGGGGGGGGGGGGGAGGATAATGATAAGACATCATCAATAACCTCACAGTCCTTTAAGAAAATCGAGCATAATGTATTATGTCTCCTTATTACCTTATGCAGAGTTAGATTATGTGGAATAAAGGAAAATAATATTTTAAGTCCAAAGGCATTCATACAATAAATTCCCTTATCTATTAAATCCTTGCCAAGATCCAATATAACAATAAAACACTTTGAAACTAATTTGACAAACTCTGACAAATAGTCCAAAGGAATCATAAACGGTTGCTGTGGGGAATTGTTTGCATTCTATTCTCCAGTTTGCTCATTCCTCAGAGTTTCTGGCATTCCATTAGACTGAAGCTCATTTTAATCCATCACAAAGCATGGGCTGATTTTGTGCTGACAGTATACTAGTCTGAGTCCTCTGGTGATGTTTATTTGCATATCATTTTGACTGTGTTACAGTTAATAAGCTCAAAACTGGACCACTTATATGATCCACATAAGTCAAAGATGGTGCCAGCTCCAAACACTTTCCAGGTACAACATCTACAAATCATTTTAAGTGAAGCTCTGGTGCATTTGTCAATATGTTCTCAACCCAATTTGTTTGAAAAATGGTAAGCTCTGTCTGTATGTAGAGGCTGAAATTAGAGCTATAGTATTTTGCTAATGATCATCATCATTAGCTGGCAGGTTTGGTGGTTACATTCTGCTGGAGCAGTTGGTATTGGATGTTAGTAACCCTCTCAGCATCAATAGTTTATACACCGAAATTGGTATGCACATATATATGTATTATAAAACAGTTTTCTCAATTTTTCTTTAACTATGAGATAAAAATAGGAAATTTCCATTAAATTATTGAAATATTCCCCTAAATTATAGACAACAGACTGCTGTTTATCCAATTTAAAACTCAATTGTTTGGGTCTTGAACAGTTTTCTAAGCAGTAGACCTTCTCTGCATGTGATGTACCTGCAGAGTGACTCCTCAAGATTAAAGCAATGGAGGAACAGTCAGTGTTTTGTGAAGAATGAATGTGGATAATCATTAGACGATATTGTAGGTAGACAAAAATGCTGGGGCAACTCAGTGGGTAGACTATATCATTTCTTCACCAGTGTCGCTCTCGAGTAATCGTTTAGGTGCAGTGGTGAGCAGCAAATTAGAAGATATGGCACAAATCTACTCCGGTTGCTTGGAAAGATCCTGTTGCCAGGATGTGAGAGTCAAGGAGCCTCTATAGAGAAAACTGTGCAGGCACAGGAGCTTGGCTAAAGATTGTCCTGCTCAATGTGATCTATCTCAGTGAATGCAGCTTTGGAAAACCTAACCTTGAAAATGCATTCATTAAAGCTTTGGTATCTTTGAAGACTCTGTTTGCTGATGGGCATGCCTTGGCCTTCAGCTCAAAGGTTCTTAACCCATCCCGAGTCATGACATCATGATGCAAGTGATGTCAAGGCTGAAACATCCTTTGAATGATTACCTCAGTAGCTGAATGCTGGGGGAAAAAAATCACTGCCTGAGACTTTCAGCACATTCTGAAGACTTTGGAAGGTGATTGAGCAGTCTAGAGTCAGTTCTGAAGATGCACACACAAGCTCCCCTAATGTCAGTGGAATATTCCTTTCAATGATGATGAACTGGCATGATATGCTTGAAGTTCTGTCAAGAGTATTTATGATGGTCATACTGCAGAGATTTCTGCTCCAAATTCTTTTGGTACAATTGGAAATGTGCATTGTGTAAACGATGATCCATCCACTGACTGCTCAAAGTAAACTGGAGACCTTGGAGCAGAAAGCAAATACATAGCTAATAATGGGGCGTTACTCCTGAGAGGACTTCAGAGGCAGCACGATCTGTATGAACCACTCTGATGAACAATACATTCAGAGCCTTGAGCTTTCTAAGGCTGTCACCACTGAGACACTTGACATTCTGTGAAAACATCCTTCTCATGCTCCATTGAAGTTAAGTTCACATTGACTCACAAATTCCTGGCCATATGACCTTTTCAAGTAACTATAACAGATCTCTGCAATGTTTCCCAAGTTACTGTTGGAATCACAGATGAAACCCAAACACTGCATTCACAAGGAACTTAATTTATCATCTCTTAGACATTGGGGTTTGGCATCATTTCTGACTTTCCTGAAACGTACGAACTGGGCTCATGTTATACCTCCCACTAAGACCCTGACCTCTCTCAGGTAGCACAGTGAGTGCAGCGTTTAGGTTTGCTTTCCTACAGCTCCAGAGACCTGGGTTCAATCCTGACCAGGGTACTGTGTGTATGGAGTTTGTGCGTTCTCCGTGTGACCCACACTGTCCTGGCCACACACTCATCACACCACTGCCATCGGGAAGAAGGTACAGGAGCCTGAAAACTGTAACATCCAGGTTCAGGAACAGCTTCTTCCCTACAGCCATTAGGCGATTAAACACGTCCTCAAATAAGCTCTGAACTACAACAGACTATTATTATTATTGCACTATATTTGTTATTTATTGAGTATATGTGCATGTGTATACACACACTGAACTTTTTTTTCGTCTCCAGTTATGTACTATGTTTACATATTCTGTTGTGCTGCAGCAAGTAAGAATGTCATTGTCCTATCTGGGACACAGGACAATAAAACACTCTTGACTCTTGACCTGCGTGGGTTTTCTCCAGGTGCTCCGGTTTCCTCCCACGCTCCAAAGATGTACAGGTTTGTAGGTTAATTGGCTTTGGTAAAATTGAAAATTATCCCAAGTGTTTAGGATAGTGCTGGTGTGCGGGGTGATCACTGGTCGGCGTGGTCTCGGTGGGCCGAAGGGCCTGTACCTGCACTGCATCCCTAAAGTGTAAAGTCTTCTCATCCACAGGAAATGTTTACACTTCCACAATGTTCATTTTGTTGTGGATTGCCAGATGAATTTCCTCCTGGTGAATGTCATTGTTCTTATCAGAGTTGTACAGCAGAGAAATATGCCTACAGCATCTATGCTGGATGTGATCAAGAGAGAGTTAGATATAGCTCTTAGTGCTAGGGGAATCAAGGGATATGGGGAAAAAGCTGGAACAGGGTACTGATTTTGGACATTCAACCATGATCATATTGAATGGTGGTGCTGGCTCAAAGGGCTGAATGGCCTCCACCTGCACCTATTTTCTATGTTTTTATGATTAATTCCATGTCCCTCCATACCTTGTTCATTCGAGTACTTGTCGAAATGCCTCTTAAATGTTGATATTGTTCCTGTTTCCACCATCACCTCTACCAGCGCATTCCAGATACCAACTAATTTTAGTGTGGAAATTTTTACACTCAAATCCCCTTCAACCTCCTTCTCATTTTTAATCCATCCTGTAGTTTTAGACGCCCCTGTCATGGAAAATAGACAAATGTGTCTATCCAGTCTATTTATGTCTCTCATAACTGTATATACAGCCATCATGTTATCCCTCAGTCATCATTGCCATGGGAAAACGTATTCAGTCCATCGCAGGTCTCATAACTCAAGCCCTTTAATTCAGCCAATATCCCTGTGAATGTTTTTCTGCATCCTGTCTCACTTAATCATATCTTTCCTGCAGTTTGGCGACCATAACTGCTCATTGTACTTCCAAGTGTGACCCAACCAATGTTTTGTACAACTGCAGCCTGACATCCTATCATCTATTTGCTGATTTAGCATAATATTGGTGAGCCAGAGAATGCAATAATAGCCCACTCTTCAGAAAGTGTACCAAAATATCACACACATGACCAGTCATATTTGACCTCTTACCCTAAACAAACATTGTCAGCATAACATATAAAAATTTCACTTGATAAACTGAAAAAAAATATGAATCGTATATGCAGTACAAAACAATATACCTGTAATGCTTTCAGAATTAGAAGAGTATTCCACAAATATTCATCATTTTTGGTCACACACGTCACTAGGAATGAGCCTAATACATTTGCACTTGCATGCTCTCCTTGTGTTGAATCTTCTCATATACCTTGTTTACAGTGACTGAATAATCAAAGGTAAATGATGTCAGAAATGTGGTTTTGCATTTGAATTTAATTGTGTAACACTTAAATATGTTGACGTATTGGCTCCGATTTCTAGGTAAAGATATTTGTGTTATTATTTAGATCAATGTGATTAGATCTTTTGAATTTGAATTTCTATTTCGGCAGAGAAAAAATTGGATGAAAGTAGCTAAATTGATTTAATTAGATCTAATCAGCAAAACAATTTGGAAGGAACTAATCATATCTTCAAAAATGTGAGCTCTAATTGGAATTAGCATTCACCCACATGAGTTCCAGAACTGGTTATATTTTGTTGACTATCTACTTTCCTGGCTTGGATCATAACTGTGATGGGTTTTGTGGGAAAGAGTCTGTGTCCCAGGTTAAAAAAAACCCTAGAAGATAAGGACTTTAGGTTTTGTATTGTCACATATAATGAGTTAAGCTTCGTTTTACATGCTAGCCAATAAAATCAGATATTACTCTACCCAAATGCAATCAAGTTAAACCCAAGTACAATGGGTAGAGCAAAGGGGAAGATGCAGAATGCAGCCCTCAGCATTGTAGTACACCAGTTCCATAGACAAAGTCCAACACCTACCATGGGATAGATGCGAATCGGACAGTAGCTTACAGAAAGACCATTCAGAAGCTTGATAACAAGAGAAGAAGAAGCTGTACCTAGATCTGGTGGTGTAAGCCTTCCACCATGAAGAGGATCATGGAGCATTGCACAGAACCTGGTGCATCCAACCTTGAACCATAGGAAGTCTCTTTTCTGGGGACCTTGCTTCTATGTCAGCATCAACCACAGGCACAATGAACATCGTACTATTATAAATATTTTATACAGATATGTCCCCTGTGCCAAAGAATGCTGATTTCCATTCAATCCCGCAAAGGGGGGTTGCTTCTCCTGCCCTTCCAACCATGCTCAGGATGCCTCGTTCTTCTTTAGCTGCTGTGTGTCCTGAAGCTTGAGAAACCTGTAATCCACCTCGAAACATACAAAGTATATTAAATCAGCAGCTACCACTTGTTTAAATATTTAACATGACCAGTCACCTTAAGGGTATCTTACTTATTGTACCAACTCGACAAAGCTTGGACATTCCATTCCAAACTCTTCCGCTCGCACACAGTCCCATGCGCTCATCCATTTTAAAATCCTTTTCATATTGCAGCCTTTTGTGTAAGAAAAATGGTGCAAGCTCCATGGAAACAGTATATGTAACATAAACATGTGACAAACACCACAAGATGGCAGAATTGCCTTCTTTAGTTTTGTAAGTCAGTGACTAAATATTATTATGAATTAAAAAAAAGCAGGATATTTTAACATTGCGCTAGTTACAGAGAGATTTAGTTCATGGCTGGAATTCATTGACCTAGCTCCCCACTGCCTGTAATTATCTAGCCCGGATGTGGAGAGCCAATCTTACACATGCTAAAGACTAGGATTTCTACTGATGAAAACTGATTTTCTCCCTTTGGCTGGTGACAGCTGTAAAGTGTTATATTCATGAAAACTAAATGTATGCCAACTGCTTAAAAATAGGATGAGCATTTCAATATTTTCCTCTAATTTTTCTGGTGTTTATTTTACATATTGATTCAATTTGAGTCAATTAAATGTCAATATTTGCTTTAGTTAGTACAGAAAAGTTCAAAGTAATCACATCAAAGGACTTTTCCCTACAGGATATTATTGCATCAAAATTAGTTCCTTATCCTTTAGCAAACCATTTTAACCAAGATGTCCTAGTTCTGCTTGGACCAATGATATCCAAGTTTTTTAAAAGAAAATTGTAAATTCACATGATGAGCAATGACTTTTAACACTTACTTACATTTGCTTATGACATTTACCAAAAATAAGTATTCACAAAGATAAAACCGGTTAATTTGCAAAACTGGAATGAAATTGTGACTTTCAATTGGATTGTGACAGATTCTGTTCCATCCTGCAACATCCATAGATTTGCATTTAATGAATGTTTGAAAAGAGAACTCTGACTGGTCTGGTGTGTAAGTACGGTTGAGCTGATCCTGTATATAGTGATCGTTATCCCTTCCTACTCAGCCTCTGAAAGTTTGGCGGTCGATAGATTTTGAAGATTAAGAAAAGTAAGAGATTGGGGATTTGAGAAGGCAAGTAATGCTGAGGTAAAAGATAAGTTATGATCTTATTGAATAGTAGAGTAAGTATAAGAGACTGCTTCTGTCTCTTATATTCTTAAGTGATTTCTTATTTGAATTGATTTCATCCCACATGAACTCATCATGTAGTCCCTCTCCTTAGTGCAGGTGTCAGAGGTTATGGGGAGAAAGGGGTTAGGAAGGAGAGATAGATCAGCAATGATTAAATGATGACTTGAAGGTAGACTTAAAAGTAGACTTGGTGGGCCAAATGGCCTAATTCTACTCCAATTCCTTATGATCGTATGACCTTTCATTGTACAGTTTCTCTTAATATCTGGCTTCGTAAACTTGCCAATCGTATTCATGACCTTTTCTTTGACCTTGTTTCACCACTACATTGGTACACAACGAAACTACTGCTAGTCACAATTTGGGTCATTTTTGATAAATTCCTCACCTCACTCTCTGGTTACAGTTCGCATTTTCTCTCAACCCTGGAAAATAAACTCGTTCCCAATTTCCTTACGACTGGATTTGGCTGCTCTTGGGGAGGGAGCAGTGATGCCCACAACTGTCCTTGAGACCTTCTGTGACCAGTGGTCATCTCACATCAAAAGCAAGATTTTTCCAGCATGTGTTTCTTTTTTAGAAGTGTAAGAAAACAAAAAAATCTGAAAAAAAATGCTAACTCAACATCTGGAAACAACATCCTCAAAATTTCAATCATCTAATCTTTGGATTTCCATTTTGCCACAAATATTATGTCATCGTCAATCTAGCTCCACCTTTGATACATTGGTCCTTAATAACGATACTACAGTCTCACATCTTGACTTCTGCCCTCGTATAAGTCAGATGGATGTAGAATTGAGTGGATTATGACTGACTACAGTTGTAGACATTCACTGCCAGATGTGGCTGGATCACATAAAGCAGAATCGGGCCTGGTCTGAACTACCAGAGCCTCTCATCGTGTGATGCAATTGAGACCCTGCTGTCTTTTCTCTGCTGTAAACTGTCTTTCTTAGCATCCCCCTTCCCCTCACCATTGTCCCTAACCCCACCCACTGCCCTTTGCTTGCAATAACAAATTCAAGGTGATCATGGACTCCTTTGTCACTAAGGATGAGATCATCCTTATCAGCTGTCACTGACACCAAGATACACACAAAAACTCAGCGTCAAAGGCAGCATCTCTCAAGAGAAGGAATGAGTGACGTTTTGGGTCGAGACCCTTCTTCAGACTTCAGGCACCAAGGGGCATGGTGTAGAGTTAAAACTCAGAACTCTATGATTTCCATCAGGATCTCCTCCATATCTTATGTGCGCACCAGGTCCAAGCCACGGCAACTGTATTAATGGGATGCTGATGTCATCCTAATTTTGGTATGCAGACACTCTCTCTCTGTTGTGGTTTTATACAGGAATCACAGGTCACAAGGAATCACAGACCATCATCTCTGTTTGTTTCCACAGCCTCTAATCTTGTTATTCCCCAGCCCCACACAGATTGCCTATATCTCTTTCCCAAAATCTACAAACAGGATTGCCCTGGCAGGCCCATCGTCTCTGCCTGCTCCTGCCCCACTGAACCTCTCTCCACATATCTCAATTCCATCCTATCCCCTCCCTTGTCCAGTCCCCTCCCTCAAAAAAAGTATCTGAAGAAAGGTCCCGACTTGAACCATCACCTATCCATGTTCTCTAGAGATGCTGTCTGACCCGTTGACTTACTCCAGCACTTTGCATGCACAGGTTCCAACACCGATTGTGGCATTTGCCAGTTTTCTGCCATTCTAGTCCAGGTTGTAATCACAAAGTGAACGGGATCTTACTCTACAATAATTAGCACGGTTACATTACCTTTAACACAGTAGAATGCCCATGCTCTCCGCATGACTATTAGCAAACAAAACTTGATATTAAATAACATTGGAATGCAGAGGAGATGATCAGAATCTTGATCAGAGATAGGTTTTAAAGAATGTCAGAAGTATAAATACCTCGATCAGGAGAGGGTTCCCGAGCTTAGGTCCTTGTCAACTGAAGGCAGTGTCACCAGCATTGGGAGCAATTAGAATAGGAGATGAGATCAGGAGGAGCACAGGTATCTTGAAAGGGAGAGCCTAAACAAGGATGAATGATTTTAAATAGGGATGTTGCTTAACCAATACCTAGAATCCATTGTAAATCGGGTAACGGGAACATGGAATGGAACCTCAGCTGCAGACGAACTGTGAATGACAGTTTAAATAAAAATTGCAGTTTATGCAGGACTGGATTTTCATTCCCAGTGTATGCATAATGGACTTAAGATTTGGAGCAAAAACTCTCATTCTTCTTCAGCTTAGTAGTGAACAATAACTTTTTAAATCGTTATTTAGTCAGAAATAGAAAAATATATTTTTTATTCCAATAATGGAAATGCATTTATTTTCAATTATCTTCTGTGGCTATTGGACAATTGCCAAATTTTCTTCCAATAACATTCTACAAAATAATGATTGTTGGTCTTTTTATATATTTGCTTCTGGTGTGCTTCAAAATACTTTGTCGTTATTCTGAAAGGTGACAAATTCACAGAGAACAAAGTCATTTTCTGTTTTGTATTCAGTGACAGCACAAGGCATGGTGAAGAACCCTTGTCAGGTTGTTGTGAAGTCCATGCCCATTCAATATATTTCAAGTAGTTTCATTTGCACCCAAAAGACCAGATTAAGTCTCCTTTATATCAGACTTTCTGCTGCGTTAGGTTGCGATTAGCATTACAAGGTAGAGGTCAGACTGGTGCTATGATCACTAATGCAGTGGCTTATATATATATATATATATATATATATATATATATATATATATATATATATATATATATCCATTTTACCTTTCTGACTGCAGACTTTCTGAACATCATATGAGGGTGTCCACAGACTGCCAGCATAACATTTGCCTGCAGGGGCAATCTTGGCTCTGTTTAACTAAAAGGAACAGTTTCAGCCTGCCTTTAATAATCCTTCTTTGTTTCTCTCTGAACAATTTAACTACTTTGGTACTTAGACTCTCTCTACCACAAAGACTTTGTTTTGTTGACTTGTGACGCTCCACTTGCTTTAGCTGTACTCTTCAATTCCTTGTATAGGAAGGACCTGCAGGTTTAAAACGAAAGTAGACCCAAAAAGGCTGGAGTAGCTCAGCGGGTCAAGCAGCATCTCAGGAGAAAAGGAATAGGTGACGTTTTGGGTCATCTCAACCCGAAATGTCATCTCTTCCTTTTCTCCAGAGGCGCTGCATCATCCACTGACTTACACCAGCTTTTTGTATCTGTCTTCTCTTCAATTTCTTACCTTCTATCATATCAAATATTGTCGCGGCGCCTGCTGGCGCACGCAGGTATCGAACCCGGCGTTCGGAGGCCGCGGTCACGTGACTCGGGAGGGGCTGCTGTTTTCTCGCGGTTTTACTTTCGTGCCACAGTTGTTTTTGCTGACCACCGTTGTGATCAGACGTGTATGCAGAGACCTGTTTGCTAAGGAGCGAGTGTACAATAAAAGCCGTTCAGAAAACTTAGTCGTTGTTTCTGCATCCGCTAAAATATCTAATACTGTCCTGAACTAAAAGCACTTTGAACCCCTTAATTTTTTAATTTCTGCTCCCATATTTTTATCTGTCATCACTACAGCTGTTATCAGTCTGGCCCTGTTTGATACCAGTGGACACCAGGTTATCTTTGTGCCCTCAACATCGATGAAAGGAACGTTGAACTTATTGCAATTGTGCAAACCCATGGAAGTGACTGTTGGAGTGGAGAAAAATCAGGGCGGAGCAGGAAAATATTTATAGAGAATGGGAGAGAAAATGGGACAAAGAAATGGTATGTAGGGAATGCATAAGAGTTGAACAATGTGCTGATGTACATGTGTAGGAAGGAACGGCAGATGCTGGTTTAAACTGTAGATAGACACAAAAGTTGGAGTGACTCAGCGGGACAGGCAGCATCTCTGGAGAGAAGGAATAGGTGACGTTTTGGGTCGAGACCCGCTGATATACATGATTAGCTTACATAAATGGTGTTTCTGTATGCATGGGCATTTCTGTATACATGTCGACACATATCACATACAGATTATATGTGTAGATTTCGCAAGTTGAGTTTATTGCATATATAAGTATGGAGAGCTATAGGTACAATGAAAATTTTGCTTGCAGCAGTATCGTCGGTACATAGACTCAAAAAGCACAAGATAACATAAATCATACATAAATAATAGGTCTCCCAGCTCTCCCCTCAGCCCCCGATGTTTCAGAGAAACAGATTCAAGTTTGACCACCCTCTCCTTATAACTAATACCGTCTTAATCCAGGAAGCATTATGGTCAACCTCTTTTGCACCATCTCAAAAGCATCTATTGTTCCTTACTGGGGCAGCCAGAACTGTGCATAATACTCCAAATTAACCAAAGTCTGATCAAGCACAACATGAGTTCTTGACTCTTATACTCATTGCCCTGACCAATGACCGATTATGGCTATTGGTTTCTCACCTCTCCTCCATAGGCGGGAGGACTATGCCTATGATGGGTTGAGTCAAACCATTCTCTGCAGCCTTTTGCATTCCCATGTGTTGAAATTGCCATACACAACAATGACGCAACTAGTCAGGATTCTATCTACGATACAAGTTAGCTGTAATCTAATAAGGCCACATCCAAGAAACGTCAATTTGATATACTTCAAAACGTACATTATTTTGTTAAAATAGCCCTCATGACTTCTGATGTTTTAATTGTGGCCGTCAGTCGGGGAGGATTATTTTTTTGAATCTTCTTTTACACTTTGGTGTTTTAAATATGCTCATTTTAAGATTAAAATAAAAATAATTAAAGATGAACAAAAACATATTGATAAAAATAAAAGGATTTGTTCTACAAAATTTGGATTAATTCAAAGGCCGCACTTAATGGCCTAGAAGGCCGCAGGTTCCCCATCCCTGCTTTAGACATTGAAGGGGAAGGTGTATGTATTGCTAGAACCCATAATTACATGATTTGTATGTGTGAAAGAGTACTACCCTTGAAGGAAAACATGTCCTATCCAGCACTCCCATAAATCTTCTCATGACATGGAGGAAAGTGGGTAGTTTATGGAACTGGAAGATTAATCAGAAGATATTAGAAATTACTGAAAAATACAAGTTTGGGGATGAGAAGCAAAAACAGGTTGGGAGAATGTTGCTCGATTAAAGACATTTCCTCTGAGTTTTTGGAGCCTTTTTAGACTGTCTTGTGCAATAGGTTTGTGAATGAACTGGTTGGTCAGAAAATTCAATCAGGGATGCTGAGCAAAGAAAATCTGACATTTGAATTTTTTGCATGTACAATCGATTAATACATTGGTGGAAACGGCACCAAAGAATTTGAGAGAATTTCATCCTTCACAGGCAACTGTTGCAGTAGTCAGAGAACCGCAACAAAGTCCAAAGCTACAAAACTGTGACTGAAGTCTCTGGAGAGAAGAGCAATTTTAGTTGCAATTCTGAATGACAATAGAAAAGAAATCTTCCTAATGCGGATGTGTATTCAGGCAATGAAGAACTGATGTTGACAGTATCGTCGCTGTAAAGAATAACAAATAGAAGGATTTTCATGTTCATGTAAAGTTATTGATTAACAACTAGTGCATTGGCATTCAAATTGATTCTGCTACAGATTGTTCAATAATAAGTCAAGATGCTTACTGTACCAAGTTGAACCAGATCTATTGTTTGGAACCTTTATCTACGAGAATCCTATA
Organism: Okamejei kenojei; assembly: GCA_035221665.1. Classification (NCBI taxonomy): domain Eukaryota; kingdom Metazoa; phylum Chordata; class Chondrichthyes; order Rajiformes; family Rajidae; genus Okamejei; species Okamejei kenojei. Next base: position 5,901,195 of record CM069157.1, read on the forward strand.
GCACACAGACAGCCCCTTCAGCCCACTGAGTCCTGCTAACCATCAAGCACCGATTTTACACCAATTCTGTATTAATCATATTTTATTCCCCAACATCCCCGCCCCAGACTCGACCGCTCACCTTGACAATCTACTCTAATTTTGCCTCATCAATATTAGGACAATGGGGAGTACCATGCCACACAGCAGACAATAAGTGCAGTCATTGTAGCAAATCATAAAAAAAAGCTAACTCTAATGGAGAAAGAATGGTTGAGATAATTCAGGCTAAAGTGGAAGCATGTTTAAAGCATGACACTTCAAAGTCACACCCGACACATTACTGGTCAGGTATCTAGACATGTTTGAAGACAGCTACATTTGTGTAACAGGGTACAAGGTGCATATTCATATCAAACTGGATGCAGAACTTGGCCATTGTAATCTCAAACTATTCCTTTATGCTCTTAAGATGTAAAATCGATAGAGAACTGAATGGGATAGGATGAAATGTTGTCCTTTGTTCTCTCTTTGTCTTAATCAATGTCCTGGCTCTACTCGTTCCAAGTGGTATGAGTGCTGCATTGTTCCAGCTTGATTTAATGAAGTTGTTCTCGCCCAAGCTATCTGTCTGCTTTAAACGCAAAACAGTTCCCGGGTCTAAATTAGTGCTCTGATTTTCGTGTCCTGCAAGGTTTTTTAATTTTGTTTAGTTTAGAGATACTGCATGAAAACTGGTCCTTCGGCCCATCGTGTCCATGCTGACCAATGATCACTCATTCACACTTGTTCCATTTGATTCCACTTTCGCATCCACACCTTATGCATGAGTGACAATTTTACAGAGGTTATTGAACCTACAAACCTGCACGTCTTTGCAATGTTGGAGGAAACTGGAGCACCCGGTGGAATGCGCCACTAGAAGGACGTGCAAACTCCACACAGACAGCAGCCGAGGTCTGGATTGAACCCGAGTCTCTGGTGCTTTGAGGCAGCAGCTCTACCAGCTGTGCCACTTTGCCACCCAGCCGACCACATTTACGATTTGAAATGTAATTCAGCACAATCTTCGTGGTTGGTATTACTTCTAACTTAATTGATCCTAATGCAGTTATGCTGTTGGTGCAGTAAGTCCTGTGATGGGCACTCACACAAGGAGTATGTAGAATTATATCCAAATCAAGAAAGAAACAATTGGAATAATTTTTCTATTCAACAAAGTCCATCATTCCTGCTTGGTAAATCATTTACCCCAGTACCGATCATAAGCCACTGCATGTGACATCGGCCCTGATGTCAAATCCTTGATGTTTCTAATGGCAACATAAAGGGTGTGTCAGTGGGCAACCCATCAATTGAAGTACAACTGTATAATCTTGTACAAGAATTTCAAACAGAATATCATTGCAGGCATGGTTACCACATGAGAATTCCCATTCTGCAAGTAAAAATGGGATAAAGACTTTCCAGTAATTGCACTTGATGTCCACAAATAGGATATGGAAGGGCCCACCCAGCATTGAGAAAAACCGAGGACAGGTATTGAAAAGATAGACAGAAATTGATCAATGCACAGACATGGAACGATATGTAATGACTTATCACACGAGTGGTGTGCCTACTGGTCGTGAACAGATAATACCTACTTGTCTCAGAGAAAAGATTTTAGTTATACACACGGGAATAGTTGGTGTAAAAGCAATTATAAGGAGCTTTGTTAATTGATCCTGGTTGCACAAAAAAATCTCAAATCTTTAAAAGGCAAAACTAGTTTTTACTAAACTTGACAGAACAAACCACCAAAACATTCACTGTCGTCAAAGTCATGACCTAATAGATTTTTTTCAGTGAACACAAGTGGACTTTGTGAAAAAAGGAATGACAGTTTCCTTTTATTGATTGATAATCATTCAATGGGAATTGTAGTGAGTTTCTGTTGTACCGTTGAATGTACGATATATTAAGTTGAGATCCATTTATGCATGCTCTGTTTTCCCTGAAAAGATCGTTTCTGACAAGTGCCACCAGTTTCAATCTATTCTATTCCCGGACTTTATAAAGCAGAATATTATCATTAGAGTCTCATCTCTTCATAATTTCCAGCTTCAAATCGAGCAGTCAAACAGGTGAGCCAGAACAGACAAAGCTCTTGAGAAGTAGGTATTGAAAACCTTGCGTGAAACTTTGCTTGGCCAAGTTTATTGGCTGAGGTAGAGAGCAACTACATACAATACCACGCTGCCTCACCCGCTGAGTTTCTCCAGCATTTTGTGTCCATCATTGTTCAATTAAACTTGGTTTCTCGAGTTGAATGGAAGCAGGTGATTCGAAAATATCATCATGACCCGCAGCAGAAGGGAATGTGGTCTCAAGCAAAACAAGCACATTCATATCTTCCTGAGCAAATCAACTTGCAGAAATCCTCTGTAGGATTTTTAGAACTTTGCAGAAGCAAAAGTTATTAGTTTTTGCTGGAAACACTCATCAGGCCAGGCAGTATCTGTGGAAGAGAAGCAGAGTTTGCAGATGATACAAAAGTAGGTGGAGGGGCAGGTAGTTTAGAAAAAGCAGGGACTCTGCAGAAGGACTTGGACAGGTTGGAAGAGTGGGCAGAGAAGTGGAAGATGGAATACAGTGTAGCAAAGTGTAGTCATGCAAATTTGGTAGTAGGAATAAAGGCATAGACTATTTTCTAAATGGGGAGGGAATCCAGAAATCGGAGGTGCAAAGGAACTTGGAAGTGCTGGTGCAGGATTCCCAAAAAGTTAATTTGCAAGTCGAATCAGCAGTAAGGAAGGCAAACTCAATGCTAGCATTTATTACAAGAGGGCTGGAATACACAAGGATGTAATTTGAGGCTCTAGAAGGCGCTGGTAAGGCCGCATTTGGAGTATTGTGAGCAATTTTGAGTTCCATATCTGAGGAAGGATGTGCTGGCTCTGGAGAGGGTCCAGAGGAGGTTTACGAAAATGATCCCAGGAATGAGTGGGTTAACATATGATGATCATTTGACAGAACTGGGCTTCTACCCGTGAGATTTTAGAAGGATGAGGGGGATATCTCATTAAAAATTACTGAATAGTGAAAGGCCTGGATAGAGTGGTTGTGGAGAGGGATGTTTCCACTAGTGGGAGAGTCTAGGACCAGTGGTCATAGTCTTAGAATTAAAAGACTTTCCTTTAGGAAGGAGATGAGGAGGAATTTATTTAGTCAGATGGTTGTGAATCTGTAGAATTCATTGCCACAGTCAGCTGTGGAGACCAGGTTAGTGGATATTTTCAAGGCAGAGATAGATAGATTCTTGATTAGTACGGGAGTCAGGGGTTATGGGGAGAAGGCAGGAGAATGGGGTTAGGAGGGAGAGATAGATCAGCCATGATGGAATGGCAGAGTAGACTTGATAGGCCGAATGGCATAATTCTGCTCCTAACACTTATGAATTTATGAGTTGAGATTTTAAATCAAAAGGCTATTCGTTACAACTAGGAAAGAGGCAAAACAAATTAGTTTTAAGTACAGAAGGAAAAAATGGACTAGTTAAATATTTGCGATGAGGGGACATGGTTGTGAAGAGTTGGTTATAAAAGTCATCTTCTTGATAGATTAATGACAACAGTTAGAAAAAGTTAACTTCAATCTGTAAAGAAATCAGAAGAGTTCAAAACCAACTACTGCACTAGACTTATAATTGTTTATTTAAAAGAGAAAGGTGGTGTAATTATGTAAACTTCATGCATTGGTAAGTTACTTGTACCTCACTGTTGAAAGTGTGAAAGGTGTTTTAACAAATTTATTTGATTTTTTTTAAGAACGAGCGGCTAATGTATCAATATACACGATGCACAGATATACTGTTCTCTGTGTTAATAAGAAAGAAAAGGCTGGCAGCCAGCATCTGTGGAGAGAATTAGTGTTTCAGGTCAATGAATCTTCTTCAGAGTTCTGTGTATCAATGTGTCTGGTTTAGAGATACTGCATGAAAACTGGTCCTTCGGCCCATCGCGTTCATGCTGACCAATGATCACTCATTCACACTTGTTCCATTTGATTCCACTTTCGCATCACACCTTATGCATGAGTGACAATTTTACAGAGGTTATTGAACCTACAAACCTGCACGTCTTTGCAATGTTGGAGGAAACTGGAGCACCCGGTGGAATGCGCCACTAGAAGGACGTGCAAACTCCACACAGACAGCAGCCGAGGTCTGGATTGAACCCGAGTCTCTGGTGCTTTGAGGCAGCAGCTCTACCAGCTGTGCCACTTTGCCACCCAGCCGACCACATTTACGATTTGAAATGTAATTCAGCACAATCTTCGTGGTTGGTATTACTTCTAACTTAATTGATCCTAATGCAGTTATGCTGTTGGTGCAGTAAGTCCTGTGATGGGCACTCACACAAGGAGTATGTAGAATTATATCCAAATCAAGAAAGAAACAATTGGAATAATTTTTCTATTCAACAAAGTCCATCATTCCTGCTTGGTAAATCATTTACCCCAGTACCGATCATAAGCCACTGCATGTGACATCGGCCCTGATGTCAAATCCTTGATGTTTCTAATGGCAACATAAAGGGTGTGTCAGTGGGCAAACCCATCAATTGAAGTACAACTGTATATCTTGTACAAGAATTTCAAAACAGAATATCATTGCAGGCATGGTTACCACATGAGAATTCCCATTCTGCAAGTAAAAAATGGGATAAAGACTTTCCAGTAATTGCACTTGATGTCCACAAATAGGATATGGAAGGGCCCCACCCAGCATTGAGAAAAACCGAGGACAGGTATTGAAAAGATAGACAGAAATTGATCAATGCACAGACATGGAACGATATGTAATGACTTATCACACGAGTGGTGTGCCTACTGGTCGTGAACAGATAATACCTACTTGTCTCAGAGAAAAGATTTTAGTTATACACACGGGAATAGTTGGTGTAAAAGCAATTATAAGGAGCTTTGTTAATTGATCCTGGTTGCACAAAAAATCTCAAATCTTTAAAAGGCAAAAAACTAGTTTTTACTAAACTTGACAGAACAAACCACCAAAACATTCACTGTCGTCAAAGTCATGACCTAATAGATTTTTTTCAGTGAACACAAGTGGACTTTGTGAAAAAAGGAATGACAGTTTCCTTTTATTGATTGATAATCATTCAATGGGAATTGTAGTGAGTTTCTGTTGTACCGTTGAATGTACGATATATTAAGTTGAGATCCATTTATGCATGCTCTGTTTTCCCTGAAAAGATCGTTTCTGACAAGTGCCACCAGTTTCAATCTATTCTATTCCCGGACTTTATAAAGCAGAATATTATCATTAGAGTCTCATCTCTTCATAATTTCCAGCTTCAAATCGAGCAGTCAACAGGTGAGCCAGAACAGACAAAGCTCTTGAGAAGTAGGTATTGAAAACCTTGCGTGAAACTTTGCTTGGCCAAGTTTATTGGCTGAGGTAGAGAGCAACTACATACAATACCACGCTGCCTCACCCGCTGAGTTTCTCCAGCATTTTGTGTCCACCATTGTTCAATTAAACTTGGTTTCTCGAGTTGAATGGAAGCAGGTGAGTCGAAAATATCATCATGACCCGCAGCAGAAGGAATGTGGTCTCAAGCAAAACAAGCACATTCATATCTTCCTGAGCAAATCAACTTGCAGAAATCCTCTGTAGGATTTTTAGAACTTTGCAGAAGCAAAAGTTATTAGTTTTTGCTGGAAACACTCATCAGGCCAGGCAGTATCTGTGGAAAGAGAAGCAGAGTTTGCAGATGATACGAAAGTAGGTGGAGGGGCAGGTAGTTTAGAAAAAGCAGGGACTCTGCAGAAGGACTTGGACAGGTTGGAAGAGTGGGCAGAGAAGTGGAAGATGGAATACAGTGTAGCAAAGTGTAGTCATGCAAATTTGGTAGTAGGAATAAAGGCATAGACTATTTTCTAAATGAGGAGGGAATCCAGAAATCGGAGGTGCAAAGGAACTTGGAAGTGCTGGTGCAGGATTCCCAAAAAGTTAATTTGCAAGTCGAATCAGCAGTAAGGAAGGCAAACTCAATGCTAGCATTTATTACAAGAGGGCTGGAATACACAAGGATGTAATTCTGAGGCTCTAGAAGGCGCTGGTAAGGCCGCATTTGGAGTATTGTGAGCAATTTTGAGTTCCATATCTGAGGAAGGATGTGCTGGCTCTGGAGAGGGTCCAGAGGAGGTTTACGAAAATGATCCCAGGAATGAGTGGGTTAACATATGATGATCATTTGACAGAACTGGGCTTCAACCCGTGAGATTTTAGAAGGATGAGGGGATATCTCATTAAAAATTACTGAATAGTGAAAGGCCTGGATAGAGTGGTTGTGGAGAGGATGTTTCCACTAGTGGGAGAGTCTAGGACCAGTGGTCATAGTCTTAGAATTAAAAGACGTTCCTTTTAGGAAGGAGATGAGGAGGAATTTATTTAGTCAGATGGTTGTGAATCTGTAGAATTCATTGCCACAGTCAGCTGTGGAGACCAGGTTAGTGGATATTTTCAAGGCAGAGATAGATAGATTCTTGATTAGTACGGGAGTCAGGGTTATGGGGAGAAGGCAGGAGAATGGGGTTAGGAGGGAGAGATAGATCAGCCATGATGGAATGGCAGAGTAGACTTGATAGGCCGAATGGCATAATTCTGCTCCTAACACTTATGAATTTATGAGTTGAGATTTTAAATCAAAAGGCTATTCGTTACAACTAGGAAAGAGGCAAAAAACAAATTAGTTTTAAGTACAGAAGGAAAAAAAATGGACTAGTTAAATATTTGCGATGAGGGGGACATGGTGGTGAAGAGTTGGTTATAAAAGTCATCTTCTTGATAGATTAATGACAACAGTTAGAAAAAGTTAACTTCAATCTGTAAAGAAATCAGAAGAGTTCAAAACCAACTACTGCACTAGACTTATAATTGTTTATTTAAAACGAGAAGGTGGTGTAATTATGTAAACTTCATGCATTGGTAAGTTACTTGTACCTCACTGTTGAAAGTGTGAAAGGTGTTTTAACAAATTTATTTGATTTTTTTTAAGAACGAGCGGCTACATGTATCAATATACACGATGCACAGATATACTGTTCTCTGTGTTAATAAGAAAGAAAAGGCTGGCAGCCAGCATCTGTGGAGAGAATTAGTGTTTCAGGTCAATGAATCTTCTTCAGAGTTCTGTGTATCAATGTGTCTGGTTTAGAGATACTGCATGAAAACTGGTCCTTCGGCCCATCGCGTTCATGCTGACCAATGATCACTCATTCACACTTGTTCCATTTGATTCCACTTTCGCATCCACACCTTATGCATGAGTGACAATTTTACAGAGGTTATTGAACCTACAAACCTGCACGTCTTTGCAATGTTGGAGGAAACTGGAGCACCCGGTGGAATGCGCCACTAGAAGGACGTGCAAACTCCACACAGACAGCAGCCGAGGTCTGGATTGAACCCGAGTCTCTGGTGCTTTGAGGCAGCAGCTCTACCAGCTGTGCCACTTTGCCACCCAGCCGACCACATTTACGATTTGAAATGTAATTCAGCACAATCTTCGTGGTTGGTATTACTTCTAACTTAATTGATCCTAATGCAGTTATGCTGTTGGTGCAGTAAGTCCTGTGATGGGCACTCACACAAGGAGTATGTAGAATTATATCCAAATCAAGAAAGAAACAATTGGAATAATTTTTCTATTCAACAAAGTCCATCATTCCTGCTTGGTAAATCATTTACCCCAGTACCGATCATAAGCCACTGCATGTGACATCGGCCCTGATGTCAAATCCTTGATGTTTCTAATGGCAACATAAAGGGTGTGTCAGTGGGCAACCCATCAATTGAAGTACAACTGTATAATCTTGTACAAGAATTTCAAACAGAATATCATTGCAGGCATGGTTACCACATGAGAATTCCCATTCTGCAAGTAAAAATGGGATAAAGACTTTCCAGTAATTGCACTTGATGTCCACAAATAGGATATGGAAGGGCCCACTCAGCATTGAGAAAAACCGAGGGACAGGTATTGAAAAGATAGACAGAAATTGATCAATGCACAGACATGGAACGATATGTAATGACTTATCACACGAGTGGTGTGCCTACTGGTCGTGAACAGATAATACCTACTTGTCTCAGAGAAAAGATTTTAGTTATACACACGGGAATAGTTGGTGTAAAAGCAATTATAAGGAGCTTTGTTAATTGATCCTGGTTGCACAAAAAAATCTCAAATCTTTAAAAGGCAAAACTAGTTTTTACTAAACTTGACAGAACAAACCACCAAAACATTCACTGTCGTCAAAGTCATGACCTAATAGATTTTTTTTCAGTGAACACAAGTGGACTTTGTGAAAAAAGGAATGACAGTTTCCTTTTATTGATTGATAATCATTCAATGGGAATTGTAGTGAGTTTCTGTTGTACCGTTGAATGTACGATATATTAAGTTGAGATCCATTTATGCATGCTCTGTTTTCCTGAAAAGATCGTTTCTGACAAGTGCCACCAGTTTCAATCTATTCTATTCCCGGATTTTATAAAGCAGAATATTATCATTAGAGTCTCATCTCTTCATAATTTCCAGCTTCAAATCGAGCAGTCAAGTTTCAAATGGTGAGCTTCAAATGGTGAGCCAGAACAGACAAAGCTCTTGAGAAGTAGGTATTGAAAACCTTGCGTGAAACTTTGCTTGGCCAAGTTTATTGGCTGAGGTAGAGAGCAACTACATACAATACCACGCTGCCTCACCCGCTGAGTTTCTCCAGCATTTTGTGTCCACCATTGTTCAATTAAACTTGGTTTCTCGAGTTGAATGGAAGCAGGTGAGTCGAAAATATCATCATGACCCGCAGCAGAAGGAATGTGGTCTCAAGCAAAACAAGCACATTCATATCTTCCTGAGCAAATCAACTTGCAGAAATCCTCTGTAGGATTTTTAGAACTTTGCAGAAGCAAAAGTTATTAGTTTTTGCTGGAAACACTCATCAGGCCAGGCAGTATCTGTGGAAAGAGAAGCAGAGTTTGCAGATGATACGAAAGTAGGTGGAGGGGCAGGTAGTTTAGAAAAAGCAGGGACTCTGCAGAAGGACTTGGACAGGTTGGAAGAGTGGGCAGAGAAGTGGAAGATGGAATACAGTGTGGCAAAGTGTAGAGTCATGCAAATTTGGTAGTAGGAATAAAGGCATAGACTATTTTCTAAATGGGGAGGGAATCCAGAAATCGGAGGTGCAAGAACTTGGAAGTGCTGGTGCAGGATTCCCAAAAAGTTAATTTGCAAGTCGAATCAGCAGTAAGGAAGGCAAACTCAATGCTAGCATTTATTACAAGAGGGCTGGAATACACAAGGATGTAATTCTGAGGCTCTAGAAGGCGCTGGTAAGGCCGCATTTGGAGTATTGTGAGCAATTTTGAGTTCCATATCTGAGGAAGGATGTGCTGGCTCTGGAGAGGGTCCAGAGGAGGTTTACGAAAATGATCCCAGGAATGAGTGGGTTAACATATGATGATCATTTGACAGAACTGGGCTTCCACCCGTTAGATTTTAGAAGGATGAGGGGATATCTCATTAAAAATTACTGAATAGTGAAAGGCCTGGATAGAGTGGTTGTGGAGAGGATGTTTCCACTAGTGGGAGAGTCTAGGACCAGTGGTCATAGTCTTAGAATTAAAGGACGTTCCTTTAGGAAGGAGATGAGGAGGAATTTATTTAGTCAGATGGTTGTGAATCTGTAGAATTCATTGCCACAGTCAGCTGTGGAGACCAGGTTAGTGGATATTTTCAAGGCAGAGATAGATAGATTCTTGATTAGTACGGGTGTCAGGGGTTATGGGGAGAAGGCAGGAGAATGGGGTTAGGAGGGAGAGATAGATCAGCCATGATGGAATGGCAGAGTAGACTTGATAGGCCGAATGGCATAATTCTGCTCCTAACACTTATGAATTTATGAGTTGAGATTTTAAATCAAAAGGCTATTCGTTACAACTAGGAAAGAGGCAAAACAAATTAGTTTTAAGTACAGAAGGAAAAAATGGACGTTAAATATTTGCGATGAGGGGACATGGTGGTGAAGAGTTGGTTATAAAAGTCATCTTCTTGATAGATTAATGACAACAGTTAGAAAAAGTTAACTTCAATCTGTAAAGAAATCAGAAGAGTTCAAAACCAACTACTGCACTAGACTTATAATTGTTTATTTAAAAGAGAAAGGTGGTGTAATTATGTAAACTTCATGCATTGGTAAGTTACTTGTACCTCACTGTTGAAAGTGTGAAAGGTGTTTTAACAAATTTATTTGATTTTTTTTAAGAACGAGCGGCTACATGTATCAATATACACGATGCACAGATATACTGTTCTCTGTGTTAATAAGAAAGAAAAGGCTGGCAGCCAGCATCTGTGGAGAGAATTAGTGTTTCAGGTCAATTAACCTTCTTCAGAGTTCTGTGTATCAATGCATCTGGCCAAACTGTGATCCTTTTGGACACGCATCATGTGTTGCACCTGCTTTGTAACAATGATGCTGACGTGTGCATCGATCGTAGCGTGAGTTCAAGATACAATGTAGATGTAGGTTAAGTGCAAATCTACTACATCTTTTGATTTATGTATGCAGACGACTTAGCCTTTTGGCAATCCATGATACAGTTTAAAATGGATGTTAGGTAGACAGAGAGAATGGAGTGGAGGAAAGCAAATGACTTCAGCAATGGGCTGGAAATGTTGCAATGGATCAATTTTAGGCTGGTAACCAAAATTGCAAAACATTTACTCAGATGCTCCCAAGCGACTATTCTACTGGAAGACAAAATTGACACTGAAGACTGAAAATATGATGAGTTGCTGCTTAGTAAGCAAGTTTTAATCACTAAATCACTTTACATTGTCTGTTTTGCACAATATCCCAAGCGATTGGAGATTCGTCCATTTTTTTAACAACCAAAGGTCATTTTAGAATTCTGATAATTGTATTGTAACCTTTTTTACATTTGTGGCTTCTAAAGTTTTAAAAGCAGGAGACAATTGGATTTCTAAGCTAATTTCTGGGATTGACTCCTACGATAGTGATTGTTATATATAAATATATGTTCTAATCTTGACCCAGTTGCCTAGAAATTCCAGTGCATCCAATGGATTGTTGCAGCATAGGTCACCAAGAGTCCGTCGGAGGCACTGCTGAAAACCTCTTCATGTCCTGTGTGCCTTTCCAGATAGAGACTGGTGGGGAGCTCTTGAAAGACCTAAAAGCAGTGATGACTTTGGCTTGTGATGGCTCTCAGTATGGAAGATAGCAGGGAGACATATCTGTGATTATTTTTGGATGATGACTTTTTTCTTGAACTTCATCAAATTATGACATTCTGATCATTCTCTCCTGTTTGCAAATATGGGCAATGAAGGGAGCTAACAGTTGAAGAAATAACAATGCCTCAGGGCGAATGAAAACTGCCACAGTACATGGACTAGGTGGACAAGGAAATTTGGTGTGGAATCATGGCAATGGAACATAGACAAGTACAATGCAAAGAGCAAATTACAACTAATATTACTCGGGTTGTGAGGTTGATTTATGAGTGAGAGGAAGAGATTAGTAATTACAAACTATAGAATAAAACATGCAAGGCTTTGCCCCTGGACATTTCTAGTAAATAATGAAAAAGATTAATGACTGAAGCGTGGACAGCGAAGGTGATGGCATTTAAATCTAAAACTTAAAAAGCTAGATTGATATTTATATTTTCATTACAGAAACATTATAGAGTACCTTGAACAAAATCTCTAAGGAGGCATGTTCTGCTTGTGTCACACATGCTATTGACAAGTAGGGAAAAAGCAATTAAAAGCTACGGATCGAGAGATTCGTGCTCAGGATCATTCAGTTCCTCTGGAGTAAAAGAGATTACACAGAGGAAAACAATATCATTGGGTTTGAAAATGGTCAAACAGAGAAGAAAAACAATATGAAAAGGAAATGTTAGAAATCTATCTGGTGTGGTTAATAGGACTTTGTGCAAGATAATATTGACTTAAGATACTAGCTGGAATGGATATAATTGTCAGTGAAATGACATTATCTGAAGAAATATCTTTATAGAACACTCTGGCACAAGTGTCAAAACCTTTTTTCATCAGACATATCAACAACTTGTATTTACATCTCCTGACATGCCCAAGGAGGCTTTATAGGGGTATTGAACTAACAAAATCGGGCTCGACAAATACTGAAGCGAAAAGGAGACCAAAAGCTTGGAAAAATGTGTGCATTTTGAGGGGAATTAAGCAGAGAAGTTTAGAAAGGGAATTCCATAGCTTAGAATTGTGTTTCCTGAATATAACTCTCAACAGTGGGGGAATGCAGAGATCACTGGATAAAGGGCTGAAGGAAATTTGGGGAGGGATTTAATATCCTGGAACATAATTTTTAAATTGAGGCATTGGTGAGATTCAAGGCAGTTTAGAGAACATAGGATTAGTTTTAATTGAAAAAAATGTAAGTGTTTTTAAATGATCAATCGGATCTTACATATAAAATATGTAGTAGGTGGATCGATGGGCTATGTACACCCAGCTTTAGTATTTGGAGTTAGTTTACACTGCTTGACTCTGCCTGAGAAAATTGGGGCTCTGCTCATGTGAGGTTACACAGGTCTGCTCATCAGGAACTAAACATTTGCGGGACCGTCGCGCCTCAACACGACCATGAGGTCGCGTAATTAGCGTGCCAAGGACACGTAAGTGGGACAGAGGCTTTAGTGCCAATGGACACAATTACATGACAATGCAATGAATTGATCCTCAGTCTACGCTCAATAGAGGTTACAGTTGTGTGGGTGACTTAACATCCCAGGAAAGAGTTGATTTTACTTCGGAGTCACGTGAGTGACTTCGTGAAGACCCCGCCAGCACGCCTGCGCAGCATATCGTCGCACGCATCTGCAGCGGCAGCTGGGGGATGAGTGCGCTCTCCCCACCGGCCTCCTTCACAAGACCGGCAGGTAAGTATTACCTTCCTTTACAGCATGGACAAGGGCCGCAGGACGACGCTGTCGGGGAGCTGAGTTGTGCTGCGGCCAGCCAACGGCCCTTGTCCCCGGAGCTGCACGGAACGCCGGCAGCTTTAACGCTCACAGCATGGACAAGGGCCGCAGGACGACGCTGCCGAGGAGCGGAGCTGAGCTGCGGCCAGCCGACAGCCTTTGTCCCCGGAGCTGCACAGAACGCCGGCAGCTTCAACGCATGCGTTGTCCCCGGAGCTGCGCGGAACGCTGGCAGCTTCAACGCAACGGTGGAGGCAGGAATGAGGAAGTCGGGCGCGGAGCTGAGCTGCGGCCAGCCGACGGCCCTTGTCCCCGGAGCTGCACGGAACGCCGGCAGCTTTATCGCAACGGTGGGGGCTGGAATGCAGAGTCGGGCGCTCCCGCTAATACAGGGGCCGACTCACCCGAATGGGTTACCGCTATGGAGCTGCAAGCAACAAGTCCAGACTCCGAGCCCCCCGTCCCCCAAGAGAATAAGGGGGGATACAGGTACGTGGCAAGGGGTCTTGTTTTCTTTTACAGGCAACCTCTCCCGAGCTCCAGTAGACCCGAGGGGGCTGGGCCGGGGGACAGCCGCACGACAGGGGAGCCCTGCAAAGTGCATTGCGTACCGCAGCCAGGGATATCTGCCATCGTGCAGCCCGGGCATAACACTGCTGCGTCGTGTAGGCCTGCTGGAGCAGATACCGCCGACAACACACCCCGTCAGGCTGCGGTCAAGGGCGGAGGTGGCAGCAGGAAGCGGTCGGTCAGCTCAGCGCTGCGAGCGGCCGACCATGCGCCTCCACGCCAAGTAATGGTGTAAGTGTGGAGGTAAGCCTGCACGGACTCCGGGGAGCCAGGTTCCAGGGGCCGGCGCCGAGTCAACTCACCTGCCTCCTTATCTGCCTGGTGGGCCGCCACAGTCTGGGAGAAGACAGACTAGCGGAGAGTCCGTGCGGGAGTCGTATGACCCTACTTGGGCTGTAGGTCACGACGACCTGCCATTGGACCATAGACAGCACCCTAAGGGGGTGAGGTCCGATGGTGGAAGCCCCAGTGAATTTGCAGGGCCTGGGGAAGTCGGCTTCTCCGCTGCATCTCGCAGGGACGGTCGCATTGAGCGGTTGGAGCTCTTAAATGGTCCAACATCTCCAGCGGGACCGAGAACGAGAAGAACGGCATCCACTAGCCGTGCAAGGACTCCGCTCAGCTCCTCATCGTCTCCAGCCAGAAGCATTAATGATTGCCCAGCTGCTGAGTTTGACGACGACCCAGGGACAGCCAGTGACCGCTGAACCAGAGCATGAGGAGGATGCTGGATGTGGTGAGTGAAGTTTGCCGTTTCTACCCAGACAGGTGAACCCTGCACCACGAATTGGCGGGCACCATTGATTGCCTACGTATGCACCAACTCTGGAGTCAGATTCTCAATAATACCTTGGAGAAAGGTTCTCCACGGGCATAACGGCGTTTGCAAAACCCTGATCGGGGATAATGTGTCCAGTAAATAGCATGATGCACTGGCACTCCTATGCAACACCCAGTATGAGATATATTGCCTGCGTAAGAGCTCCATATAGCCCACACTAAACCCCAAATTCGCGGGGTTGTGCCGACCATTACCGCTCCACCGCCGCATCAGTTGCTTGGAGACCTGTACAAACAGGTGAAGGGACTGGACAAAGGAGGCCAAAACAGTGGGCCTCGTGAAACTCCATCGGTCAGACTTCACCCATATCACCGGCAACAGCCTAATACAACCTGTGAACCAAGGCTGCCGGATAGGGCACAAAGATTCTACCTACCTCCATCTCAATAAATACAACGACCTTTTAGGGCAAGGCCAACAGCGGCCTGCATGGGAAATGCGGCCGCCGGGCCGTCAACCTCCATAACGTCCACCCGAAGCACCGTATGTATGGAACCGCCGTTCACTATGGAGGTAAGGGTGTCTGGCTCCTCTCACGCCGTAGTATCCCTCCTGTACGAATAGGTGGGCGATTGCGGGCGGCCTTGGACATATGGGGGAAAACTGTAACCACAGATGAGTTTATTTTACAAAGTGTTCAAGGGTATATAATTCGTGGGAGGTATAGATTCCCATACCCAGCATTCGCCTCGTAGGAATTTATTCTATCCCGAAAAGAGGTGGAGGCAGGGCATGCTGAAATTATATGGTGAGCAGGGAAAAGTGGTAATTGGCATAACCAAGCATGGACATATTGAGTTGAGCCTAATATGTTCACCAGCAGTAAAAATAAGAGGAATGTCGGGTTATAATCGATTTAGCTGAGTTGAACACTTTTGTACAATATACCCATGTCAAATGGATGCTTTTGGAACAGCTAGGTGGATGCTTTACTCAGGGTACTTTATGGCATGTATCAATTTGGAAGAAGCATGCTATACGGTGCCCATCGCTGAGGCTCATAGGGAATTCTGAAGTTGTCTGGAAGGGTGCATTGCCTAATGGAACCATCACAGCTTAGGCTGTTTACCAAGTTGGTATTTACCTGTATTGGCTCTTCTCCGACAACAATATTATAGTGATGGCATGTTGGATGAAATCCTTATAATGGGGCAGACCCTCCAATTGGCAATTCAAGGAGTGGCTGCAACCAAGGCTCTGCTTGAGAGGCTGGGATTGTAATCCAACCAGACAAATCAAAAACTGCACCCGCTACGGGTTATGGATTTGGTGTTCACCTTAGACACTAATTTAATGAAGTTTATCATCCCCACTAATAAAGCTACTGCTATATCAGAAGAGTGCCACAATCTTGCTTGCGCCAGGGTATCGACCATGTGGCAAACAGCGAAAGTTATTGGTATTGGTAACTCTAAATTGGTAACTACATTCCCAGCTGCACGATTCGGTCCGCTACACTACCGAAATTCACAAAGGTCACAAATCACAGCATTAAAAAACAAATGCTGGCTGCTTTGATCGGCCACTTTGGTTACCACCGGAAGCTAGAAAACAAGCTATAATGGTGGGTAGATAATATTAAAGAATGTAATTGACCTATTATATGGAGCAACCCTGATGTTGTGCTACTAACTGACGCAGGTGCACCAGGCTGGGGAGCAACTGGTATGATGTCCAGTTGTGGTGGCAGATGGAACTCTCATGAGTCTACATTCCTGGAGTCACATGGGATAAACTATATAGAAATGCTGGGGGTATTTCATGGACTGCGGGCTTCTGTACTAATTCATGGGATTACATGTCCGCTTTCGAATAGATAATGCTACAATAATGGTTTACATCAATCATATGGGTAGTATTAGGTCGCTAGTTTGCAATGAATTGGCTAATACAATTTGGCACTGGTGCATTGAAAGAAATATTTTGATTACTGCGACCTATTTGCCTGGGAAGCTTAATTCAGTGGCGGACACCAGGTCACGTGTCTTCAATGACAACATTGAGTGGATGTTGAACCCCCAGATTTTGGAGATATTGTAGCTCAAATTGGGGACACCAGATATTGACCTATTTGCGTCCAGGCTGAACCATCGAATACCAACGTATGTGTTGTGGGAACCAGACCCTGGGGTAATAGCATTGGATGCATTTTATCCATTGGGGGAAATGGGTTGCTACGCATTTCCCCCATGCTGCCTCACCAGTCGGGTATTGCAGAAAATTAAACTAGACTCTGCAACTGACATATTGATCATTCCCGACTGGCCTACACAACCATGGTACCCGATGGTTGTAGAAATGTACAACAACCATGGATGGCGATTGGGAAACATCCCAAATTGATTACTCACTCCATTACAGGGGGGTCAGTCATCCTTGCCATGGTCATTAAACTTGTTGGCTTGCAGGTTCTGAAAAGACCGCTCAACCGGGCAGGCATCTCGTCAAGAGCCATGAACCTTATTGCAGCATCGTGTCGGGAATCCACCCGCAAACAATATCTCACTCAAATCAGAAAGTGGGAGGTTTCTGTGCCCGGAACAACAAGTCCTCCAACTCGGCAACAATACTGGATGTGTTGGAGTTCTAGCAGGCCTCCATTTTGATGCAGGCCTCAGCTACAGTGCCATCAACAGCGACAGGAGTACGCTGTATTCATACCTGGATATAAGTATCAGCTCCCACCACCTGGTGTCTAAACTAATGAGGGGAGTATTCAATACCAATCCCTCCACGACCCAGATATACAGTAACGTGGGATGTGGGGATCATGCTGACCCTACTGAGGAGCTGGGCTCCAATAGATGAGCTACCATTTGAAACAGCTCACCCTTAAGGTGGTGATGCTCATGGCACTGGCGACAGCCCAACGAGCCCAGATGTTACAAAAACTGCGACTGGACACCATGGTGGCCAACCCTGGTCAAATAAAATTCTTTGGTAAAGAGTTATTAAAACAGGAGTTGCTACTAACGTTTTTTTAAGTCTTATTCCACCAGGGCTGCAGCGAGAGCCATGAATGTGCCCATGGACCACATTTTCGCCACTGCGGGCTGGGCCAGTGGGGGAAAAACCTTTCAACGGTTCTATAACAAGTCTCTGGCCGTTCCTGCGACATTCGCAGAAGCTATCCTGGGTACCGCTCAGTAAATGTCTGGCCCCGAATTAGGGGTTGTTGTTTAGTTGATTAATAAATTGTGTTGATTTTTCAGCCGCTGTCAACTGAACTCCATTAACAGTCTTACTCCATGAGAATGGCGGCAGTGTGATAAGCATGGACGTTGTTCAGGGCGTGAAATCACAGAGCTTTGAAATCTTCACGAAGTCACTCACGTGACTCCGAAGTAAAATAGTAAGATTAAACGAGAACTTACCAAGTTTGAAGTTTGATCTGTATTTTACGAGGAGTCGCGGTGAAGGATTTCGTGCCCACCGCTCCCACCCTCTATCATCAGGTCAAACAGGTAGTTCTACGGTTTTCATCTTACTATTTTCAGTCATGGTTGGTTCTGTGATTCCACACCGCTGCTTTGAAGGATGCCGCGCATGCGTGCTGGCGGGGTCTTCACGAAATCCCTCACCGCGACTCCTCGTAAAATACAGATCAAACTTCAAACTTGGTAAGTTCTCGTTTAATCTTACTATTTTATATGACTGACTGATGCACTCAAAGAGGAGGATTTTGCATAATTGTGCAGAAGTCTGGTTAATTTCTACAAACACTTGAGACATGTCCAAGCTTGTGTGTTTCAGTCAAAATCCATGCCCTGTTCAGTTTACTGCCCTACCGACTTTAAGATTATACTTGATATTTGACCATAAGTTCTCAGAATTCAGAGTGACTGTGGACATTCTGATGAAAAGCTATCGACCTGAACATTAAACAGTTAATGTGTAGGAAGGAACTGCAGATGCTGGTTTAAACCGATGATATGCACAAAAAGCTGGAATAACTCAGCGGGACAGGAATGGATGACATTTTGGGTCGAGTCTCTTCTTCAGACTGTTATTAAACAGTTAATATATTTACTGAAAGTTCCCACCGAATAAACATCTATTCATTTGGTGATGCCGGTTGACTGGAGAATATTGGTCAAACATTTCTTTGATCTATCATTTCATTTAAATCACACTGTCCTGAAATGTTGCCTGGGGTTCAGATGAGAGATCATCATCAACCTGAAACGTTGACTGTTTCTGTCTCCACAGATACTGAATACCTCAAGTGCTATTTTTGTGCTACTTGGCATATATTGACATACATTCAAACATTCCAACCTATAAATTATTCTGAAGATTAATGGTTTAAAGAATGTCTTGTGTCCTATAATAAATAATTTTAGACATCATTTCAAGAGTCAAGTCAAGAGAGTTTTATTGTCATGTGTCCCAGATAGGACAATGAAATTCTTGCTTGCTGCAGCACAACAGAATACGTAAACATCTTAATTCTGAATGAAGAAATAATTTAAGGATTTGCCCGCTGCAGACTGCAGGAGTACGTGGTGAGGGACGCACTGAAGCTCGGTGCAGCCAACGCCAAGGCTCGGTGGGGGAGGGCCACAGTCTAGGGTCCTTCCGCTGCTGGGCATGGGGGGGCACGGTAAGGAGGAGACGCCCCTCAAAATAAGGGAAGGTATCCCACGCCAGGAGGTCACATGAGCGGCATGGGTGAGGGACAGATTCGTGAAATTTGAGCAATGTATATAGACTGTATTGAACAATTTGTATAGCCTCCGAAAATGTCGGATGAATTTTTCGCACGGTTCAAGCATTTTATATATTTATTACCTGAATGACGTCTATTTTGAAATTTAAAAAAATAAAAAAATTTGCCAGGCATTTTTATAATTTGTTATCACTTTGTGAAAAGGTCAAATCAATCTGTCTGCAGGGGTCATGGAACCTGCAGCATTGATTTTATTTAGAAAAAACAGAATTGATTTTGCAAATGTTTTAAAACCCAGAAGGAAAGATGTTGAATACAATTTTGAAAATATGTAGTTGGCATGGAACAATCATAAAAAGATGTTTCACGTATTTTCATGCAAATTGTATTTATGCATGAGCTGTGTGGTAAACCTTACAAATCAAATCACTTAAATAATGCATAGACCTTTGTAGACACAGGAACAATATCCTCCAATGATGTAAATTCAAAACAATTGGAGTCACATGGCCTAGACACAGGTCCCTTAGCCCGTTGAATCAGTACTGACCATCAAGCAAGCGCCCATCTTTCTACACTATGCTGCTCTTATTATTTGGTTTTAGTTCCCATCTCCAAAATAGTGGCATGTGTCTCTGTCCAGCTCTCCATCGCTCAGAACCTGTGCTCTGATTTGTGCCACATCTTTCTATATTCTGGATTCATGACAGCATCACCTTTTTGTCTCCTTGCCTCTGATGGTGATTTGTCTTTTTGATCCAATGAATCTGTCTCTCTATCGTGTTGACTGTGAAGTAACACTAAAGCCCCCATCCCACTTAGGCAATTTTTTCAGCCACTACAGGGGGACTAGTCTGTCACCACGTGGCCGTGGGGTGACGCCTGTAAGGTCGTGAGTCGTCTCCTCAAGTCGCCTAAGGAGTCGTAACGTTTTTCTGGTCGCCGCTGGATTTTGAAATGTTCAAAATAAGGGAAGGTATCCCACGCCAGGGGGCCACATGAGTGGATTTTGAAATGTTCAAAACTTTTCGGCGACTGTGGGCTTGACGTAGCTTGTCTTCCTTCTCCTGTCGTAGGTGCTGTCGTAGGCTGTCGCCAGGATGACGCAGGTTGTCGCCAGGTGACGTTGGTTGTCGCCGGGTGCTGACTTCGGTGAATTCCGTTGGCGACTACCTACGTCAACCTACGTCAACCGGCGACTGAATTGTCTTCAGTTGTCGCCGACTGGGTCGTTGCTTGTCGTAGCTTGTCGAGGGTGGATGTAGGTTGAATTTGGCTGTCGTAGGTCGTTGCCTGTGTGGTCGTAGGTGTTGTCGTAGCTGGGCGTCCTAATGGGTCGCCGGTTGTCGGTAGCTTGCCGTAGCTTGATGTCGACTAGGTGGTAGGTTGCGGTGGGGGAGGGGTTCCATTCGCCGCTTTTTCGGCGACCTGCTACGACTGTGATAGTTGCTGGCAGTCGCCAAAATAATCACCTATGTGGGACACACCCTTAATAGGTTCAATAGCATTAAAAACCCCAAATGAGAATGAATATAAACATCCCTGCAATGAATAGTTTATATAATCTTAAAATAGCTTCAGATTATTTTTATCAAACTCCTAATCTAACACTGGATTCTTTCTTGTTCAACCATAAAGGGCTGGGGCTCAGGTTTTAAATGATGAGGTGTATTTTTGATAGAAATGGTATTGTTTGAAGATAATTCAAAATGCTTTGTCCTTGAGGTTTCTTAAAGGCTCAAATAACTTTGGCAGAAGTGCCAGTTAATCTATTTGCAGAATAGGATATAATAGATAAAAATTAATTGAGCCGCACACCCGTGTCTTTGGGGAGGTGGATTTAGTCCACAAATGAAAAAAACGCACGGCAATATGCACGAAGGATTACTATGAACTAATACCTGGGGATACTAAATGAAAATAAGGTAAGATGATTGTAATTAGTGACTGGAAGAATACAGACAATTTCATGTTACCGTGTGTACATGATAATAAACACATATCATTAGGTTTGTTTATGTGTCATTAAGCATTCAGTATGCACATTCTAAACTGAGCAAAGATGGGTGAAATCTAATGAACCTGTCCCACTTACGCAACTTTTTCGGCGACTGCCGGCATCCGTCATAGGTCGTTGCACGTCGCCAAAAATTTTCAACATTTTGAAAATCCAGCGGCGACAAGAAAGACGTTACAACTATTTGGGCGACTGAGGAGAGACTACTCACGACCATACTGGCAACATGTCGCGGGGTGAGGCCTGTATGGTCGTGAGTGAGTAGTCGCCCAAAGAGTCGTACCTGTTTTTCTGGTCACCGCTGGATTTTTCAACATGTTGAAAATTTTCCGCGTCCTGCAACGACCTACGACGGGTTCCGGCAGTCGGCGAAAAAGTAGACAACAGTCGGCAATGTAGATCATATGAGAGACAAAGTGGAGAAACATTTACTTTCAACCGTGTAATAAAAACAGCGAATCAATACTTTTTATCCTTTTATGGTTATTACATCTAATTGGCCTCGGGTGACAATTGATATTGCAAACTCTTACTGCGAGAAAATGAATTTGCAGCAACCTGCTAAACTGAAGGGAAGAACACAATTCCATGGTCAAACCTTTCCAGTTGAAATTGTTGCAATATAGATCATATCAGAGACAAATTGGAGGAACAGAGGGACGAGCTAAGCCATTATTCTTCAATGCCTATAATATCAAGTCAGGTATAATATCATTCAAGGTATGCCTACTTTGAAGAACTTCTCCTCCTCCCTCCGAAGAACTGTGGCTCAGCACTTCAACTCCCCCTCCCATTCCAAATCTGACCTTTCTGCCCTGGGCCTCCTCCATGGCCAGAGTGAGCACCACCGGAAATTGGAGGAGCAGCACCTCATATTCCGCTTGGGCAGTCTGCAGCCCAGTGGCTTGAACATTGACTTCTCCAATTTCCAGTAGCCCTTGCTGTCTTCTCCCCTTCCCAGCTCTCCCTCAGCCCTCTGGCTCATCCTCTTCCTTTCTTCTTCCCGCCCCACCCTGCATCAGTCTGAAGAAGGGTTTCGGCCCGAAATATTGCAATATATATTGCAATATATTAGTATTGATTGGATAGGGAGCAGCTATATCTTAAATTTAGTTTAGAGATGCAGTACGGAAACAGGCCCTTTTGCCAACTGCGTCCGCGCCGACCGGCGATCCCTGCACACAAACACTATCCTACATACACTGTGGACTATTTACAATTTACCAAGCCAATTAACCAAGAGACGTGTGCGTCTTTGGAGTGTTGAATATCTGCTGATTACGAAGTCATATATTTCATGGAAAACATGTCCTTTTAAATGCTATATCCTCCTATAATCCTAAGAAATAGCGTGCACATAGAGCCAAGGGTTATTCATCAGCAATCATAATTGGGCGACTGTGCTGTTCGGAACATTGATTTAGCAACCATACTGATGGTGACAGCATGATGCCACCAACAAATTGAAAGCACCTTGCAGAGATATGTTCCATGTCATCTCAATTGATGCTAATGAGACATCCAGTTCCAACAACTTAATTTCTGGTATTTTATCTCAAGCTAGGATTTTGTTTAGATCATTTAGCAGTCACGTTAAGAAAAAATAACATTGTTCTATCCTGGAATTGAATTGATAAATAGCTGGATTTAAGGTTTGGCACACATTGTCATTGCATTCTGGCTCACCGTATCTGCTTCAAAAAACTTCACATTGTCCAGTGGCCAATATTAAGGGAGTTCTCAACAGGCACTGTGCTCCTCTGTCGGGATCTAAGCTTCCTCATGCATTACAAAGATCTCATTGTAACTGAGCCCGATCACAGAGGACAGCCCCACATTTCATTTTAATAACCCGCAGCACTGGATCCAATGATACTTGGCAATCGTTTTTGTGGGTCATGCTTGGGTGGTTTGTCACATTTTAACTAGCAAGCTTTTTATATCTCTCCATTCAAACTCAGTACTGCCCAGAACCATTGTTAGTTTAATGATAAACAACAGGAATGGGAGATCACAATAGGACATGCCAAATACAAATTCTAGTCTTGCCCGTTCTTTTGTTTAGTTTAGAGATACAGCACGGAAACAGGCCCTTCGGCCCACCGAGTCCATGCTGACCAATGATCCCTGCACACTAACACTATCCTACACACACTAGGGACGATTTACAATTGTGCCAAGCCAATTAACCTACACACCAGTATGTCTTTGGAGTGTGGGAGGAAACCGAAGCTCCTAGAGAAAACCTATGCAGGTCACAGGGAGAACGTACAAACTCCATACCTGTAGTCAGGCTTGAACCTGGGTCCCTGGCGCTGTAAGGCATCAACTCTACCGCTGCGCCACCGTGCGGCAGTTCTCTGTCACCTGAATTTGTATTTGTATGTTTCAAGAGTGGCTTTACACGTTTCTTTTACTATTGAAAAAGAAAATAAAAGACTTGGATTTACAATCAACTCCACCTCGTAACATTGCACAGAAAATGAAGTATACGTGAAATGTAGTCACATTTTTCAATGTGATTATAAATGTACAAAAGACAATGGCTTTTATGGACTCAGCAAGGCAATGTGATAACTATGTGATATTTAGCAATTTCATTCCAGGGCAGATCAATGTCATTTATTTAAATGCCAATTAGGACTTAAGTAAAATTTACCTGGATAGTAAGTAAAACAATGTTTTTCATTGTATCCCGGTACACGTGGCAATAGTAAACCATTACCAATAGAAATGTATGGCTACCGTATTGGTTAATAGTGTGTGTGTGTGTGTGTTTACAGTGCTAAAGTATCACAGTGGAAGCAATCACAGTAATGGGCGGCACGGTGCCGCCTTACAGCGCTTGCAGCGCTGGAGACCCGCGTTCGATCCCGACTACGGGTGCTGTCTGTACAGAGTTTGCACGCTCTCCCTGTGACCGTGTGGGTTTTCTCCGAGATCTTCGATTTCCTCCCACACTCCAAAGACGTACAGGTCTGTAGGTTAATTGGCTTGGTGTAAATGTAAATTGTCCCTAGTGTGTGTAGGTTAGTGTTAATGTGCGGGGATCGCTGGTCGGTGCGGACTCAGTGGGCCAAAGGGCCTGTTTCCGAGCTGTATCTCTAAACTAAAACTATACTAACAAAGTGTGTATCCCAATGTGAAAAAGGTTCTGATTGAATCTTCTGTTCAATGTTGGTACAACAGGAGGGCTTCTACTGCTGTTTCCTCTAAGTTCATCACTGGGTCTCAGGTAGTTTGTTACTCTACCACTGGTGCCTGGCAACCGGCAGGATTGATTTCACCTGTCAGATAATTGGTGTCCTTTCTAGTCATGTTAGCACTGTGAAAATAATGTGAAGGTGACAGTGGCATCATTGGCCAGCTGTGCCAAGTCAATCAGACAGCTTGTGCTGAATTAGCCACCATCAGCTGAAGCCAGAAGGAGGAGGCTGAGTTACCGCAATTGCTCTCACATTTGCTCTCCAAGGAAGGGTTGAAATCAGTCAAGATATGTATTCCAAGATAAAATCACCTCTTCCAGTACACCCATGACTATTGAAATGTTAGTAACGTGAGTATGAATTGCAACATGTTAAGTTAGTCCTGAAGCTGTTGCTTTAATGGACTAGAGTTTCAACGGTAGAGTTGCTGCCTTACAGCGAATGCCGCGCCGGAGACCCGGGTTCGATCCCGACTACGGGTGCTGTCTGTACGGAGTTTGTACGTTCTCCCCATGACCTGCGTGGGTTTTCTCCGAGATCTTCGGTTTCCTCCCACACTCCAAAGACGTACAGCTATGTAGGTTAATTGGCTTGGTAAATGTAAAAATTGCCCCTAGTGGGTGTAGGATGGTGTTAATGTGCGGGGATCGCTGGTCGGTACGGACACGGTGGGCCGAAGGGCCTGTTTCCGCGCTGTGTCTCTAAAACTAAAACTAAAGACTAAAACTAAATAAGTGCACCGAATATGCTGTACCAGCCCTTGTTATTTTGGTCAATGCTTTGGTAATTTTGTGCACTTTAACAGTTCCTAATTGATCCTGAGTATTTGCTTCCCATCGATCCTGCCTTGCCGTATGGAATTAGCAAACATGTTTGGTCTTCTCATGATGTGCCCTAACCACTGTAGCTTCCTCCTTCACACAACCCTTGAGCTCTCGAGGGTTCATTGTTTCCAATTTTGTGAATGATTTTCTGCTCAAGAGACTCAAGTAACACGATATGATATGATGAACTTTATTTATCATAGGAGGGAAATTGCTCTGCCAATAGCCATAAAACACAAGATACGTGTCACATGGTACAAAGTAATTTTTTGAATTAACACTATACTGTTATCAAAAATGGTGAAAACATTCCACAGTTCCAATGAAAAGCAAAAACCTTTTCTCCATCTCTGACTTCTGACCTACAGGGTCTGGGGTTCTCCAGAATGTTATGATTTTATCCATTATCCCTTTTCGAACTTAAACACGTTATTTTAAGTGGATGTATTCAGAATGTGATGTAACTGTTAGTAGCAATTGTCATGGTTGGGTGGAGACAGAGTTACATAGATGTATTGTTAATTCTGTAGCCGTCCACGGCCTCAGCCCTGCTACCCCAGCACATGACTGTGAAGAAGATGGCTCTGGCCACCACTGATTGATAGAACATCTGCAGCATCTTACTGCAGACGTTGAAAGAGCAGAGGCTCCTCAGAAAGTACAGACGGCTCTGTCCCTTCTTATACAGGGCCTCAGCGCTCCTGGACCAGTCCAGTTTACTGTCCAGGTAACCTCCAAGGTATTTGCACTCCTTGGTTAACTGCACAACCACACCCTTGATGGAGACGGGGGATAGGGGTCTTCCTCTCCTCCTAAAGTTCACCACTAATTCCACATGCCCATGTCCCACTTAGGAAACCTGAACGGAAACCTCTGGAGACTTTGCGCCCCACCCAAGATTTCTGTGCGGTTCCTGGAGGTTCCCGGAGGCTTTTGTCAGTCTCCCTGATGGTCGAAAGTGGTTTCTACTTATTCTATGTTGCGCTGATTATTTAAAAAAATAATCGGTAATTTTTTAGTCGAAGCCGGTTGCGATGCTAGTTGAAGGTGGTTGCCGGAGGTTGCAGGTAGTGGAAGGTAAGACCTTTATTTCACCCAGTTTTATTCCACCAGGGAGGTCTTACCTTCCACTACCTGCAACCTCCGGCAACCACCTTCAACTAGCATCGCCACCGGCTTCGACTAAAACATTACCGATTTTTAAAACGGCAACCTATTTATAGTCGCGGCCAGTTTTGAATTTTTTGAAATAATCACCGGAACATAGAAGAAGTGGAAACCACTTTCGACCATTTGGGAGACTGACAAAAACCTCCGGGAACCGCACGGAAACCATGGGTGGGGCGCAAAGTCTCCAGAGGTTTCCGTTCAGGTTTCCTAAGTGGGACAGGGGCATTAGTCTTGTCAGTGTTGAGCTGCAGGTGATTTAGCTGATAAGGGAACAATGTTTAGTGCAAGGTAAAGCCAGCAAAGTCCGAGCAAGGACAGTCCAAAGATCACCAAAGAGGTAGATAGTAGTTCAGCACTGCTCTCTGGATGTAGTAGGATGATTCAGTTGCTTGATAACTAGCACTAGTGAAGTTTATAAATGGGGAATGTGTTCAAATGACTGTATGTAAGGGCAGTGCATAAGATTTAACACTCTAATTAGAGGCAAACTGGTGGAAAATGGTGCTAAGCAAAACTAAAGGCTCTTTACCTGAACATGCATAACATTGGCAAAGAGAGAGCTGTATTAATGCCACAAATAGAAATGAATGGGTGCAATCTAACAACTAATAAAAAGATCTGATTGGGATTGAAACCAAGAAACATTCCAGGATATTAAACTTTTAGAAGAGATAAACAAAATAGAAAAGGAGGCAGGCTTGCCCTAATATTAAAGAGTGGGATAAAGGCAGTAGCGAGATAAGCATCTTAGTACAGAAAATAATGTAAAATCGACGAGTGTAGCTAAGACACAGTGTTGAGCACAGCACATTGGCAGTTTAAAAGTGATAGGTGCTGAATTAGGCCATTTGGCTCATCAAGTCTACTCCGTCATTCAATCATGGCTGATCTATCTCTCCCTCCGAACCCCATTCTCCTGCCTTCTCCACATAATCCCTGACACCCGCACTAATCAAGAATCCATCTATCTCTGCCTTAAACATATCCATTGACTTGGCCTACACAGCCTTCTGTGGCAATGCATTCCACACATTCTCCACCCTCTGACCAAGACTTGGCCTCTTTAAGGAACAGTGTTCATAATATAATTTATATAAAGGTTGAAAGAAATTGCTATTTGTCATCTGTATTAATGATTTGGATTTACATGTACAAGGCACGATGAGTAAGTTTGCTAATGACACTAAAATCGATGATAACGCGGACAAAGAAGATGCTTAACAAGAATTACAGCGGGATCATGGAAAGTGGGCCAAGGATTGGCAAATGGAGTTTAATTCGGATAAGTGTGAGGCGTTGCATTTTAGGTAGCCTGACCACGGTAGGAACTTCACAGGTCCCCTGGGGAGTGTTGTAGAGCGGAGAGATCTGGTAGTATAGGTATATACCTCCCTGAAAGTAACATCGCAGGTGCTCGGAATGGTAAACAAGGCTTTTGGCATGTTGGCCATCAGTCTGGGGACTGAGTATAGAAATTGGCTCGTTATGTTACACTTGGAGAATTGTGTTCAGTTTTGGCTCTTGCTACAGGAAGGATGCCATTAACCTGGAACTAGTGCGGAGAAGATTTACGAGGATGTTGCCAGGACTCGAGGGCCTGAGCTATGGGGAGAGGTTGGGCAGGCTACACCATTATTTCTTGCAAGGCAGGAGACTGAGGGGTGATCTTATAGAGGTCTATAAAGTCATTGAGGGAATTTGTTAATGAGAATGCACATAGAGTTCGGTAATCAAGAACTAGAGGCCATAGGTTTAGGGTGAGAGGGAGAAGATGTAATAGATACCTGAGGGGCAAGGTTTCACACAGAAAGTGCTGGGTATATGGAACCAGCAGCTGGAGGAAGTAGTTGAGGCAGGTACAATAACAACATTTAAAAGACATTTGGACACGTGCATAGATTGGAAAGATTTAGAGGTATACCGGTCAAACACGGGCAAATAGGACTAGGTTCGATGGGGCTTCTTGCTCAGGATGACTTGAGCCAAGGGCTTGTTTGGAGTGCTGTATGACTCTTAGTTATTAATCTGAGACCAAGGTATTAAATTTGTTTAAAGCAATCTGAATAAAAGTAAGTCACAAATGCATGAAGCATTTTAACATGGTAGGTTGTGGAATTACAGTGAAAGGTATATTAAACAATCACTTGCACATTCTTTAAAAAAAAGAACACATAGTTTACAGGTAATCCAAAGCAAAAAAACAAAAACAAAAGGAAAGTCGTTCGTCTTTGCAAACAAGCAAAGTTGAAAATTATATTAGACTTGAAGAAAAGGCCTGTCATGCTGTCATAAATAGCTGCAAACTATTCAGAATTTCAGAAGGAAAGGAAATGATATGAAAAAAAATGATGCACAGGAATAAGGAAATGATATAAAGGACTCGGGAAATGGCAGGTCAATTAAACATATCTGTGATATCTTCTGCTCAGACACAGAATACGAGTTGACACTGATGAGCGGAAATCGACTGCCCAGTGGACTGTGGTTTATTCAATCATTTACAATCCTCCGACACAAAGGTGGCGCTATTACAACGTGTCTGAGCATAAGATATCACAATATCTTAAGCCTGCCAAGTGGGAGATGACATGTTACGACTAACCGCAGACCTTCAATAAAGTGCCGCACGAGGGATCATTAAAGAAAATTAGATAATATACTGTGAAAGATTGATGATTGTTTAATGGACAGAAGAGACAGAGTGGGAATAAATGGGCGTCTGTGACCAGACTGGTGGGTCGGGGAGCAGAGCTGGGGCACCAGCTGTTCCTCATACTTCACATCAGCAGTCCTCAGAAGATTCTGCATAGGCCGAGAGAAAGATGCAGAATCAACTCATTCACTCCTGCAGCTTTAATACTGGGAATGTTCATGGGGAAAATGCCGAATGATGATTAGGACATTTATTAATTGGTATTTAAGATGAACAACTCGAATAAAAGATTTCCAGAATTCATCGTTTTAATTTTAACAAGCCAAATACTTTATTTACACGGAAAAATAAATGCTCACCTATAGTCAGTTCTATAATCTAATTCTACTTTCAGCAACACAGTATGAAGCAGTGATGGGCTGCTGCTCTCCCAAAGTATCTGAAGCTACAGAATGTCACGCAAGTTTACTCCTGTCACCAGCTAACTGAGATTCCATCAACAACGTTAAATAAAAGGAAAGGCAAGCTATTTAATATCCCCATTTTATTACTATTCAATTCTACTTCTATTAACTAGAAAGTAGATAAGGCTAACAAATTTAAATAGCATCTACCATGACCACAGGAGACCCCAACGCATCCTATAGGCAATAACGTATGTGTTTTGTGGTAGAGCTACTGTGGTAATGTAAGACATTTAAGAAAGTGTTCCTCTGGATTTGATTCAGTAACTTACTTAGAATCATAGAGTCATAAACATGGAAATGGGCCTTTTGGCCCAACATGCCCACACTGACCATGATTCCCCATCTACACTAATCCCACCTGCCTACATTTGCTCCATATCCCTCCAAATCTATCCTATCAATGTAACTGTCCAAATGTTATTTAAACGTTGTGATTGTATCTGCCTCAACTACCTCCTCTGGCAGCTCGTTCCATGAATCTACCACACTTTGTGTTAAAAAAAAAAGTTGCTTCTCGGGTTCCTAGTCAATCTTTCCCCTTGTTAAAAAGATTTTACAAATCATAATAGTTTTTGTTATCATTATTGATGTGCAAAACAAAATTACCAAGCTCAAGTGATAGAGCGCTTATTTTGATAATGATAGCTAAGAAAAACTTGTGAAGGAATTTCACTGGTGAAAGAAGTACTCGCATTTATTTGGTGCCATTCTCAAGGAATGGCCAAAGAAATACATTTAAAGATAGACACAAAATGTTGGAGTAACTAAATGGGACAGGCAGCAAGCATCCCTGAAGTGAAGGAATGGGAAACGTCATCCATTCCATCTCTCCAGAGACGCTGAGTTACTCCAACATTTTGTGTGTGAATCTTCGGTGTAAACCAGCATTGCAGTTCCTTCCTACACAAAAACATTTGAAGTGTAGTCACTAGGTCAGTATTGTTATGTAGGAAACACAGCAACCAATGTGTATAGAGCATATTTTCAAAGAAAAATATTTTAACAGTGACCAGATAATTTTTAAGATTACATGAAACCACTCCTTTCCTGATGATTGGTTAATTTGGGAGAAAGTAGCGTAGGAATGCTTGATTCCCATTTTGAGTTGTGGCCACAGTTTAAGAATATGGGGTAAGCCAATTAGAATGGAGACGAGGAAACACTTTTTCTCACAGAGAGTGGTGAGTCTGTGGAATTCTCTGCCTCAGTGGGTGGTGGAGGCCAGTTCTCTGAATACTTTCAAGAGAGAGCTAGATAGGGCTCTTAAAGATAGCGGAGTCAGGGGATATGGGGAGAAGGCAGGAACGGGGTACTGATTGGGGATGATCAGCCATAATCACATTGAATGGCGGTGCTGGCTCGAAGGGCCGAATGGCCTACTCCTGCACCTATTGTCTATTGTGAAAGCAGAATGTATATTGTGTCTTTAGTGACCCTGCTGTTCCTGGAAGTGTGAGTCCAGGAATTCATTAAAACCTCTGGGATAGAAACATTTTTCTATTAGGGATGGAAATTTAATTTCAAACATAAGCTGGAATGGAATACATGCTGGAAATCTGAAAGAAAGGCAGAACATTCCAGAAACCGTTGGCAATTCAGCCATCATTTCTGAAAAAGAACCAAAACCAGAGTTAATGTTTCAGTTCCGTCTTTGAATTGAAACATTTAACTCTGCTCCTTTTTCGCATTGATGTTCCTTAACCCGCAGAGTGCTTCCAGGATTTTCTGTTTTAATTTCTATAAAGTGTGCCTTCCTTGGGTCCTGTGATTTTTTTTTAAAGTAGCTAAGAAAAGGTAATGGCAATTAAAATTCAGCACTGACAAAAGTTATCTTGATCAGCAAGAACTTTTATCTGAATTATAAATTAGAATGGTGAAAGGAGTTATTTATGCAGATGTTGTGGTATCGCTAAATATTCTGTTTGAAATTATTTTTTTTTATAGTTCATTGAAGTTACTTTAATTCTGCTATAAAGAAAATAAAGCTGATTTTAATATTTTTTGTGTAAGAAAGAACTGCAGATGCTGGTTTAAATCAAAGGTAGACACAGAATGCTGGAGTAACTCAGTGGGTGAGGCAGCATCTCTGGAGAGAAGGAATGGGTGATGTCTCGGGTTGAGACCCTTCTTCAGACTTCCAAAGCGTCACCCATTCCTTCTCTCCCTCACCCATTCCTTCTCTTCCTCCCACACATCCCCCCTCCCCCACCCCTCCTTCCCCCACACCCACCTCCTCCCCCACACCCCCCCTCCCCCACACCCCCCCCTCCCCCACACCCCCCCTCCCCCACACCCCCCCCCCACACTCCCGTCCCCCACACCCTCCCGTAATACCCTCCCGCACAACCCCCTCCTCCCCCACACCCCCCCTCCCCCACACCCTTGTCCCCCACACCCCCATAATACCCTCCCCCACACCCCCCTCCCCATATCCTCGTCCCCCACACCCCCCTCCATAATACCCTCCCCCCCACACCCCCCCTCCCCCACACCTCCCTCCCCACACCCCCGTCCCCCACACCCCACCTCCTCCATAATACCCTCCCCCCACACCCCCCCTCCCCACACCCCCCCTCCCCCACACCCCCATCCCCCACACCCCCATCCCCCACACACCACCTCCCCCATACCTCACTCCCCACACCAGGCTGTGGAACAAAAAGTATTACAGCTGCACCACTGGACACTTCTCAAAACTAGCTACACTCCAAGCTATTGTAGTACACTACAGTACAAGCACAGACTGATCAATAATTAGCAAGTTTAATTAATTATCACAAATCAGTTTACTCTCAATCAATGGTTCAATGTGTCACATGTGCAAAGTTCAAACTCACAGTGAAATGATTTTCTTACAAACTGTCCAATAGACTATTGCCATCCCCAAGCCATCTGCCATTAGGAAGTGTACAGAAATACTCCACTGATCCCATGTGCCGGAGATGCAATGTTTTTGTGCCATTTCCAAAGTCCAGTTGATGCTCTAGTTGTTCTCAACGTTGCCTGTTCCAGCAGCAAAATCACCAGCGGCGGTGGAAGCAGGCATCGAAAGTACTATCAAGTGGCACTTACTCCTCGCCAACCTACTCACTGATGCCCAGTTTGACTTCCCTTCGGACTACTCGGCTTCAGGCCTTATCACAGCCTAGCTGCAAACACGGACCATGGAGACGAGTTCCAGAGATGAGGTGACAGTGACTGTGGTCCGTGATTTCAGCATCATTTGAACAAGTGTGGCACCAAAGATCCCTGGTAAGGTTTGTGGAGGGGAAAAACACTCCAATGGTTGGTGTCATAAGTCATACAAAGGAAGATGGTTGTGGTTGTTACAGCGCCAGGGGCCCGGGTTCAATTCTTACTTTGGGTGCTTGTCTGTACGGAGTTTGTACATTCTCCCCGTGACCTGCGTGGGTTTTCCGTGGGATCTCCGGTTTCCTCCCACACTCCAAGGACAAATTGGCTTGGTACGTGTAGGATAGCGTTATTGTGCGGGGATCGCTGGTCGGTGCGGACACAGTGGGCCCAAGGGCCTGTTTCCATGCTGTATCTCTAAACTATACTAAACTAAAATGAGATCATGAGTGGAGATGTTCACTGATGATTGTACAATGTTCAATCCATTTTCTACGCTTCAGTAAATGAAGCCATCCATATCCGCACTCAGCAAGATCTAAAGAGCATTCAGTAGTTTAGCAACTTAGCTTTGATTGTATTACTATTTAAACTAAGAGAATTGGGCAATAATTTACAAGGTGGCTTCCATCCACTTTCTCAAGCCAGGTGATGCGAGGACAATGATTTGGGTACTTGCCTACGATGCACACATCCCAAGAAAGATTAAATAATCTTATGATTAAAATAACCAATTGTTCTTTCTGGTTACATCCTGCCTTTAGCGAAATAAAACGTGTAAAATGGGCTATAATTTCCCCTCAACCTTTTTATGCTTTTATTAATTACCAATTGCGCTCTCTGTGGCTTAGTTTTTTAATAACACACTGCCTTTGAATTAGTGTCCTGTGGGGAAGCAAAGTTTGACTTCAAAGAAAGCTCCTGACAGAGATATTGCAATCTCTGTGAATGAGCATTTCCTAGGCCAGTTACTGCCAGGCATCAGTTCAATAGGATCCCGTGCGCCAAGTAGCTGCACTCTTGTACCATCTATCATGAAACTGGCTGAATAGCCAAGCATGTTAAAGAACTCCCTTAGACAACATATCAGGAAGGAAAAAAGCACAATTGAAACTTTTTCAGCAATGGAACGGTGGTGCAGTGGTGGGGCTACTGCCTCACAGCGCCAGAGACCCGGGTTCGATCCTGCCCTGGTTTTCTCTGAGATTGTTGGTTTCCTCCCACACTCCAAAGATGTACAGGTTTGTAGGTTAATTGGCTTGGTAGGTAATGTAAATTGTCCCTAGTGTGTGTAGGATAGAGTTAGTGTACGGGGATTCCTGGTTGGTGCAGACCCGTGGGCCGAAGGGCATGTTTCTGCACTGTATGTCTAAACTAAACTAAGCTAAATATATTGAGAACCAAATTAAGATTAGAACACCAATATGTGATTCATGAAAGAAAATGAAGCATCATAATAAACTTGGGGTGGGAGGTCGCAACCTTCACGTGGTCGCCCTGTTTCGACTAATGCAATCAACTCAACGTGCACAAACGGAAGATCAATTAGAACAAGTTGTCCAACAACTTTAGGCTGCGCACGCCACACGTAAGAAGATAATAAACGTATATAAAATGTTTAATTTTGTTACATATTAAGACAAATGTAAATGTTAAGATAAATGTCTGAGGGAATAAAAAAAAAATCATTCCTAAAATCAGTTAAGGCCTAGCACAACATAAAAATGGCACGGAACAAACGCACGGACACAATAGCACATGTCGTAGAACAACTATCCCTTGGCTCCTAAATTGCTTGGGAAACTTACAACCTCGTGGCATGAATATTGGTTTCTATAACTTCAATTAACCCTTGCATCCCCTCTCTCTCCGCCCCCCCACCCTAGACATTGTACTAGTTTCACTATCATCCTGGTGAGTTTCATTGTCTGTATAACTTGTTATCACTTTGCCCACAGCCAACAACGAACTGTTTCCTTGATCATCATTACTTTTTTTGCAGATAGACACCAAATGCTGGAGTAACTCAGCGGGACAGGCAGCATCTCTGGAGAGAAGGAATGGGTGACGCTTTGGAAGTCTGAAGAAGGGTCTCGACCCAAGACATCACCCATTCCTTCTCTCCAGAGATGCTGAGTTACTCCAGCATTTTGCGCCCATCTCCGACTTAAACCAGCATCTGCAGTTCCTTCCTACACATTAATTTTTTGCATATCTTTCATTCATTTGCTCCATATCTCTCTCTAGATCACTATCTATATCTCTCGTTTCCCTTTCCCACTACTCAGTCTGAAGAAGGGTCTCGACCCGAAACGTCACCCATTCCTTCCCTCGAGAGATGCTGCCTGTCCCGCTGAGATACTCCAGCATTTTGTGTCTATCTTTGGTGTAAACCAGCATCTGCAGTTCCTTTCTACATATCTCATGGCACGAGTGGGTTTGATCCTCACCTCTGGAGCTTTCTGTGTTCTGGTTTCCTTCCCACCCCAAAGGCATGCGGGTTGGTTAAATGGCCACCGTAAATTGTCCCTATTCACTGTAAATTGGCCACTGTAAATTGTCTCATCTAGAAGATGAATGGTAGAATTTAGGGGGAGAATGAGTATAAAAATAGGTGGTAGATTGTCCACACAGACTTATTGATCCCAAGGGCCTGTTTCCATCCCGTATTTCTTCACGACTCGCTGAAACATAATGTTTGGCAAATGAAAGGTTTAAAAACAGGATGTTTAGAAGTACCTGAAGTTCACATCAGTTCAAGAGATTTCGTTTGATTGTGGTAAAGGCTTAAACCAGCCTGTACGACACAGAATCGCTGGGTGTAAAGCTGAAAACTCCAAACTAAAGGTTGCAGTTGCAGAAGCAAGTTGGGATCAGTTTCACAAATTGATCATGTAAACCGTTGGCCATTTTTGCTTTTATTTAAAGCTCAGATCTCAGCAACAAGAATGATAGGACACTTCTATTCATGCATTAAGATTTACATTAGTGCTTTGTGCAAACTGAATTGTCAGGCACTAAACACAATGACTGAGGGGAAACATTCATGCTGAATAGGAATGAATGACTCCTAGCGGCTAAATTGTTAGCTCTACTATACTGCTGTAAGGGAAGAAATTGTGATATTTTTGACTGGAAAATTACTTCGAAATAAAACAGTCACCCATACCCTGCAACAAAAATGAGGGATTTTTATCTTCTAGTTTTAGTTTAGAGATTCCTCCCACACTCCAAAGACGTACAGGTTTGCAGTTTAATTGGCTTCGGTAAAATTGTAAATTGTCTCTAGTGTATGTGTAGCATAGTTTTAGGATCGCTGGTCTTCAGACTCGGTGGGCTGAAGGGGCTGTTTCTTCTAAACTAATACTGTGCGGAAACAGGCCCTTCGGCCCACTGGGTCTGTGCCGACCAGCGATCACTGCGTAGTAACACTATCCTACAAATACTAGGGACAATTTACTTTTTTTTTTTTTACCAAGCCAATTAACCAACAAACCTGTATGTCCTTGGAGTGTGGGAGGAAACCGAAGATCTCGGAGAAAACCCACGCAGGTCACGGGAAGAACTTACAAATTTTGTCGAGATAACACCCATAGTCAGAGTCGAACCCGGGTCTCTGAGGCTGTGCGGCAGCAATTGTATCTCTGTGCCATGGTGCCACCCTTTGGTTTGCCAAAATTTGTCTTAATTTCGCATCAAGCTTTAGTCAATACTCAGTGCAGCAACCAAATTGCAAATAGTCTCCTTCACTGCCTGGTCGATTCACAGTATTAGTACTAAATGTTTAGCTGAGACATCTGTTATTTCAATCCATCAAACCTTGACCTCATTCATCACTTGTTCTGTGCGAATTCCACGTCTAAATGTATTTTGTTTTTACACTGTATTCGCACCTAGGTATGCAAAAGATAGCAAGCAGTCAATCACTGCAGCAGAGACTATTTTGGCTCTCTTTAATAACTCAGAATCTTGCATCAACAGGAACGGGCATACAAATCACCAGAAGAATTTCCTGATGGTAAATTGATTGAATTGAAAGATACAGCAGGGAAACAGGCCCTTCATTTCATTCACTAATGTTTCATTCATTAATGTTTTATTATTAATGTTTTATGTGTTATTCTTAATTGTCACTGTATGTCGTGTTGTTACTTGCGAGCGGAGCACCAAGGCAAATTCCTTGTATGTGTCCATACTTGGCCAATAAACGTACTCATTCGTTCATTCAGCCCCACTATTCCATGCCGGCCATTGATCAACCGCTCACACTAGTTTTATGTTATCCCACTTTTGCACCCACACCATGTAGCAAGAAGCCATGGTGCATTCACATCATGAATAAGAGTGTCCAAGTCACTTTCACTAAATTTAGGCCACGGGCGGAAATCCCAGGGGGACTGGGGGGGGGGGGTGGACATGTCCCCTCCATGTTTTCAGAGGTGGGGGACAGTCCTACCCCCAATACAAGCTTTGTAAGATATTGTGTCGGGTTTAATGAGTCGTGTTCTGCAGAACGATTCGAGTCGTTCATCACTTTTATCACAAAGCACCTGCATCTCGACCAGTGGGAGCCGGAAATTAAAGGGCCTGTCCCACTTACTCGATTTTTTACGGCGACTGCTGGCACCCTTCACTAATTACCGTCCACAGGGACCCACGGCTGAAGCCTCCGAAGCCTCGCGTGTGTGTGAGTGTGCGCATGTGTGTGCGGCCGCCAAGAAATTGTGACCCCCCCCCCCGGTCCCACCCATGTTTTGACATCGATTTCCGTGCCCGTTAGAAGATCTCTCCCTCCCTTTCTCTTTTAACCCCTCGCTCTGCTGACTAATTGAAACGGGAGGTGTTACTGTAAGGGATACTGCCCTCAAATTAATGTGCTGAAAATTGTCAGATGCTGTATTCAGCTGAGTGTGATCACTTTGGGAGTTGTAGATCCTATTTTAGTGCTTGTCTCTGGGTGTAAAACACACGTTTGCTCTTTAAAACATCCTGATGGCAATTTTGAGATGTTTTGCGGGAGAACTGAGCCAGTGTCAACCATAACTCAATAGCAGTTTATTGCACCAATTTCCAGGCAGTTGACAGATTGTGACACCAGACTTTACGCGTTGTAGATTTGAAGTCATTGCTGAAAAATTAGACCACAATAATGCAGTGAAAGATTTATATAGGTTGCAGTGGAAAAGGTGCGGAGGAGATTTACGGGACTGGAAATTGTAACTTTGAGGGAAAAAAAACAAATAAAATGTGGTTATTTTCTTTGGCTCGGGAGAAGTTGAACTGAGTTGTACAAAATTATGGTCTAATTAGAAAAAAATAGATGTATTTCCCTTAACAGAAGGGCCAAAAGCCGGGAAGCTTACATTTAATTGGTGGAAGGATGAGAAAGAAAACTATTCTTTTCTATCTGAAGGGGTTATGGAGAGAATGGGGTTAGGAGAGATAGATCAGGCATGATTGAATGGCGGAGTACACTTGATGGGCTGAATGGCCTAATTCTGCTCCTATCACTTAGGAACTGATGATGTTATAATGACCTGAAAGGTTACAGGAACTCTTGTCACATTTGAAAGGTATCTGGGTGGGTACAGTGTCCTACAGGGCAGTAGACCTGGCACAGGTAGGTAGGATTAAGTCAGGTAGCTCTTGTTCCATTGACATGGGTGTGATGAGTCCATTGTGGGTCTTGAATGCCTTCTGTGTCATGTCTTCTATAATTCTAGAGCCTAACGAGGTGAGAGAATACTCAGAAGAACGTATGAGGGACTAATTAGAGTAAATAGAAGAGATGTATTTCCCTTAGCAGAAGGGTGGCACGGTGGCATAGTGGTAGAGCTACTGCTTTACAGCACCCCAGGGACCCGGGTTCGATCCTGACTAGGGGTGCTGTCTGTACGTTCTCCCCGTGACCTGCGTGGGTTTTCTCCAAGATCTTCGGTTTCCACCCAAACTCCGAAGTCGTCCAGGTTTGTAGGTTAATTGGCCTGGTGTAAATGTAAAAATTGCTCCTAGTGCATGTAAGGCAGTGTTAATGTGTGGGGATCGCTGGTCGGTGTGGATTCAGTGGGCCAAAGGGCCTGTTTCCACTCTGTATCTCTAAACTAAAAGACGAAACGTGAAGCACAGATTTTCTGTTTTGCACATAAGCACCCAGTTGATCAGGGCGAACAGTGTTTAAGAAAGAACTGCAGATGGTGGAGAAATCGAAGGTAGACAAAAATGCTGGAGAAACCCCAGGGCGGACAGTCTGACCCATTGCTTTGTGGACTGCACTGATGCCATGCTCCTCAACCTGAAATGAAACTGCTTTTAGCTTAACTTTCAAAAGATGTAATCTTTTCCCAGGTACATGAGCACAACAAACAGGCCTAAATTTGGCATTGAATAAGATCTAATTCAATTGATGACTAATACCAGAGATGTTAAATTGTACAAAGTTTAGAGGACGGAGACTGTACATTGCAACGGTCATGTATAATTTCACTAGAAATACTTCAAGTATTGCATCACAAGTAAATAGAGACAGCAAAGGAACAATGCAGATTAAAAATACAACATATAGTCCTCCGCCAGTTTCGCCACCTCCAACGTGACCCCTCCACCCGCCACATTTTCCCATCTCCCCCCCTGTCTGCCTTCCGCAAAGACCGCTCCCTCCGCAACTCCCTTGTCAATTCTTCCCTCCCCTCCCACTCTACCCCTTCCCCGGGCACTTTCCCTTGCAACCGCAAGAAATGCAACACTTGTCCCTTCACCTCCCCCCTCCACTCCTTTCAGGGACCCAAGCAGTCCTTCCAGGTCCGACAGAGGTTCACCTGCACCTCCTCCAACCTCATCTACTGCATCCGCTGCTCCAGATGCCAGATGATCTATATCGGTGAGACCAAGCGGAGGCTTGGCGATCGCTTCGCCGAACGCCTCCGCTCGGTCCGCAATAACCAACCCGACCTCCCGGTGGCTCAGCACTTCAACTCCCCTTCCCATTCCACATCCGACCTCTCGGTCCTGGGCCTCCTCCACGGCCAGAGTGAGCAACACCGCAAGCTGGAGGAACAGCACCTCATATTCCGCTTGGGGAGTCTGCATCCTTTGGGCTTGAATATTGAATTTTCTCAATTCTGTTAACCCTTGCTGTCTCCTCCTCCTTCCCACCTCTCCCTCAGCCCTCGGGCCCTGGCATTTCCTCTATCTCTATCTCCCTCCCCCACCCCAGTCGCACCAGCTTCTCATTTTCACACCACAAACAGCTTACAATGGCTTGTTCCCTTTATCACCGATACTTTTTTGCATATCTTTCACTCATTGTTCCTTATCTCTCCACATAACCGTCTATATCTCTCGTTTCCCTGATCCCTGACCAGTCTGAAGAAGGGTCTCGACCGGAAACGTCGCCTATCTCCTTCACTCCTTAGATGCTGCTGCACCCGCTGAGTTTCTCCAGCTTTTTGTGTACCCTCAATGCAGATTAAAACCTCTCCTTAATGTGAATAGTTATGGGAGTGGTTTAATTATGGTGATTCAATTCTGGGATTTGAAAATACAATCAGCACAATATACATGTACACCTTGTCAAGTGTTTTTAGTCTAAGTGTTTTGACTGTAATAAATTGCTGTTGTAGGCTTGCTAATTAGGCACATTAGTAATTGTCATTTTTTTGTAACTTGCAATAGAAATCAAGAGGATTGCACAAATCTATGTAAAAATTCAACACAAAAACAGGGCTACAGTGCAACTGCTCTCTGCTGCTGTTTTGGCTCCATTCATGTTGTGTCTGTTGGCTCTCTTTAGTATCTCTGATTCCTCAGGCAAATGACAGGTAAAGCTAACGATGAAACATCCACCATTGAAGGCAGACTGACAGTAACTGCAGATGTTGCTTTACACCGAAGATAGACACAAAATGCTGGAGTAACTCAGCGGGACAGGCAGCATCTCTGGAGAGAAGGAATGGGTGATGTTTCAGGTCAAGACCCTTCTTTAAAGGGTTTCGACCCAAAACGTCACCCATTTCTTCTTTCCAGAGATGCTGCCTGTCCCGCTGAGTTACTCCAGCATTTTGTGTCTAACATCAGTTAATTCCCTGATATTTTTGCAAATATTAATTGAAAGTAACTATTGACTGTGACTCTATCAGCCTTTCAAGCTGTGCAGATTGCAACAATGTGCTACATATATTAATAAAACTCATCTCCTTTTCATATTTTGTCATATTTTCATGCGACATAAGAGGCCAATTGACCCATTGAAATTGCCAATTATCTTATATTTTATATCATTTAGTTACTGTCTTTCTCATCCTTTGAAATGGGCTCATCCTATACCTCTCTGCTAATTTTCAACACTGCTATTAAATCTTCCCCCAACTTTCTCTGCTCTGTTGAGAGACCCATTCACGTGTGTGATGAGAGTGGGGAAGAAGCTGTTCTTGAATCTGGTGGTATGTGCTATCAAGCTTTTGTATGTTCTGCCCGAAAGAAGAGGGGAGAAGAGAGAATGACTGGGGCATATATGATCGAGCTCTATGATCTTTGGACTGGGGTGTGAGTGGTTTTTGATTATGATGGCTGCTCTCCTGAGGCAGCCTTGAAGTGTCGAAGAAGTTGATTGTGGGGGGGGGGGGAGGGTTGGGGGAGAGGGGGGGGAGGGGGGGGGGAGGAGGGGGGGAGAGGGGGGGGAGAGGGGGGGGGAGGGGGGGGAGGGGGGGGGGGTGTAGAGTGGGGGTGTTTGGACACCATGCTACCAAACTCTCTTTTTCCTTCCTGTGCCCCACCTGTCATTGTATGAGATCAGGCCCATTATGATGGTGCCATCTTCAAACTTACAGCAGTATTTGACCTCACAATGATACATGCGGAGGGAGTACGTATATTCGAAGGATATTTTTAAGGCAGAGATAGATAGAGACTTGATTAGTATGGAGGAGAATGGGGTTAGGAGGGAGAGATAGATCAGCCATGATTGAATAGTGGCGTAGACGTGATGGGCCATATGGCCTAATTCTGCTCAGATCACATGACCTTATGACCTTATTAAGGGGTTGAAAACGCAGCCCTGTGAAGCACGGATGTTGGGGACAATCATGGAAGAGGTTTTGTCACCTATCCTTTACTGATTGCAGTCAGATCAGGAAACTGCCTGGAAATTCTTTTTAAACTGTATTTGCTGGAAAACTAAAATAAAAATGCAACATGCTGGTAATACTCAACAAATCAAACTGCATCTATGGGAATAGAAACAGGGTGAACGTTTCAGATCAAAGGCCCTTAATCAGAACAAAATGTTAACTCTGTTTCTCCTCCACAAGATGCAGCCTGACCTGTGGAGCATTTTTTAACTTTCATTTTAAGACCGACTGGATTGTGTGGAATGGCTTGTGATTCTGAATTCACTGGGAAATTGAGTGAGGAGTTTGTAAAATCCACCCTGTCTACCGACCAGCTCCAGCTCTGTATTTTGCTGATTGGGTTGAAATTGTCCCTAAAGCGTGCAGTTTACAGCGTGCATCACCATAAAGCAGTCAGATTTGTGTAACGCATGCACTTGATCACGTCTGATTAACTAGGACATTACCAGTTGATGTGCATAATGTACATCTTCCCCTTCACTGTTCTAAGTCAGTCCACTGTGATCTTCCTTGCTGCAATGGTGCTTCAGCGTGGCTGAATGTTTCAAGTGTAAATTTGGCTCCCGTTGATCTCACGCTTTACTTTTGTCCTTCGTCAACAAAGCGGCACGGCCTCAAAGCTGAAGACTTCTCTCTCCGTTCATTCTTTAGCCTTTCAACACTTTTGCTTAGAACTCACAAGAGTGGTTTGATCAAAGGAGCATTTCTCTTGCAAATATTCTTGCAAATGGACATTTTTATGCTTGTACAAAGGTGGCTAATGAGAAGTAATAGGATGTGGTTACTGAGTGAATGCTGGATCCAATCAGACAGATGCCACAGTTTGCAAACTTGCAGGATTATTGTTTATTTGCACAGTACATGTCTATGTTTGCGCTTTTATGCACATGACATATGGCTCGCGGTGTTGTTTCGACATTCTGAACATCTCTGGAAGAGGAATACTTTATTGTCACATATGACTAGGCACAGTGAGATTCTTTGCCTGCATACACAATGTATAACAATAGCAGCCACCTATGGCCCTGACAAAGTTACAAAGCACGCGACTCCCCCTTTTGTCGTCCCAACAGTTCCCCCATGCCGGGTCCCCATTGTCCTCGTGCTCATGTCAATGATTTATTTTGCTTTTAATATAAGCTTAAGAATTGTCATTTTTTTAATTGTTGGACACATATTTATAGTTTCCAGTCTCAGCATACTGTAATAATAAACCAATTATCAAGTGCAGCTGTGTGACTATTGTTTTAAAGCAGCACGGTGGCGCAGTGGTAGAGTTGCAGCTGCCTTCCAGCGCCAGGGACCCGGCTTCCATCCTGACTATGGGTGCTGTCTGTGTGGAGTTTGGACGTTCTCCCCGTGACTGCGTGGGTTTTCTCCGGGTGC
Source organism: Okamejei kenojei (assembly GCA_035221665.1). NCBI lineage: Eukaryota > Metazoa > Chordata > Chondrichthyes > Rajiformes > Rajidae > Okamejei > Okamejei kenojei. The sequence continues at coordinate 5,944,294 of CM069157.1, forward strand.
TCCGGTTTCCTCCCACACTCCAAAGACGTGCAGGTTTGTAGGTTGGTTGGTAGCATGTAGGATAGCGTTAGTGATAGTGGGATGATCGCTGGTTGGCACGGACTCGGTGGGCCTAAGAGCCTGTATCTCTAAAGTTTAAAGTAACATAAAGACTAAACTGATGCACATATAATAGTAGGTAAGTTAGTTTATTAACCAAGTATTCACATACAAGGAATTTGCCTTGGTGCTCCGCCCACAAGTAACAACATGACACACAGTGACAGTTATGAATGACTCAAAAAACACTAAACATTAATAATAATAAAACATTTATGATAAAACACCATTGATCAAGCATGTGAACTAACAAAATACCAGATCAAAGGGAGGCTACAGATTTTTGGCTGTTGAGTAGATCAACTACTCGTGGATAAAAACTGTTTTTATTTCTGGCTGTGGCAGCTTTGACAGTCCGGAGTCGCCTTCCAGAGGGAAGTGATTCAAAGAGTTAACCCACAAGGAAACAACAGGCTGCGTTGCCCAATCAAACCTGCCGCCCACACCCTTTACCAATGCAGCACTCACAGGATCTGTTGCTTTAGAGATCGCCACTCCATGGCCATTCCAAAATACTGAGGGAACCATGTGCGTTAACGTGTACCTTGTTGACCTTACAACTGGGGTTTCTTCTGATAAGATTTGCAAGGGAGGTGGTGGAGACCAAAGAACAGCTGCAGAAACCAAGCAAATTGGTCAGTATTCAGATGTTGCATTAACATCCTAACCTCAGTTTTATTTCCACAACTCCCTTTTGGTTCCATCCCTGCCCATGACACACTGTGTAACAGTTGCCACTCCATCTGCCTGCGTATCATCACTGTCTCTCATGAATCCACCTTCCGTCAGAAGGGCCAGGTGAAATAATCCCTGGGGGAATAATGGTGAACCCTTTAAATAACTTCAGAAGGAAGAAATGCCAAGCAGTGAGTTCCTCTCTCTATTTAGGAGAAGCACTTTAGCTCTTTGGAACCCAGTGGAAATCTGTCTTGCATGACCAATGCACACAGGGAAATGAAGTAACTGCTATAGTGAAGTCAGGCACTGATATCAAAAGATGTTTGGCCAATAAATGAATCATGATAGATACTGTGTAGGAAGGAACTGCAGATGCCGGTTTAAACTGAAGATAGACACACGAAGCTGGAATAAGTAGTCTCTCTGGAGAGAAGGAATGGGTGACATTTTGGGTCGAGACCCTTCATCGCATTGGTTAAGGATAAGGGAAACGAGAGAGATAGACGATGATGTAGAGAGATGAAGAACAATGAATGAGAGAAATGCAAAAAAGTAATGATGATAAAGTGCCTCAGGAAAGGGAGATTTCAGGATTTAGGCCCAGTTATGATCAAAGGTTGGCAAATAAGGATAGTGATCGGGCAGGGAGTAGTTGTCTTTCTTCGGTTCTCCTTTGGGTCCTTTTCAACTGCCTTCTCTCCAGCCATGATCTTAACCAGTGTTGCATCTCACCTCCTCCAAGATTCGTGATGGGAGTGATGCTAATCTTCATCCTGCGTATGTCCATCCCAAACTCAGTGAAGGAGCTGCAGTACTCGGGCAGTGGTCAGTTTGCCGCAGAACGCTAAGTGCTGGAGGAACTCAGCAGGTCAGGCGGCATCAGTGGAGGGAATGGACACGGGATGTTTGGGGTCGGGATGAGCTCACCACGTTGTTTGCACGTCTGGCTCCAGATTCCCGAAAAAGACCCTCTGTTACTAAAGACTGTCGCAAGAAGAGAGAACCAGCTGAACAGACCAAATAATTCAAGGATAGCCTCAAAGCCTCCTTGACAAAATGTAACATCTCTGTCCTTCTGACCCAGAAGGACAAGGGCAGCAAGGGAATACCAAGACTTGCAAGAAATATTTTGCCAACCTTAGATCACAACTGGGTCTAAATCCTGAAATCTCCCTCTCCTGAGGCACTTGACGCAGCAGAACACAAAGAGAGCTCACTGTTATCTTCACATGTAGGTCGTGTGGAATAATCCGACACTTGACAGCAATGTCTTAATCCTTTCAATGACAAAAATAACGTTGAAACGTGCTCCTTGAGGAATATTTTTCACAAACCAAATATTGCTGCTTCTGCGCAGTCTCAAATATATTTGCTGCATTATATCACATCTCAGGTCAGAGAAAGGCGCATTACAATAATATGTTTGACCTGGACATGCATATCTGCCATTACCAGCTCATGTGGCACAAGTCCTTTTTTCTAGTGAAGTTAAGGCTGTAGCGAGGCTAACTTCAGACAGTCATTCAACAAATAACAATGGCTCCAGATTCTTGCTGGCTCATTAATATTTCAACGTACAGAGCAATCTGTTTCAATCCACCTCCTTGTAAACAGACAATAGGTTGTTCATAATAATGCGGTACTTTGTGTCACCTCAGCCTCAAGCATTAACAGCATTCATTATTAATTTAAACTTTGCACACGCACAATGCTTACTATGACTATCATGTGGAATTTTAATCTTGAAGTTATGAATGTTTTAAGAGAGGAGATTTTGTTCCTCTACCAGGCTTCAGCATCTTTACTTTCGTTCTCAGTTGGTGTTCAAGGGCTACCACTGAAAGGTAAATCTGCATACTGCCTGCTTGCAGTGTTTTTGAGATGGACAGGTATATGTAAGATCGAAATATTCAGATGAATGCAGTTATGTGATTATAATGGTAGGGAGAAGTGACAAAAAGGTGAAAAGTTTTGACCTTGTGGATTGCAAGTTGCCCTTGTAACCTCTTGGTGGGATTCAAAGGGACAGCTGACTACTCTTTTTACCCGCACTAATGTTTAACTGCAGCAGGTAAAGTTGTGGCTCGATATGCAACACACACATGCTCTGAGTCAAAGGTTATGAGTCTTGCCTTTGTTTCAAAAAAGCAGTATTAAAGGATTGCTGCTTCCCAGGAAGGCACTGGCTTTTGGGTGGCAAAGTGTCTCCGTTAGTCGAGCTTCTGTCGCGCCGTTCCTGTGACCCGGGTTCGATCCCGATGCTGGATGTGTGGAGTTTGCACGTTCTCCCTGTGATCACGTGGGTTTCACTTGGGTGCTCCGGTTTCCTTCCACTTCCCAAAGATGTGCAGGTTTTAGGTTAATTGGCCACTGAAAATTGCCCCTGGTCTGTAAATGAGTGCAATAGAATCTTGAAAAGAGGGGATGGTAAAGTAAAATAGATGGGGACATGTGGTAAATGGGGAAATAAGATTAGCTGCATTGTCCTTGCAGAGTCAGCACAGACTTGATGGCTGTAGTGGATAGTGCTGTAAATGTTGCGATTTCCTAGAAGCTCAACCCTTCTAATACAGTCATTTAGAGCACAGTGAACCAGGAAGTGGCTTATAGAGGCTGATTCTCTTGTGTGGAGGCAAGCAGGGCATGGAGAAACACACCCTTGCGATGTGGGAACCACAATGGATATTTATAAGGTGGGAATTGGTAGATTCTTGATTAGTACGGAGTGTCAGGGGTTATGGGAAGAAGGCAGGAGAATGGGATGGAGAGGGAAAGATGGATCAGCCATGATTGAATGGCGGAGTATGCCTGATGCGCCGAATGGCCTGATTCCGCTCCTATGATTTATGAATAGGATGGGACATATGCCAGTCACTGGATGGTGTATTTAGCACCTGAAAGTGGAGTTTGAATAAGGTGCAAGCAGAGTGTGTGGCAAGCAGATTTGTAACACAAGACTTACTGTCTTGTCAAATTTCTGTTGAATACAGGCCTTCAGCTGCTTGTTGTGTTTGACAAATTCTCCAGTTTCTGCTTCTCGTGCTGGCGTAGTTGCTGTTTCCTGATGCAGGCAGGTGAACATCTGACAGTGACGCTGTGCTGAACATGCATGGGCTGCTGCCAGCTGTCCCCTGAAAACTCCTTGATACCAAGACACATTGCAGGCACTTAGAAACAGCGAGGAATCGAAAACATTGATGAGAAAATTGTGACAAAAAATGTGTGTATCACCGTATCTTTTATGTCTACTTCAGGGAGCAGAGAGGAGTTTTGACGTCACATCTTATCCACAGGCCGCATCCCTGCTGTGTATCATTTGATACCGCAATGAAGTAGTCAGCCTACTAGGTTCATGCTGACTTACGATGTCGCAGTCGCTGCCTCAAAAAGGCTGGCAGTATCATCAAGGACCCACACCATCCTGGCCACACACTCATCTCCCCGCTACCTTCAGGTAGAAGGTGCAGGAGCCTGAAGACTGCAACGTCCAGGTTCAGGAATAGCTACTTCCCCACAACCATCAGGGTATTAAACTCCTCAAACAAAAATCTGAACATTAACAGCCCATTATCTGTTTATTTGCACTTTATCTGTTTATTTATTCATGTGTGTATATATTTATATAATGGTATATGGACACACTGATCTGTTCTGTATTCATGCCTACTATGTTCTGTTGTGCTGAAGCAAAGCAAGAATGTCATTGTCCTATCTGGGACACATGACAATAAACTCTCTTGAATCTTGAATCGTGAAGGTTGCTGCCTTACTGAGCGGCGACTAACATCCAGGTGCTGCTGCTCAGGAACAAACTTTAATTTCCAGATGACATTTAGGTTTTCGAGATCAAATGGCATCCTCAAAATTATCGTGCATTGGGAGGCCGTTTCCTGAAAGCAAGAAATAAAGTGCTGGAGGAATTCAGGGGGTCAGGCAGCATCTGTGGAAGGAATGGATGGACGATGTTTCAGGTCGGGATGCTTCTTCAGTCTCCTCTGGCCCCTATAGCTTCTCCAACCCCGCCCACGGACCGGGACCATCGACTCCACTCTGTCCTCAGCAATTACTGAAAGCCACCACTGACCTGCTTGGAATCCAGGGCATTGCAAACTGGTCATGTTTTTTGTGTTAGAAACGAGGAACTGCAGATTCTGGTTTATACCACAGATAGACACAAAGTGCTGGAGTAAAGGGCCTGTTCCACTTTTACGACCTAACTCACGACCTCTGCCGAGTTTGCCCTTGACTCATACTCACAGCATGGTCGTCACGAGATCGTAGGAGGTCGTAGGTGGGTCGTAGCAGGCTGTGATGCTAGTCGTAGGTACTCGTGGCATCAAGTAGGTCGGGGCGTTTTTCTAGCATGATGAAAAATGTTCACGAGTGAAAAAGGTCGTGAAAGTGGGACAGGCCCTTAACTCAGCGGGTCACGAAGCATCTCTCGAGAAAAAGGATGGGTGACGTTTTGGGCCCCTTTCAGACTGAAGAAGGGGTCCTGACCCGAAGTGTTACCCAATCTTTTTCTCCAGAGACACTTTAGCATGTTGTGTTTATCTCATGTTTTTGAGTTGCTCTGCATTCTGGATTTGATTAATTCCTAAAATAATCTAAGTCTCTACCTTCACCTCGGTTCACCTTAGCCCTGGTGAGGGTTTGGTGTATTCTGATAACAAATGGTGTTGCCTGAGTACAGGTTGAGGATTACAAATTGCTATTATCTGATTTCCTTGCTCCTTCCAGGCCCTTGCTGGAATAACATTCAACCTGCGTGGCAGCACCATCCATCAGCTGTAGAAAACCATCACTTTAAACCAGCATCTGCAGATCTTTCCCACACAGCAAGGAACCCATACAGCTTGGGACGAGCGTCTCAAGGTTAAACTAAATGTCTCCTCACAAAGCAAAGGCTAAAACTGGCTCAATATATAGGTGAGGCAATTCATAATCCTGGTGACTTATGCGAAGGATTATAATAAGACTCTTTAATCAAACAACAGCTGTGTAGTTATGGCTTTCAGGATACAAAATACTGTAAAGATTTTCCAGCAGAATCAGTTTTTTTACCATGAAATTATTTGGAACGTCTTAACAAAAATGTTCCTCCTTGTTCAATTTTAATTCTGCTTCAACAATAATATTATAGGATTAAAGGAGGGTAAATGGGAGTAGACAACATTCATCAATTCAGGTTCATATGGAGAGTGAAAACAAGATTGGATTTAAAATTTAAAAATAAGATCAAAATCAAAGATTTGACATTAAAATCTCTAATAGTAATTTACCACATGAAAGAATAAGATTGCGTGACTATCTTTGTCTTTTTTAAGGCCAAGAGTGGTTGTTACCATCTATCAATAACAAATGTATTCATTATTGCAAAACTAAAATGCTGTAGATACTGAAAACTTGGAATAAAAACGTAAAATACTGGAAACGCACAGCAGGTCAGGCAGCACCTGTGCAAAGTGAAATAACTTTAAAATTAAGAAAATTATCGCTTCTTTCTCCAATAGCTAATAATCCCTCATTCAAACCATCCATTATAGATAAAACGTTTATCCATTGGGAAAGAATAGGAATTAAAACGATGGGAGATATGTATAAAATGGGAAAATTCTTATCATTCCAACAACTACAACTAAAATATAATTTGAAAAGTAATCAATATTTCAAATACCTTCAAATTCAAGATTATTTGAAAAAGTATATACAAGGATATCAAACTTTAACCCCAGATCTATTGGAGGAAGGAATGAATAGAAAGGCAGAATCAAGCAATTTAATATCTTACTTATATAATATAATTCTAAATATAGAAACACCAACGACAGAGGCAATTAGAAGAGACTGGGAACAAGAGTTATTGATAAAAATTCCGAACGATAGATGGGATAAAAATTTATTATATGTAAAGAAATAGAGTTAATATTCTAGGTCGATTTACTTCTTTCTGTACTTGTTCATTAACAGGCCTGTTTTTGTGTGTGTGTTCATGTGAATTAACTGAGTTCAGTTTTTTTAAACTGCATGGTTTTGTATGGAAAACGAACAAAAAGCACAAAGCGGGCATCATTACTGAGAAAGAAACAGAGATAAGATCCACGTCACAACAGTTAACTCTATTTCTTTCTCCACCTTTCTGGTATTCTCTCTACCTCTTTGGTGATCCTCGGACTCTCCTTGTTCGGACTCTGCAGGCTTTACCTTGCACTAAACGTTATTCCCTTATCACGTTTCTGTACACTGTAAATGTAGGTATGTTACAAAACTTACCTTCAGCGGCGCTGTAGTTCTGTCACTGGCCATGTACGCGACTTTGGCACCTTTGGGGGGGGGGGGGGGGGTTTAAAACGTGTTTTTTCTCCTACCTGTCCTGGATATATTTTCTCGTGGTGCGCGCTTTTGCTGAAGATTTGTTCCGACGGCTGTTCTGTGAATTTTTTTTTTAAATCGCTGGACACTTTCAGCGCTGGAGTAAAATAAAAATCAGCTTCTATTGCCGTGAACGCCGACTACGGGGACGGATTTCACGTACGGGACAGGTAAAGGAAAGCAGTTTATTTTACATATAAACGTGCTTCTTAGGATGCCTTTAATCCAAATTTTACGTTCCAAAAAGGTGACTTAGGCCCCTTACGAACCGGCAGTGTTTTTCCTGCTGATATGGGGTTTAAATTCACTGCAAATGCAACGTTCCAATCGATCGCGTTCCACAAAAACCCACTCGCAAAATGATTTAAATGGCCATTAATTTACGGGAATTAAACACTAAATTCCTGCCAGTTGGCCTATAAATTCACGACAATGAGATTTAAAAATCACGTTATATTGTGAATTATTGTGTGAATGTTATTTGGACACTTAGGCTATTTAAAAATGTTAATCTTTTCTTAAGAAATGGATAGATGTTTAGATTTAGTAATTGAATTTTGTAATTAGCTACAATTGGGTAACTAACTAATTATATGCTTTAATTTCAGGTCATCCAAGTAAGATTGTTTCATAATTGTTTCAGAATACTTCAATCTATAATAACTGAACATTTCTTTCAGTTCTCTTAATTTTTAAGAAAGTTATGACTGTCCTCGATCACAGCTTTTGTGTTAAGTCAATGGAAAAGCAATAGGGAACGAGATGCTAATTTCCGAGTATGAAAATAGACATAGCTTTTTTAATACTGAAGATATGAAAGTGAATTAGATGACAAATTAAACTTCTTTTTATGCTTTATCTGATGGGATAAATTGCACTTGGATTTTTAAAATCTCAAAATTTTGTAACATTGCTAGTAACTGGCTCGATTGTAATCATGTATTGTCTTTCTGCTGACTGGATAGCACGCAACAAAAGCTTTTCACTGCACCTCGGTACACGTGCCAATAAACTAAACTGTCCTAATTTCAAATTGGACAGAGTTATTTAGTGCTATTGTTTGATTTGGCTTGAGATGTTGTTTTCAAAAAGTCACGGTCAACGTTGGTCTGTTCAGCCACATCACCATCTGCAACTCGTGACTATTTCTTCCTATTTCTTCGTATTCTTGAATGTTGCGCACATTTACAACATCATGTATCCATCACACCTCAGTATTCTGTCAGATACTTAATCCCATCATTTCAATATTCATCAAATTTCTGTGGCTAATTATATAGCCGCTGCATGTCATCCTCGATTCTCATCATTGTCACGATGCATTGGAAAATTCCTCTGTGTTGACTTACACTTTTACACAAATAACCCAACGCGCCAACACAAACCCCAGCACCACCAACAAGTCTCGTATCTGTGCAAACATTTTGATTTTCATCGGGATTGCACCTGACAAATATGATTTTTATTCATAAACCTGCTAATTGAACTGTCTGAATTGATAAGTTATTGTGCTGATATTCCAAATATGATATATTTTGTCTCAATAAGCTCAATTAGCATAATTAATTGATATAACAATCACAGCACATTTCTTAATCCTTTCCTTCAGAAAATACAGTCAATTAGTTTACATTCATAACTATGGTGGTGAAATGAAAGGAAGGTTCACACCAGTATCATTGTATCTTGGAGTCAGAAAGTTATACGGGATGGAAACTGGCTTTTTGGCCCAACTCGTCCATGCAGACTAAGTTGTCTACCTCAACTAATCACATTTGTCCATGTATGTCCCTTGATGCATCTAAATTTTTCCCATCCATGTACCTGATTAAATGCTCTTTCAATCATGTACCTACTAAATACTTCCAGTAGTATCACTGATAATCCTGATTTAATCTATAGACGCTAATTATGTTGGTTACTTATTGGTAAACTGTGCTGGCCCACCCTGATTTACTATCATATCTGATGCATAGTTATCTCAAGTCAATTATTTCACAAATTTGCAGCCTGTGTTTGCTTCTGAATTCTCCACTAGGTCATTAAAAAAAATGCATCTGCAATTATGAATAATATTCCTGGTTCATTTTCTGTAAGGCATAACTTTTAAACAGTCATTAAAAAATCTTTTAACATTTCCCCTCCTTTGCCCCAGCACCCATCTCTGTAAAAAAAAGATTACATGGTCCTGTAATTGTAGGTCTTCAACTATTGAGAGAGAATGTAAAACTAGAGTGTTTCTCCTTCAAATGGAGAAGGAGAGAGGCTGAAGGAGGAGGACACAAACTGCTGGAGTAACTCAGCGGGTCAGGCAGCATCTCTGGAGAAGATTTCTCTGGAGAAGATTTCTACAGGCATATTCAAATAGCATTCTTACTTATATGGAGCTACTGCAGGCAGGTTAATAGAGGACAAAGATTTATGATAATTGGTTTCAAAATATTCAGGGAGGGAGATGATTGTTTCTTTTTAATGCAATGAGTTGTTTTGATCTCAAATCCTTTGCAGATTCATAAGTAGCTAATAAAAAAATCAATAAGTCTGGGATAAGGAAAGGTTTGCAGAGCTATGGAGAAAGAGCAGAGGCTGGGATTAGTTGAAGAAAGTTGAGATTGTCATAATTATGGCCTGAAGGCTCAGTGTGGTCACATTTTCTTCGAAGCAAGTTTACTCCAGAAAGGTTAGTTTACTTTAGAGATGCAGCGCGGAAACAGGCCCTTCGGCCCACCGAGTCCGCGAGACCAGCGCACTAACACTATCCTGTACATACTAGGGACAGTTTATGTTTATACCAAGCCAATTTACTCGATTAACCTACAAACCTGTATGTCTTTGGAGTGTGGGAGGAAACCAAAGATCTCGGAGAAAACCTCGCAGGTCACGGGGAGAACGTTCAAACTCCATACAGCCAAGCACCCAAAATCAGGATCGAACCCACGTCTCTGGCGCTGTAAAACCCCTGTCCCATGGTATGAGTTTATTCCAAGAGCTCTCCCGAGTTTGCCCTGATTCAAACTCGGAGATTTACGGTAATGGCCACTCGTCGGTACTCGGGGCTCTCGTGGACATTTTTCAATATGTTGAAAAATCTTAACGAGTCTTCCCGTGCTTACCTGCCGTTAGCGAGTCTTCCCGAGTACCTGCTGTTAGCATTGCAAGCCGCTAAGAAACGTCCCCGAGCTCCGACGTACCCGCTACGTTCCTTCTCCGTGCTTACCCCAAGTTTGATTTTTTTTAAACTCGGGAGAACTCTTGGAATGAACTCGTACCGTGGGACAGGGCTTTTAGGCAGCAACTCTACCGCTACGCCCGGTAGAAAGGCTATAAAGGGGCCAAAATTCAGCAGATGCACAAAAGGTTCAATAACATCTTTCCATCCTAACTTAGTGCGTGGTGAAAATGCTGTTGTCCCAAATTTCCTCAATTTCTCTGCCCATTCGACCGACATTGTGGCAGGTGAGAAGAATCTTCTCCTTGGCCCCCTCGCTCCCTCTCCAACGTTGGTAAGGAAATTAGGTGAGAAACCAGGCAATGATCTTATCGTCAGATTCACTTTTCCTGAAAAGAATCACGCATTTATTGTGAGATGTTAAAAAGAGTGTCAAACATCTCAAATGTGTGGGTTAGAGCGGTAGATGTTAAAACAGCTCTAAATAGACCAGATAATTTTGGAAGAATGTGACATTAACCATAATGGAAGGAAGCACGAGGAGAAGGGATAAGTGGGAGGAAGAGTGTATGGGGGCAAGGTAGCATTGGGGAAATATGCGACGAGTTTGGATGCATGGTTGGTAGTTTGGTGGCAATTTGGAGGATTGGTCGAACAGCTAAATACCTGGCACCTGGTTATGCGGTTTGCAAGTGTAGGGGGGAGGTCCGGGGGAAGAGGGTGGGGGAAGGGGGGGGTTGATGTTTATCACTGAGCAGCGGGGTTGGAGCCAAATGATTTTAATTTCAAAAAAATATTATTATTCATAATGTATACAGTAAATACAATGCATGCACATTTTTCTCTACATCATGGGTACCAACAATTCCATATGTTCTCTTCTAATGCACCGACGCCACTCATCTTGCCGCCTTAAACAATACACTCATGAAAGTTAGGCCCATCCCTGGGAGCAGGTGAAATCTCATGCATTGTGACATTTGTTTTCATAGCCAGGCTGTAGGCCACAGGCTTGATGTGGCCGCATGCAAAGACGACCGATGTTGGCTAAATGTTTGTCCCCTTACTCTGGAAATTTGCACTTCAAGACTTGAATGTACGCAAACCAATTTTGGATTTCCATAGGAAGCAATAGATGGCATGAGTGACTGCCAAGGGCAAGAAGCATGGCATGGGCCATGTGTCTACCACATAGAGTGATGGAGCTGGGAGGGTGTGTCGGACGAGGAGTGTGTGAGGAGCAAGGGCCGCTGGGAGGGTGAACCGGGGTAATGCCTCCAGCGCCTTCAAGGGCGGCTGCACTAGGGACCCAAAGATGGCCGAGCGCGGAGCGGAGAGGGGAGGGTCGGCGGTTCGCTGGAACTGTTCCAGGTCATCGCGTGCGCGGGCCGACCGGACGTTGGACTTTGAACAATGGCGCCAAAAGTGGCGGCGCCCGCATGTGTAATAAATGCGAAAAGAATTTCACCGTGCAGTTGCACATGTGACCATTGAGAGCACCTGGCAACAGATGACTTGGTTCATGCCTGGCGTGGAGAGGGAGGGCCTCTGCCACATTCCCAATTGCTGCTTCACTTTGGCTATTGCTCCAGCTAATTCTTGCCACGTGCTCCAGTTTCTAAAAGCAGATTCCAAGCATCTTCAGGCAGTTGTACCCGAAGCTGAAGAGAAGAGCTTGGCCAGTTGGAAACCTCACTCTCACTGCGACTGATTGGCATTATTACTAGAATGCTAGCTCATCTGTAAGTTCATAGGCAACTTGGACTCCACGGCCAAGGACTAAGTTAGGTCAGGCTCCCTTTTAACAAAGCTGACCTCAACTCTCCACTTACAACCAGCAATATTCAGGGGCCTAAAACATGTCAGACAAGTTCAAATGAGTTAAGTCAAAAGCTCCCTGCTGTTGGATGGTTTAGTTTAGTTTAGAGAAGCAGCGTGGAAACAGGCCCTTCGGCCCACCGACCCGTACACTAGTTCTATCCTAGAAAACCTGCAAAACCTGCACTGCTTTGGCATGTGGGAGGAAACTGGGGCACCCGGAGAAAACCCACGCGGTCACAGGGAGAATGTGCAAATTGGTCACAGACAGCACCCGCAGTCAGGATCGAACCTGGGTCTCTGGCGCCGGAAGGCAGCAACTCTACCGCTGTGCTACTGAGCCGCCCAGTGTTTCAGCCCGATGTAGAGTAATGAGATCCAGAGCACTATGTGCTTTTCAAGAAATGTTTTATATTAAAAACAATTCGGAAAGCACACATAAATACTTTGCTAACCCCCCCCCCCACCGCAATATCGGAACATTATTTCAGAGCCTCTTTCCCAAGTAACATGTTGGTAATTTGCAGATGGTTGAGGCGACATGAACGCAGGAGAACAACATTCATAAACAGCATAAGAGGTTAATGTTTGATTAATACAATATTAATGGTGTTGTCAAAGCCAAGGCAACTTGCTGTTCTTTGAACGGTGCCAGGGGATCTTTTACAATCATTTGAAGAGACAGACGGGACTTGTTTATGGAAGGTGATATGGCTGGTGATGCAGCTTTTTGTTGGATCGGCAGCCTAGATTCTTTGGCTAATTCCTGGAATGGTGCCCTGCATGTAGAAATGTCTGACTCAAGAGGCAGAGAGTGGCACCACTGAGCCTAGTTGATATTTACAAGGACTGGCTACCAGATAGAATTTGATAAATCTTATTATTGGGTAAACTCACTGAATGGACCCTTGACAACCCAGGTCATAGGTGATAAAACGCAACCATCGAGGCAGCAAGCATTGCTATAACATCAGCCTCTTTAGGGACATGGAAGCATAACACGGTTAAATTATTGATTTATTCTCCATATGTTCGCACAATTGATCCACTGGTATCAGTCTGAATTCTACCACACCAGCTGGGGAATTTAAATTCCATTCATAAGCTGAATCTGCAATAAATATCAAGGCGGTAGAGTTGCTGCCTTACAGCGCCAGAGACCCGGGTTCGATCCTGACTATGGGTGCTGTCTGTACGGAGTTTGTACGTTCTCCCTGTGACTGTGTGGGTTTTCCGATGCTCCGGTTTCCTCCCACACCCATAGACATACCAGTTTGTGGGTTAATTGTAAATTGTTCCGACCGTAGTTTGTAGGATTGTGCTGGAGTACGACGTGATCGCTGGTCGGCCTGGACTCGATGGGCCAAAGGGCCTCTATCGTACTGTATGTTTAAAAGTAATGGGTGACTATGACAATGTAATGATAGATTAGGTGATGTTTCGGGTCGAGACCCTTCTTCAGTGTCTTCAGAGTCTGAAGAAGGGTCCTCAACCCGAAACGTCGCCTATTCCTTCGCTCCATAGATGCTGCCTCACCCGCGGAGTTTCTCCAGCATTTTTGTCTACCTTCGATTTTTCCGGTATCTGCAGTTCTTTCTTAAACATGAAACGATAGATTGTTGGTTCACTAATTTGCTTACTCACCTAACCAGACCAGCCAAAGCTGTTGATTCTTCCCTGACAAGCCTGACCTAACTGAAGATGCTGGGTTTATACACAAGAGGACCCATAGTGCTGGAGTAACACAGCGGGTCTTGCAGCAACTCTGGAGAACATGGAGCGGTGACGTTTCAGGTCGAGACTCTTCTTCAGACTAATTGTGGAAGGGAGAGGGGGAGAAGCAGGACAAAGTTTGGCAGGTAACGGGTCGATGCAGGCGAGGGAGATTTTTGGACAAGAAGATGATTGAAACAAAGGCCAGAGAACAACAGGTCTGAAGAAGGGTCTCGGCTCGAAACATCACCCATTCCTTCTCTCCAGAGATACTGCCTGTCCCGTTGAGCTACTCCAGCTTTTTGTGTCTATCTTCAGTGTAAATGAGCATCTGCAGTTCCTTCCTACCCAACAGGTGTGAAACGGGTTTGAGGAATTATGGATTGAGAAGCCAGGGAGAGGAAATTGGGAGGGTGCTGAGGGGAGAAACAGGTGGTGGTCCAGGGGAGGGGATGGTGGGGAGCATACTATCAGGACATTTTCTAAATCAATTAAGGTAGCTAAGTAGTTATAATTACTGTTATCTTTTTTGATTTTGCTCTTTAAACATATTTAATCAGTGTTATTGTAATTAATCATTGTTGGTACATTTAGGCCAGGTTTCCTGATATTGTTAGCACTTACTTTTAAAACTAGGTCAAAAATACAATTTATCAAATTGACTGCGGAAAGTTAATTCTTGAAATTGTGGAACTGAAATGATTGAGTCATTTGATCATTTAAACTTCTCTTTTACATTAGTTTGCTAAAGCTAATTGGCTTTGATTCCTTACTTGGTTTGTTTATTTTGCAGATATGATATTTGAGCTTGTTATGTGAAAGTCTGGTGTACACTTTGCATTGAATGTTACAATAAATGCATGTCTTCCACTTGAAAAAAAAAACATATTTAATCATTTTTAAAGTGTATTAATATTGTGAATGACATAATAGTGTTTGGATGTTGTTGAAATGCTATGATTGTTGGGAAAGCTCGTGCAATTTTAGAGTGCCGAAGTCCACCTTACTTTTAAGAATTGTTTCTTGTCATCTGGATCATCTTTCAGTACAGGGTTGAGGTGAGTGGCATTCATTGACACACTGTACATTCAAGTTTCAAACATTCAACACATTCAAACATTCGACAGCATCTTCAAGTGGTTTGGCAGCATCCTTTAACTCTGCAGTTCAAGAAATCAAATCTAACCAAATTGAGAAGAAGAATGCTCTGATAGTATTCTTCGTCCTTCGGGATCGAGGATGACTTACTTCAACTGCCTCTTGCGGGTTCTAAGCTGGCTGATGAGGCCAACGTGGGAATTGCAGACACATCCACAGCAGTAGTGGCTGACAGGTGGGTGGTTTGTGAGATTGTCATTCTGAGGTTCCTGTCAGCCTGACTGTCTTTGATGTAGACGATCAAACTCCTTTGGAGAGAACGTCCTGGCCTCTGCTGCTCTGCCATGGGTGATGTCAGCCAAGAGCTGTGGGCTCTAATGGTGTACGGTAATCTCTCTAGATTCCTTCCACCTGTGCATATGGGCTGAGTGCAATACTGTGTGCTTAATTGGAAAATGTTCTTGTTATGGGCATGCCAGGTGATAGCCCTGTCCCACGGTACGATTTCATTCCAAGAGCTCTCCCAAGTTTGCCCTGATTCGAACTCGGAGATTTACGGTAATGGCCGCTCGTCGGTACTCGGGGCTCTCGTGGACATTTTTCAACGTGTTGAAAAATCTTCACGAGTCTTCCCGAGCTTACCTGCAATTAGCGAGTCTTCCCGAGTACCTGCCGTTAGCGTTACGAGCCGCTAAGAGACGTCCCCGAACTCTGACGTACCCGCTACGTTCATTCTCCGTGCTTACCACGAGTTTGATTTTTTTTTAACTCGGGAGAGCTCTTGGAATGTACTCAATGGGACAGGGCTTTAAGCTTACAACCCAGCGGCATGAGTATTGATTTCTCTAAATCCAAGTAACCCTTGCTTTCCCTGTCCCTCTCCGTCCGTCCCCCACCCTAGTTCTCTGACTAGGTTCACTATCCTCCTAGTTACTTTTACTGTTTGTATGGCTCGTTGTCATCTTCCCCACAGCAAACAACGAACCCTATGTTTCCTTGATCATCGTCTGCTTTAATCTATCCTTTTCACACCTTACATGGTCTACGTACCCTTCCATATCTCCAGTTTCCCTCTCCCCATTACAGGAAAGATGCGGAGGTTTCGGAGAGGGTAGAGAGGAGGTTTACCAGAATGAAGTAAGAAGAAACTGCAGATGCTGGTTTAGACTGAAGATAGACACAAAAAGCTGGAGTAACTCAGCGAGACAGGCAGCATCTCTGGAGAGACTTCAGTCTGAAGAAGGGCCTCGACCCGAAACATCACCTACTCCTCTTCAGAGATGCTGGCTGTCCCTCTGAGTTACTCCAGCAGTTTGTGTCTACTTTAAGTTAAGTTTTCCAAAGACTGCCTTCTGCAAAGTGTCGTGGCAATTCATGGTTCATGAGTTCTCAAAGTCCTCAAATTCCAAACCATCCCATTCTTTTTCCTTTAATTTAAACAGTGACAGTCAGAGAACGGACTCTTGATTTCGCTCAATGATATTAAAAAATCTGTCTTCATGTGCTTATGCTTCAAGCATCCGCTTTCTTTGACGTTTCATCATTATGTTCACTTGCCAGTCACCTCAAAAAATCTTCTTCATTTGATCTTTCGGTTTGCATTTCATACTCCTTACCACGTTCACCAGTGAAGCCACATTGTACTCCTTCAGCGTTCTAGGCTTTTTGTGCATGACGGCCATTTTCACCCTCCGATTATGGCTCATCTTTGGAGACATCTTAATGCCATTTCTAAACTCATCCACCAAGCATTATGTTTGATATAGGATTGCTGCCACTTTGATTGCTCCAAGCCGAGTATGATTGGATTCGAATATGTAGCACATGCAAGGCAGAAGAAGGAATTTGCATTTAGATAGCCTCATTGGTGATTTCAGGACATCTTAAAACACACAATACCTGAAGAAATACTTTTAACGCACTTTTGCAATGCAGGAAACAGCAGCAAACCTGTGCACAGAAGCCACGACATGCAGCATAGGTAAAGAGGGTAATTCTAACCTCCCTCGAAGCTAACAACATTCCGTGTGATCCGCCATTTATATCTCACCTCTATTGAATTCAGTAGAGAGAATATTGGACAGACAATAAAAATGGCTAATCCCTGGATCCCTGCGGGTTAAGATAAAATTGCCCCAGTCTTTCTGTTACAATTATTCCCAGATTTATAACGTTAAGGAAACCTAACTGAGATTTAACCTAATAGCTAGAGGACTGAGAATGTCTCATAGTCAGCCCTGCCAGCCAGTGCCAGCCTGAGGAGGTGCGGGCCCAATTGGGAATAATTTTGGTGAGCCTCAGGTTCCCAGCCAAGGTTTGTAAAATCATAGAAAAATTAATAAAGTCTATTATAGACTTTATATCTCTATGGTAGAATGGAAAGTAATCAAAATTTGAGTTAATGGATCAAACAGATCTAAGCTACATTTTAATATAAAATTGCATACATGTAAGCCTACAAGTAACAAACAAAATGTGTCGATCACCTCTGAAAAGCACATAGTTACAATTCCACTTGTTTTAGTGACTGTGAAATGAAAAAAAAAGTAATTTAATCAACACAACAGTTTATCAATATGGACCTGAAACGAGTAGTGCAGGAAGGAACTGCAGATGCTGGTTTACACCGAAGATAGACACAAAATGCTCAGCAGGACAGGCAGTGTCTCTGGATAGAAGGAATGGGCGACGTTTCGGGTCGAAACCCTTCTTCAGACTCCATCCTTTTGTGTTTATTTGCAGACTTGAGTTCCGAATTGGGTAAAATGTGGAAGGTCAGTGTTTAGCCCATCGTGAAACTCCGTTCCTCAGGACCTCAAGTGTTTGCCCAACTCATTTTCACAATAGAATTTCCATAAGAACTCGGACTCGAGTAGGGCCAGCTCCGTGGAAGACGTTTCCAGGAAAGCAGACACAGGAGGTGAGGACTTGAAAATTTTTATTTCTCATCAGATGGCTGATTTAAAACGTGAAATGAAAGATATAAAGAAAGAAATGAAAGTAATACAGGAAGATATAAAGGAAGAAATATCTCAAATTAATAATCAGATGGACTTGATGAAAAATCAATGGCGTGAATTTCAAAAAGATATAAAGACGCAAATTGATAATAAGTTCAAGAGAGACTCAGAAATATTGAAGAATGAAATCATTGATATGATTAATAACTTGGAACGCAAGATGGAGGGTAAACTTGAAAATGTTAAAAAAGACTTTAAACATAAGATTGACCCTATTGCAAAAGTGGTCGAACAACAAGTTGACGGCATTAAAAACCTTGAAAAGATAGCGGAGGCTAGTACTGTGTCTACAGCAAAGCTGATAACAGAACAAGAACGTCTACTGGAGTTGTTATCCAAAGTAACAGATAAATGCACGCAGCTGGAAGGCTATCAAAGAAGGCAGAACTTGAGGATTGCAGGGATTCCTGAAGGTTTAGAGAAACACGAAGACACTCGAGAATTCACTGCTAAATTACTGCAAGCTGTTTTATCTTTGGATGATATGCCTGTTTTTAGCTCGTGCACACCGAGTCGGCAGAAGACAGACCAGTACAAACGCCCCCCCAAGACAAATCATTGTCAAGTTACAATATGATTTCACCCTCGAGGACATTATGCAAAGAGCCTCGAGAACAAAGAATCTGATGTTTCAAGGACAAAGAATCAGTATCTATCGAGACTATCCCCCAGAGGTTGCCAGAAAACGAAAAGCGTTTAACGAAGCCAAAAACCTTATGAGGGGTGTAGAAAAACTTGAGATACGGCCTGAATTACCCCGCCATCTTAAGAGTTACTTATAACAACGTGGAACACTTTTTCAAGACTCCAACAGAAGCAATGGAATTTGCAAAGCATTTGACACTTGAAAACCATCTACAAGCAAATATACTGCCTTTTTCTATTTTTAAAGACCTAGCACGGTCTCTTGACATTTTATGAAACTCTATACGACAAACATGGAATTAGAAGAAATCAGAAGGAATGGACAATGTCGTATGGAACGAAAGACCTAGCACAGTCTCTTGACATTTTATGAAACTTTATACGACAATATGGAATCAGAAGAAATCAGAAGGAATGGACAATGTCGTATGGAACGAAATGTTTTCCCAGATTGGAAGAAGCTCACCGAACTAACATAAACAAATAACACACCTACTAAAATGATAACGCGGTTTTATTATTACTATGACTGTTATTAACCAAGACTCTGCACCATCGCTAACTAATACTACTAATAATTAATATTTTATGTCCTGTTACATATGGGGATATCCCTTCCTCAATATATTTCTCCCTTTTTTAATAATGACTTCTATTTTTTGTATTTTTAAAAAAAATTTTTCTTTAACTGTGGCTTTATAATTGGATTTTTTTTTTTAAAACTAACCTTAGATATATATACATTTATGATGTTTAATATCACTCTTTTCATTTCTTTAATACTATATTCCCGTTAAAATATTACTATGGAATAATAATTCCTTAAAATTAGGAGCTGGCTAAATTAATAACATCAATGCCGGAAGCCTTTAGATTAATGGCCAACACAACTTGGCTTTCACAAACTACAAATATTTTATTTGTAGTTCTTCTATTCTTTATACACCTTTCTAAGCTTTTTATTCACTTCTCACCATGTTTTTATGTTTACTATATCTTTCAGTTTGAATGGAGTTATATACTGGAACAATGGAGATACACTCGTGAAGCACATAAGAAAGATCTAAAATTCATCTACTCGGTGTTCGGGTGTAAGGTTAAGTCTACTGCGCGGACCCTTGGACCCTATTCTAGATTCCCACAAATCTAAAATGCAGGATTTAAAAAGAAATATGGGGAACGAGGGATTAACCTTTTGCAGTTGGAATGTTAAAGGTATCAATGAACCAATAAAAAGAGGAAAAATATTGACACATTTAAAGGCAATGAAAGCTGATGTAATTTACATCCAAGAAACTCACCTAAAGAAAGACGCTGAAAATAGGCTGAAAGCTAAATGGATAGATAAAATATACCACTCTTCCTTTACACACAAATCAAGAGGCGTAGCAATATTATTTCGTAAAGGTACTTTATTTAAGCATATATCTACTATATCTGATAAAGATGGCAGATACATTATTGTAATAGGAGAAATAAATAGGGAAAAAATGATTTTTGTTAACATCTATGGTCCAAATTTTGATAGTCCTTTATTCTTTAAGAAAGTACTTAATAATATTCCAGAATTAACACACTACAATTTGATAATTGGAGGAGATTTTAATTGTACACTAGACCCTTATTTAGATAGATCTTCAAAACAAAGGAAAACTAAATCGCACTCTAGTGATTTATTAAACGCATACATTCAAACGTCTAACATTAAAGATGTTTGGAGAACAGAAAATCCTACTGGTCGAGAATATTCCTTCTACTCGCCAGTACATAAAACCTATTCAAGAATAGATTACTTCCTAGTAGATGCAAAGCTTATTTCACTTACTTACGAATCCAAATATCATAATATTATAATTTCAGATCACGCACCATTAACATTTAAAATTAAAATAAATGGTAAAACAGGAAATCTAGGACAATGGAAACTTAATCCACAAATTTTAAAAAATAAAACAACTCAGGAATACATCATAACCCAGATTAAGATGTTTTTTGAAATAAATGATCAACCAGAAATATCTCGCTCTTTATTATGGGAAACATTTAAAGCATATCTTCGAGGAATTATGATTTCTTCACAAGCATTCCATAATAAGAAGATTCGGAAGGAACAACATGACTTAGAAAGGGAGATCAAACAATTAGATATACAGA
This sequence comes from Okamejei kenojei, assembly GCA_035221665.1. Taxonomy (NCBI): domain Eukaryota; kingdom Metazoa; phylum Chordata; class Chondrichthyes; order Rajiformes; family Rajidae; genus Okamejei; species Okamejei kenojei. The sequence continues at coordinate 5,965,060 of CM069157.1, forward strand.
ATGCAACAAAATCAGATATAATAATACATAATAAAATTGTAGCATTGAAGTATAAATTAAATAAAATATATACTGATCAAGTTCTAAAATATTACCAACATACTAAACAATTGTTGTTTGAATTTGGAGACAAACCACAAAAAACTATTGGCTCGACAATTAAGGAAAATTGAAGCGGAAAAAATTATACATAGGATTAAATCACAAAACGGTGAATTATTAATACAACCCAAGGATATTAATGAAAGATTTATGCAATATTATAAAAATTTGTATACTGGTAACACAACAGTAAATAAAACAGAAATAGATGCCTTTTTAAATGGATGTAACTTAAAAGAATTAGATTTACAAAATAGAGAATTTTTAAATGCCGATATTTCAATAAAAGAAATCCAAGAATCTATTAAATCCTTAAAAAATGGTAAAACTCCAGGACCAGATGGTATAGGCTCGGAATTTTATAAAATTTTTCATGCCCAAATGGTCCCATATTTAAAATCATTATATGAACAGATATATATACAAGAGAAATTACCAGACACATTGAACGAATCTATTATAACACTTATACCCAAAATAAATAAAGACTTGGATGATCCAGGATCGTATAGAGCAATTGCTTTATTAAATACTGATCAAAAATTTTAACAAAAATTCTTGCACAAAGACTAAGCAAAATTGTTAATGAATTAATTCATCCGGATCAAACAGGATTTATACCTAAAAGATATTCTTCATATAATTTAAGACGGTTATTTAATATTATATACTCGAAAAGAAGTGATAAAAAAGATTTAGTAGTCATCTCGTTGGATGCAGAAAAAGCTTTTGACCAGGTGGAATGGCCTTATCTAATTTTCGGTGATGGAAGCATTTAAGCTTGGTGATAAGTTTACTACTTGGATTAAATTATTATACGCAAATCCAACAGCTAGAATAATAACAAATTATATGTTATCAACTAAGTTTAGTTTATCTCGAGGTTGTAGACAAGGCTGTCCTTTATCACCATTACTGTTTGCGTTAGCAATCGAACCCCTTGCTCAAAGGGTAAGACTACATCCAGAAATATATGGATACGATACTAAAGATACTAAGAATAAAATCTCGTTATATGCGGACGATATACTACTTTATATTACAAAACCGGAAATAAGTATCTGTAATTTGTTAAAACTAATAATGGAATTTGGTTCAATTTCAGGATATAGCATCAATTGGAATAAAAGTGAACTTATGCCAATAACCATGAATAATTTACAGATATTACAACAATTTCCTTTCAAGATAACAAATGAAAATATTAAATATCTTGGTATTTTTGTTACAAAAAGATTTGACTCTTTATTTAAATCTAATTTCCCGTTATTATTGAATAAATTAAATAAAAATATCTTATATTGGAAAAGCTTACCTATCTCAATGTTAGGTAAAATAAACGCAATAAAAATGATTTTCCTCCCACAATTATTATATTTATTTCAATCAATCCCGATATACCTTTCTAAAAATTTCTTTAAAAAAGTAGACTCAATAGTCACTAACTTTATTTGGGACTACAAAAATCATAGAATAAATAAAAAACATTTATGTAAAGCTAAAAATAAACGGGGGTTTAGCTTTACCAAATTTTATGTTCTATTATTGGGCAGTTAATATTAGAAATATGAATTTTTGGTTAGGAGAAATAGATAATAAACCAAATTGGTTAAAAATGGAAAGAGAAGACTGTTTTCCATTTGAAATTAGCTCTATAATATTTGCTAATATTAATGTACCTAAGAAAACTTATAGCGAAAATCTGATAATAGAAAGTGGAATACGTATTTGGAAACAAATAAAGAAAACACTAAAACTAAAATTTATACCGCTAGCTCTTACAATTGCCAATAATTTTACGTTTAAACCGTCAATGATGGATAAAGCTTTTACACAATGGAAAAAATAAAGGAATTCTAAACATAGGGGATCTCTATAAGGATAATTCATTTCTTTCATTTCAAGAATTACAACAAACTTACGGGCTTCATAATAATGAATATTTCAGATATTTACAAATCAGAAACTAATTTCCGCAAATACACAAGAACTTAGAAATAGAAAGAGTGAAATTTTAGATGAATGCTTGAATAAACACCCAAATACAGAAAAAATGATATCATACATTTATAACATTTTGTTGGAAAGTGATATCCCATCATCGGAAATACATAGACAGCGCTGGGAAAATGAACTAAGTCAAATAATAAGTCCAGAAATATGGGAAGAAAGCCTACAACATATACATTATTGCTCTTTAAACGCTAAACATGCACTTATACAGTTTAAAATCTTACATAGATTACATTATTCTAAATCTAAACTACATAATATATTTCCAAAACTATCACCTATATGTGATAAATGTCAAATCATGGAAGCAACTCTGTCGCATTCATTTACTAATTGCACGAAGATTTTACAATATTGGAATGAAATATTCAAAACAATCTCGAAAGTTATTAATATTACTATGATTTATGACCCAAAAGTTAATCATACTTGGAATACCGGAAATGGAACAAATAATTACAAGGAATCATAGAACTTTTATCGACTATTCTTTAATAATTGGGAAAAAATTAATATTAAAATTTTGGAAAGGCCCTGTATCCCCAACAATTAAAATGTGGAATACAGAAATGACGGAGACACTTCACTTGGAGAGATTGAGACTTGTCCTCATGGACAGGTTAGATCTCTTCAAGGAGATATGGTCTCCCTATATTAAATATCTACAGGGTCACAATGGTTCGGCGCGGGGACTTGACTGAGGCCTGAATATCTGAGTGGATGAAGAAATACACATAACAAATCATGAATGTATCTCCAAGATTGGATTACTTAGTAATACTTTAATCTCCATCAAACTTTTCATACCTTCTTTTCTATTTTCTATTTCTTTTTTCTATCTATCTATCTTTAATTAAGGAAAAAATTATAGAAACATACTATATAAATTTTTAATATGTACACACTTATCTCTGTTTGTATGAAAAAGATTATAGATGTCTTAAACTTGTAATTATATAAAACTATGTACTTTCAATTATACAATAACTATGAAATATAAAATTAACAATAATACAAACATTATTAATACTTTGATAACATTATGAATATTAAAAAAAATGTTGTTTAAGATTGGGTATTACGTAGTTAAATTAGCGGGGATTTCTATTTGGTAATTAGAAGAATATCTATGTTTTGAGAAATCTAAGTGTATTACTTATATTAGGAATATACTACATATACCCCCAATTATATAAAATAAATAATAACGGAATGTATAATGGATAATACTACAATTATCATAAATAGTACTAATTAATAATCAATACGTTATAATTTTATACATTGTATAAATCTCAATGTCGTATAAGAGTGTACTTGGTATATACTGTTTCTACAATAAAAAAATATTTAAAAAAAAAAAAAAAAAAAAAAAAAAAAAAATAGAATTTCCATAAGAACATAAAGATCAAAAATTATATTTTTAATAAACGCTTTGGTCACAGTAGAGAAAGGACATGGAGACAGGTTAAATCATATTCTCTACTGCCCCTTAAGATATATGACCGGGCAAATAAGTTGTCCAATTTGTTTCTTGAAAGCATAACTATTCCCTGCAACAAATGGAATACCATGAATACGATACCTTTGGGATGAGTTCACGTTTGATCTCTACACCATCTCCCAGAACATGGGATTAATATATGCTCACCGTCATTAATAATTAATTGCCTTATTGTAGTTATTGCAAGGATATTTTCCTTTCTCTGGGGAGCAGTTTTGATATGAATGACAAAATCGGATCAAATATTTTAAATTGTGTCTGACCTTACAGAGGTGAGAGAAATGTCCGACCCGAATCGTCAACTACTCTTTTTCTCCAGAGATGCTGCCTGACCCTCTGAGTTACTCCAGCGTTTTGTGTCGATCTTGGGAGAAATTAAATGTTGCTTACTTAAAAAATGTGTCAACCTTTGGCACATGTCGAACTTTTGTCCGTAATTCAGAGCCGAAAATCTCTACTATTGCTCCATTAGTTCCCTTTCCTCTGAGTTCCAATAACTGCACTGCCTTTCTTACTCTTCAGAAAGAAGGTAAAGTATCTGTCTATGAAAGTCCTCCACTCTCCAAGAAGGAGATCTTTGTGACCCAATTGCTGCACCATTGAACCATTGAATTGTATTATAGATAATAAAGTTGAAAATAAAATTTTTGGAATCTCATTTGTACAAAAAAAGTGAATTCCCTCAAACAGGAGTGTGGTGTGGAGTATAGCCATATTATCCAGTGTTCTACTCTGCCCCAGTAGTCCAATGGTTTTATAAATTCGTACTTTGGTATGTCTATCTACAATGATTTCAGGTCTTACACTTCCAATAGTGTCTCTGATGAACTTCCACTGCCAGATAAATTAAAACAGTTCAAATAAAAAGCAGATTATTTTTCATTGGGGTATGATTATCAAAACTCATTATTAATAAAAACTGAACTGCCTGCGGAATTAAATCCATCAATTTTTTCGCACAGATTGTGAAGTTGATTAAATTGGTCTTCTAAGAGTTTGACCACAAGAGGGTGCTTCACCACATACTTACTCCAAAGAGGAATTCACAAATTCTAAGCAGTTGTGCAAACTGTACCAGGTATTTCACATGAACCTAATCTGTTGTACGGTTTCACACAGAATTATGGCAGGCTTTGCAATCAAAGTGAGCAATTTGGGTGGACAATCAATTCACAGGATCTTGTAATGAAGCTTTAAGCAGTTTCAGTAACACTACATTTGCTAACCCCAAAAGCAATTTGTAGTAAAACAGGAAGCCTAGCAAAATTTGTTTGCTTGCTCCCAAAGTGTTATAAATTAAATGGTCCATGTGACATGAGTTGCACTGCAATTGCAAAATGCCTTTTGCTTAAAAGATTTAGTGCTGAGTCCAATATATGGTTGACAACTTATTTTTTTTTAATGGCTTCAGGAGAGATATCATTGATCAAATTTAATCCACTTTCCCAACTTGGCTTACTTGATAACACTCTAGAGTTTCTGAGCCAGGTGATTTGTGGGTTCAAGCACCGTAGAGAATTGAGGCTGTGACCAGGCTGACTACGCCGTTGCCGGTAGTGATGGAGTGCTGTACTGATGGGGTGCGCACAGTCCTTTAGCGGTTAACCAAGGCCTTGACTCTCCTAAATAAACAGCTTCGCAACACAAACCGTGAGAGAAGTGTACTAGTGAGATATTACCACCTTCCTGCCCAATCTGTATTCCTTAATAAATGTTATTTTAAAAAGATGTATGAATTTAATATTTACACATCATGATTATTGGGTGTAAATTGTAGCACGTTATGGCAATCACTATACCCCAAATACAAAGATACCCTCCAAGTGTTTGTTAGTCAATATTATAAACTGCATAGATAAAATACAGTTGCTTCCAAGAGCAATATTTTGCTTTGCTGTGTAAAGAAATATAATGTTTTACACCTAAGGACCAGTCTGAAGAAGGGTCTCGACCCGAAACGTCGCCTATCTCCTTCGCTCCTTAGATGCTGCTGCACCCGCTGAGTTTCTCCAGCCTTTTGTGTACACCCAAATATATATTATTGGCTATAGAAAGCTTTGGGATATCCTTAGGTGTAAAACATTATATTTCTTTACACAGCAAAGCAAAATATTGCTCTTGGAAGTGACTGTATTTTATCTATGCAGTTTATAATACTGACTAACAACACTTGGAGGGTATCTTTGTTTGTTAGGAAATGAGATCAATGATTTCAATAGAAGTGATTTCTCACCCTGTTTCCGGTTATGCAGCTTGAATGATAATGTTCTTATTGTAATGCCATTCATATAACTGAGAGCCACAAAAAACACTTTTGTTTCTGAAGTGAGCACTTGCCGAGATATCTCCATCAATCTTTGTTCATGGTTATTCTAAAACCCTCCCAGGATTTTTAATTACAATCAAACTGTTTCCACAAGACCGCAGACTGTAAAGATGAATAATGAGAAACCGAGGCCTTGCCTTCAGTGTGAGGAAACATCAGAATCTCTCTCGGTTGTCTGAGTGTTGTTTGTGGCCTGAACCAGACAGTGAAAGAAAGCATTTCCAGCTGTTGTTTTAAGTTCTTTTATTTCAGATGATACCAGTGCCAAAGGTACTGGATTGATATTAAATATTAAAACAATATTTCTGCATGTTAATTCTTATGAAAGGAGAGGTTCTTATTGTATTTTTCAGAGAAGGCCTGGTACATTAGGAATATAAAGAACAGAAGCAGTAGTAGGCCATTTTACTCCCTTCTATGAGATCACGGCTAATCTGTTATCTTAGTCTGAAGATATCCACAAAATGCTGGAGTAACTCGGCGGGACAGGCAGCATCTCTGGAGAGAAGGAATGGGTGACGTTTCAGGTGGAGATACTTCTTCAGACTGAGAGTTAGGGGAGAGGGAAACATAGAGATATGGACGGATAAGGTGTGAAAACATGGATCAAAGGGGATGGTGATCTATCATCCTCTTGTCCTGAACATGTTCACTAGTTGCACCTCCATAGACTACTTGCCTGAAGAATTTTACTGACTCATTACCCTCTGAAGGAAAATAAATCTTCTCCCACTGCCTCAACCCACCAAAATGTTTATTTTAAGACTAGGACCCTGGTTCTAGACAGTCCAGTCATGTAAAATATCAACTCTGCATCTATGCTGTCAACGTCTATTAAAAAATAGTGTGTTTTAATGATTAAGAAAGAACTGCAGATGCTGGAAAAATCGAAGGTAGACAAAAATGCTGGAGTAACTCAGCGGGTGAGGCAACGTCCTGTTTCAGTGTATAGGGGATCCTGTATTCTCCTTAATTAATCTATTCCTTTTTACATATCTATATAAGCTAGTAGAGAATGATTTTACGTCTCTTTATATTCAACACTTGTATTGGAAAAATGACACATTTTTTCAATCAGGCTTACCACTTTTCTTGGCAGCATCACAAGTTGTCTCTTTAATCAAATACTTCATTAATTTCTCTTGTCAGCCATGGGCCAGCCCCTTCTTTTGTTTCTCTTGGTGATTTAAAGGATTATATATTACTTGTTAACTATGTCTTATAAATTAGCTATTGCTTGTTTACTGTCATAAACTTTAATGTCAATTCACAACCGCTCCGTACCAATTCATATTGTGCAGTTTTATACAAAACACAAAGTCCTGGAGAAACTCAGTGGGTCAGGCAGCATCTGTGGAGGGAATGGACAGACGACGTTTTTGGTCGGCACCCTTCTTCAGACTGATTGGAGTAGGGGAAAGTGGAAAAGAGGTGACAATATACAATAGGTGCAGGAGTAGGCCAATTGGCCCTTTGAGCCAGCACCGCCATTCAATGTGATCATGGCTGATCATCCACAATCAGTACCCCGTTCCTGCCTTCTCCTCATATCCCCTGACTAGGACGGAACAAACCAGGAAAGTGATAGGTGGATACAGGTGAGGGGGGGGGGGGGGGGGGGGGGGGGGGGGGGGGGGGGGGGGGGGGGGGGGGGGGGGGGGGGGGGGGAGGGGGGGGGTGGGGGGGGGGGGGGGGGGGGGGGGGGGGGGGGGGGGGGGGGGGGGTTGATTGGCAGATGAGTGGAGTAAATAACAAAGGCTAAAGGTGAACAGGAGACAAAAAGTTTTAGTTTTTAGTTTTAGGGAAACAGCGCGAAAACAGGCCCTTCGGCCCACCGGAGCCCCCACCAACCAGTGATCCCCGCTCATTAACACTACCCTACACACACTAGAGGACAATTTACATTTGTACCAAGCCAATTAACCTATGGGGCATGGGATGAAACTGAAGATCTCACAGAAAACCCACGCAGGTCACGGGGAGAACGTACAAACCAGGTAAAGACAGCACCCGTAGTCGGGATCAAACCTCAGTCCCGGGGCTCTGGTGCTGTAAGGCAGCAACTCCACCGCTGTGCCACCTTGCCGCGGTACGGTGTGAGATACGGAGAAAAGAGGAGTGAACTGTCACGGCAGAGGGCGGGATGTGGGTGGGAGGGAGAGGGAGGAGGGGAAAGAGAAGAGATAATGTGGTCTTATGCTTTGCTTTATTGAGATTTGGAATAATTTCCTGGCGTTCTGGTGAACATTCATCGAAACCATGTAAACTAAGCAGTTGGGACTGAGTATTTATCTCATGTCTATTCAGTGTTTCCTCTCGCTGCTATGATTGTTTATACAATAGATCAAAAGTACTGTAGCTCCACTTGACGGATTTTATTGGACCATATAGAAGCGTTTTAGGAACAGCTGAGTGATAGGTGATATATAAACATACAGAATATTTATTGACTTATCATCAGTCAATGACCTGGACAAGGCCCCTAAATAGTATGTTGTACGGCAAACGTACTCCCTTCACAACTGTACAAATTGAACGATGGTAAATGTCCAAAAAGTGTAACTTACCATTCTTACGGGGCTGTCCCACTGTACGAGTTAATTCAAGAGCTTTCCCGAGTTAAAAAAAAAATCAAACTCATGGTAAGCACGTAGAATGTACGTTGCAGGTACGTCGGAGCTCGGGACGTCTCTTAGCGGCTCGTAACGCTAACGGCAGGTACTCGGGAAACGCGGTAAGCTCGTGAAGATTTTTCAACATGTTGAAAAATGTCCACGAGAGCCCCGAGGACCTACGAGCGGCTATTACCGTAATTCTCCGAGTTCGAATCAGGGGAAACTCAGGAGAACTCTTGAATTAGCTCGTACAGGTGGACAGCCCCATAAGTCACAAGAAGCTTGGTATCCAACACCATTGTGCCAGAGCTACTACACTCCAGACTCTCCCAGTTGACTGTGCCTGAAGCCCTCTGTCAGTGGATCACCAACCCTGACAGGCAGGATGCAGCAAGTGAGGCTGGGAAAGCACATCTCGGACCCGCAGACCATCAGCGTAGGAGCACCACAAGGCTGCGTACTCTGCCCTCTCCTTTACTCTCTATATACCAACGACTGCACCTCCACAGACACCTCTGTCAAGCTTCTCAATTTTGCGGACGACACAATCCTGATTGGACTGATCCAGGATTGGGAGGAATCTGCCTACAGACAGGAAGTGACACAGCTGCTGTCCCGGTGCCAGCGCAACAACCTGGAGCTCAATGCTCATAAGACGGTGGAATTGATAGCAGACTTTAGGAGAGCTCCCCCCCCCCCCCCCCATAATGCTTTATTCTTAATGTTTTTATGTTTTATTCTTAATGGTTTACTGGGTCGTATTGTTACTTGCGAGCGGAGCACCAAGGCAAATTCCTTGTATGTGTACATAATTGGCCAATAAACTTCTTCATTCATTCACTTAAAAAAAAACAAATATGTGCATAGTTTAATGTATTCTACATTATTCTAACAAAGCAAACAAAAATGCAAATGGTAAATCAATATCTTTTGTTATTAGCGTACCAATTAAAACAGTGGAATATTAAAAATATTGCCACTTTACCACTTTGCTTTCAGTTAATTCATGTAATTAACTGTGCTCCACGACAAAGGTGCAGCTCTCTGCAATTATATATTTTAATTGGATAATGGAAACCCAAAGTTAGTTATTTAGTATAATTGTAGCTAATTTTCCAAATCTTGAGACAGCCCATTTCTAAATCACATGGTTTCAATTGCCTTTTCAATCTTTATCCAACAACATGTTTCCAGTGATATACTCATCAGAAACCTGTGTGAAACTGAGGGTTCAAGCTGATGCTGACAGACTATATTGACCATTCTCTAACTGCACAAATCCACCTGCCTTACTACCTTTCTCGCCATTCTCATACGGGTCGAAAATAATCGCCACAGTGGTAGAGACATTTTAAAAATGCCTTTCAATAATTAGCTCCAAGATTGTATTAGGTAGACAAAAATGCTGGAGAAACTCAGCGGGTGCGGCAGCATCTATGGAACGAAGGAAATAGGCAACGTTTCGGGCCGAAACCCTTCTTCAGACACAAATCACAAGATTGTATTTATAGACGAACAAGTAACTCTTTGAAACACTTAAACCCCTGTCTCACGGTGCGAGTTGGCCCACGAGTGACCCCGAGTTTTCACTCGTGGTGATCACGTAGCGGGAACGTCGGAACTCGCACGAGCAACTTATCGACTCGTGGCGCTAACGGCAGGTACCCGGAAAACTTGTTAACTCGTGAAAAAAATCAAACATGTTTGATTTTTTTCCACGAGTCAAATTAACTGTTCAAGTTAAAAATTGAAACATTTAAACTCGTTATAATAACGTAGTGGCCCGTGCGTTTAGCTTAGTGATTCGTGAGTCTTCCGTGGGAACTTTCTTATAATCTGTTCGTTCGCTCGAGTAAAGACTGAACCAAAGATAGACACAAAATGCTGGAGCTCAGCGGACCAGGCAGCATCTCTGGAGAGAAGGAATGGAGTCGAGACCCTTCTTCAGACTTACCCGAAATGCCACCCATTATGTTAAACCACTGTACAATATTTTAAAATATTTATAACCTGTATTTATTTACTTGGGTGACAAAATAAATGCATCGAAAACTAAAAGCGAGAACGAGAAAATAAATAGGCCCGATATTTGCATAAAATCATCTCCTAGATTTTAGAAATGATGCAAAAGCCCGGCTGAATGCACCGGTTCTGACGGAGGAATTAAATAACATATATAGTGGAAATGTCAACATCGTTTTGATCTTGGGGTAGGTGGGGCGGTTTAGTCCATCGTCGGAACACACAGATCTGCTTCGGCTGATGTGAAGAAGGGTCTCGACCCGAAACGTCACCCATTCCTTCTCTCCAGAGATGCTGCCTGTCCCACTGAGTTACTCCAGCATTTCGTGTCTATCTCAGCAGGGCACGGTCCCACGGTTAACACCACACTCCAGACCTATCTAACCCCTTATTTGTGAAAGTTCCACACATATTTATCGATACTTTTTCCGGCAGTGTGCCCAGGCTACGGACACCACACTGAGCCCAAACTAAAACAATCCCAGTACTTATTGGTGTGTATGGTTTGACCGAGGACACGTGCAATTTGGCCGAGGCACTTCACTGTCCGTGTGTAGGAAGGAACTGCAGATGCTGGTTTACACCGACGATAGGCACAAAGTGCTGGAGTAACTCAGCGGGACAGGCAGCGCCTCTGGAGGGAAGGAATGGGTGATGTTTCGGGTCGGGACCCTTCTTCGCTCATTCTTCCCTCGTCGATGTGAACTTGTGGGGGTGCGAGGAATCGGGCGTCGCTGGGTAAGAGGAAAGAGGTTTTGCTGCTGAATTATGTGCAACAGAAGCATGAAGTGGCGGTAAGGTCCGTTTAAACTATCTCGTGTGTGTCGTCCCCCCCCCGTGTTGGGAGAGAAAGGGGAGAGAGTTGTGCAGACAAAGCACGGGAGACTGCATCTTTGGAGGGAAATCACAAAATGTACACGGATGTTTCGGGCCGGGACCCTAAAGGTTGACTACCCGTTGCCCAGATGCTGCCTGGACGTTGGCTTCTTCCTGCAGTTTGCTTTTGTCCCGGACTCCAGCATCTGCAATCTCCTTGGCCTCCAAAGGGAAAAGTTGCCCGTGAAGTGAAGGTCGATATTGACCCATGCTTACTGCAAAATCAAAGCTGCAGTGCTTACGTATTTAGTTAAACCTGCACCTTAAACAGCTTCAAACTCTTTTTCCGTGGTTGGTGCCGACGGAATTGAAATGATTTTCCAAAGCACTCGGTTTGTGCTTTTACACAAATTAGTCATAACTTCCTCAATTGTAGGAACAAAAATGATCATTGAGCCCTCAACCTGCTCTTTCATCTCGACCAGTTCGCTCTTCACCTTTTCACCTCTTCTGATCGCTTAGAACGAGCAGGCGCGGAGACATCCGTCCACATTCAAAGATTTCATCTCCCATCTCCCCGCAGTGTGTAGACCTGACAGTAAATTCAATTAAAATATAACAAACCTCCGCCCGCTGGTCTTCTAACTACGTGATGTGTGTTTCAAACAAATCATAAGTATAACTGCTCTGGCATGGAGGGTGCGCATTTTCCCTTTGTAGGTCATATCAATAGATACGGCCGCGCTGAATTTATCTTTAACTCAAAGCCACAGGATGGAGATGTCTTCTTTAACATTGTTGCTTTATTAAAACATACCTTCATTCACGGTTGGCTCAAGAGTAACGGGAGAGGAACTTGGTAACTCGGGAGAGGAAGTTGGAACATCGCAGCAATGACATACCCGTGGGAACTCGGTTAAACACTTGATCATAAACTTGAAGTCTCGTACACAACCACGAGTCTTTCACTCAGGAGACAGGGCCATTATTTCCGTTCTCTTACATTTAAATCAATGTCTCCTCAGACTCAGCACAGAATATTTTGGTGTATTCCTTCCCCAAGTAGTTGGCAATTAGTCCATCTCCCCTCCCCTTGATGAACATTATCTGAGACCAGTCTTTCTGACCCAAGACTTCACCTATCCATATTCTTCAGAGATGTTAGACACATAAAGCTGGAGTAACTCAGCGGGTCAGACATCTCTGGAGACAAGGAATAGGTGACGTTTCGGGTCGAGACCCTTTTTCCTTTGACTCGATATCATGTTAAGTAAAAATATTCATTCCAAATTAAATCTATGGTTAGCTGTATATTAACTAAATTAGAATGTAGGTAACGAGACGCCATCCACCTTCCTAAACTACAGTGCGCCATAATTACAACACATACCACTCTGTGAATTTTAATGATGCGTTTTGCAATTAGACAACAACTTGTGCAGTCATGCAGAAGTTGGAGCATGGTATATACAGAACATTTGATTCAATTCAATCTTAGCACACACAGCGTTGCAGAATAAGCGCATTTGTTGTTTAGTGACTTAAAACTGGGGTGGAAGATTGCAACCTTCACGTGGTCCGCCCCGTTTTGACTAATGCAATCAACTCGACGTGCACAAACGAAAGATCAAGTAGAACAAGTTGACCGACAACTTTAGGCTGTGCACGCCACACGAAAGAAGAAGAAGAAGACTAAAAAATAACACAGCAACAAATTTTAAAAGTCATCTCTGTTATTCTGGCAAAAGACAATTGGCAAACGTGCCCCTTTGAGCCAAGAATTATCATGGAATTCAAGGAATCATTTTAAAGGAAAGTGGTATAGGGTGTAAGTCAAGGAGCACTGGCCAAAGATATCTCTCCATATTTAAAACCCTGGAATGTAACTCCTGCATTTCATCTTTTACCAGTCCCCGAAATGAAGTGAGAGCAGGTGATCAGGAGGCAACAAAAACATAAGGGTGGCACGGTGGCGTAGTGGTATAGCTACTGCCTTACAGCGCCAGAGATCCGGGTTCAATCCAGACTACGGGTGCTGTCTGTACGGAGTTTGTACATTCTCCCGTGACCTGCGTGGGTTTTCTCCAAGGGCTCCCGCACTCCAAAGACGTACAGGTTTGTAGATTCATTGGCTTGGTGTAAATGCAAAAATTGCTCCTAATGCGTGTAAGATAATGTTAGTGTGTGGGGATCGCTAGTGGGCACGGATTCGGGGGGGCCGAGGGCCAGTTTCCGTGCTGTATCTCTAATCTAAACTGTTAATGAGGATCTGAGGAACAAGTTGGGAAGACGGAAAGTTTTCTCCTCTTGCTCTGCCTGTCACACACTGAAAATAAAATCCATTTACCTTTTGGATCGTCTAGTTCAGGCACATTTCGCAACTAAATTATTTGGCGCTTTGGCCACAATTGCTTTCTTGATTCAGTTGAAATCGTTATTAGGCTCAATTATGCCATTGGAGGCCAATTTGCACGTATAAAAATAGACCTTGCTGCCTTTTGGCAGCTGTCCCTCTCATCTGCTCAACAGAAAAAAAAAAATAATACCCTGAACCTTAGAACAGCTAAGTTGCAGGGGCTATATTAACACTGTCGGAGCTGTTTGGTCTTTCAATTCTTCATCCTGGGGTTGAAAAGGACTTGAAAGTCAAAGCTTCTGTAATTCTATGTCTCTACTGAATTAGATTCTGCCTGACAGCAAGAACAAAATAGGATGTGAAATTCCCGTCTATAATATATTTAACAGACTTCGTGTTCTACCACTTTTGACTGTCCGCTGCTTCAACCTGTTAAAGTTAGCAGAGAAAAGAAGACATTATGTGCATTTAAAAAAAAGTCCAAGTAAACTTTACTGTATTATTTGTTTTATTTAGAAATGTTTGCTCGTGAAGGCAGGTGGTTTTAATAGGCATGTTATTTTCATGATCAGATATTTTTGTACATTTTCACAAAATTGCGCATTTGGAATCAAAAGATAGCAGCTTCATTAATCCGATTACTTGCAATTATTAGTGATCAATGAATTAATTCAAGGAACTGAAGCAATGAACTGTCCTGGGCACTTAAAGACTGGTCCCATTCACAATTTTAATTCTTCATTACTTTCCCTGTGGTGTAGAAATTGACCCAAAAGTCAAAATGTCTTCATCCTTTGAGGGGTTCAACTGGTTATATTTACTAACTCTGATTAGAGGACATTGGGACCCTCAGCAAAGCCATGTAATAGCTATAGAAAATCTAAGTGAAATATTAAGCACATTCAGCTTACTAATCAAAACCTATATCTGATTTCAATCTCATAAGCTTTCCTGATGGGCTTTAAGTTGAGCATTAATTATTCCCATCTAAGTATGAAATAGTCACATGCTGAGCACTCCTCAATGTATTTTGTTACTATGGCCTTGTTTATGCATACTGTGGGTACATTTTCCAACATATTGCTCCCATTGATGCAAGAAACATTTGCAGAATTTGTCATATTAGGGGTGACACGATGGTGCAGCGATAAAGTTGCTGCCTCACAGCGCCAGAGACCTGGGTTCGATCCCGACTACGGGTGCTTCTCTGTACAACGTTCTCCCCGTGACCTGCGTGGGTTTTCTCCGAGATCTTCGGTTTCCTCCCACACTCCAAAGACGTACAGGATTGTAGGTTAATTAGCTTGGTATAATTGTAAAGTGTTCCTAGTGTGTGTAGGATAGGGTTAGTGTGCGGGGATCGCTGGTTGGCGGGGTTTTGGTGGGCCAAAGGGCCTGTTTCTGTGCTGTATCTCTAAATTGAACTAATCGAAAAAGTTTAAAATGATAGTTTGGAAAAGCTTGAGCAGTGCACAACCAGATTTACCCACAATAGTCGAGAATCTTTGTTGAGATTAATTGCACCCCATTTTAGTAGTCCTGAGCTTCATAACTCTCTGGATGGATTACAGCATGAGACATTCTAGCTTTCAACAAAATGGTTTGGTTTGGTTCACAATGTTATGGTCTCCAGCGAGCCACGAAGTGGTGATAATTCGCAGCTAAAAATCTTACTCATATTGGCCAAAATATTCTACAATAATTCACACAATGATGAGTAGGAGTTGAAAAGGCCTCTGAATGACTCAGTATCCCGCAGGGCAGCCACCTTTACGTATAGCATCTGAAACGGCGTGCCAAACATGCCCTTCCTTTACAATAGCCTGCACTACTGAAGGCATATCGGCAAAATCCGTGATGTGCATCTTCTTCTTCAGGTCAATCTCCATTTCCTTGCGAAAGTGATGGAGCTGGAGAAGTCAAAGGCAGAAAGTGGGAGTTGACTAATCACCAGAATGTTCAAACGATTAACGTAATTTTCAGTACCAAGAATATTTTTTTCAATACTGTGAGAAACTAGAGACAGGTTCAAGATATTTGGTGCACGCAATAGAATGGAAGGGGTAAGTATACAAGGACATTTTAAAGCAGAAGAACGGATAAAACAAAAACAACGTTAAGTCGGCTGTTTTATCATTTTAGACAGTCAGAAATTGCACAGTCATATAACATGGAAATAAGTCCTTAGGTCCAACTTTGACCATGCCAACCAAGATTCCCCAATTAACCTAGTCCTTTTTGCCCATGCTGCCTCATATCCCTCTAAACCTCTCCTATCCATGCACCTGTCCAAATGTCTTTATACCCACCTCAACCACTTCCTCTGGCAGCTCGTTACATATGCCCACGACCCTCTGTGTGAAAAAATGCTCCTCGAGTCCCTTTTAAATCTTTCCCTCTCACCTTAAACCTATGCCATCTTGTACTTGATTCCCCGACCCTGGGGAAAAAGACTGTACATTCACCCTATCAATCCTCCTCAACATTTCTCACGAGACATGGATTACATGATGAGATATTCTAGCTTTCAACAAAATGGTTTGGTTTGGCTTACAGTGTTAAGTTCTCCAGCGAGCCATGTAATGGGGATATTTCACAGCTACAAATAAGTTATAATTTATAAATGATTATTTGGTCACATAAATGATATCAATTATAATTCAACTCCAAATAATCATGGTAATCATAGACAATTTGATCTCATTGGTAATTTTAGGAAGTAACAGTTTATGGGGCACTAGGCACTGGAGTAATCATTTTTTTGTTTGTTTTTTGTTTATTTTTGTTAGAAGTAAGTACAATAGTGTGGTACTTGAGTACCCAATACATAAATACATATTTCCATTCTTGTACAACTTCGTATTTTTAATTTAATAATAAAAGAACAGTCAGAGAAAAAAGAAATAAAGAGTGTCGGAATAGATAGACAAGCGAGTATAAACAGATAGGAAAAGAAATAAAGGACAGAGATGAGAAACTAAAAAGATTGGAAAAAAAGGAGAAAGTAGAGAAAAGAGAGATTAGGAGAGATCTACCTATTTCGTATTTTTGCCCATCCGTCACCCGGTTCTAAACCATTTAATTTCTAAGGTTATGTTATGTTGCACCATCTACTTGTAAAAAGTTGATAAAAGGAGACCAAGTCTTTAAGAATTGGTCTACTTTGCCTAGTAGGAGGAATCTCATTTCTTCAAGATGTAGCGTTTCCGACATATTTGAAATCCACATTTTGAATGTTGGCGTGGTTGCGTTTTTCCAAAATTTGAGTATAAGTTTTTTGCTGTTATTAAATCGTAATTAAGAAAAGCTTCTTGGAATATAGTTAGTTTACTTCCCTCTTCCATTGATCCAAAGATAATCAGTTCTGTATTGGGGTTCAATTTTGTGTTAAATAGTTTTGTAAAAATTCCAAAAAATTTCATTCCAAAATGTATGCAGTTTTGTACAAGAGACAAAGGAATGTGCTATAGTGGCATTTTGAGTTAGACATTTATCACAGATGGGGGAAACATTTGAAAATATTTTATTCAGTCTAGTTTTCGAATAGTATAATCTATGTAAATTTTTTAATTGAATTAGGTTATGTCTTACATTAATTGAACATTTATTTACATATAATAGATTTTTTTCCCATCTATCGTTCGGAATGTTTATCAATAAGTCTCGTTCCCAGTCCCTTCTAATTGCCTCTGTTTGTTGGTGTTTCTATATTTAGAATTATATTATATAAGTAAGATATTAAATTGCTTGATTCTGCCTTTCTATTCATTCCTTCCTCTAATAAATCTGGGGTTAAAGTTTGATATCCTTGTATATATTTTTTCAAATAATCTTGAATTTGAAGATATTTGAAATATTGATTACTTTTCAAATTATATTTTAGTTGCAATTGTTGGAATGATAAAAGTTTTCCCATTTCATACATATCTCCCATCGTTTTAATTCCTATTCTTTCCCATTGATTAAACATTTTATCAATAATAGATGGCTTAAATGAGGGATTATTAGTTATTGGAGAAAGAAGCGATAGTTTTCTTGATTTTAAAGTTAATTTTATTTGTTTCCAAATTCGTATTATACTGTGAATAATTGGATTTTTCTTACACATTATATTGTTCAGTTTCATCGGGGAAAGAAGGATTGCTCCTATGTTATAAGGGGAACAATCCTCTTTCCTCACTGGAGTATTCATATAGATGAATTGTCTTCCAATGGCACATTTAAATATCAGGAGTGAATCAACTACATTCCTATACTGCCATGTGGTCATCAAGAATTATTTTATGTAGGCACAAAACATTTCAAACAGAATTATAACAACACACATGTGATGCAGATTAATGGCTCATAATGTTTTATTTTAAGGAACTTTACCAACCTCATCTGCATTTCTTTCTAGTTGCTCAGACTCAAATTGAACAATGTTTGGCAGTAGTTGGTGATGGATTCTTGGCCTGTTCACAGCCTTACAAGCATCATCGCCATACCATAGTGCATGGATAATAACCTAATGAAACAAGCAAAAAGGTGTCAGTTATTGAGTATGAGCCCTGTTTCATTATTTGCCAATTTTATTAAAAGGCCAAAGCTGACAAATAGCCCAAAGGGCAGCGTTTTATGACTTCAACATCTAGTTTTGTTTATTGTCACGTGTACTGAGGTCTAATGAAAAGATTTTGTTGCATGCTAACCAGTCAGCAGAAAGACAGTACGTGATTACAACCGAGCTATTTTCAGTGTATAGATACATGATAAGGGAGTAACGTTTAGTGCAAGGTCAAGCAAAGTCCGATCAAGGATGGTCCGAGGGTCATCAATGAGGTAGGGTCAAGGAAAGAGCGTTCACATCGTGGCCCTGTTTCCACCAATCTTTCCACCGCCACGCACAAGAAGACAAGCCAAGACAAACACCATTGTATGCAGATGCCGAGAAGTGTGTTCAGCTCTGGCTTCTAGAATAATTTCTAATCTTGTGCGTGGACTCGACAAGAAGAAGATCAATACGGTAAATAGTAGTTCAGCACTGCTCCCTGGCTGTGGTAGGATGATCCAGTTGCGAGAAAACACCTGGGAAGAAATTGTCCCTGGATCTGGAGGTGTGCGTTTTTACACTTTTGCCTGACGGGAGAGGAGAGAAGAGGGAGTGGCCTGGATGCAACTTGTCCTTGATAAAAGGGAGGTTGGTTTGTGTGATGGTCTGGGCTGCACGATTCGCTGCAATTTCTTGCGGTCTCGGATGGAGCTGTTCCCAAACCAAGCTGTGATGCGTCCTGATAAAATGTTTTCTCTGGTGCATCTTTTGAAGTTGGTGAGAGTTGTAGGGGACATGTCAAACTTCCTACGTCTTCTAAGGAAGTAGAGGCGTTGGTGTGCTTTATTGGTCATTGCTTCGATATGGGTGGTCCAGGAGAACTTGTTGGCGATATTGAATCCTAGGAATTTCTATTTCGGCACCGTCAATGCAAACTGGGGCATGTGTATTTCCTGGTCGATCTCTATCTCATTTGTCTTGCTGACATTAAGAGAAAGGATGTTGCCTCGACAAACCTAAGATTGTTAAGGGTTTGGACACGCTAGAGGCAGGAAACATGTTCCCGATGTTGGGGGAAGTCCAGAACCAGGGGCCACAGTTTAAGAATAGAAACATAGAAACATAGGAGTAAGCCATTTAGAACAGAGACGAGGAGACACTTTTTCTCACAGAGAGTGGTGAGACTGTGGAATTCTCTGCCTCAGAGGGTGGTGGAGGCAGGTTCTCTGGATGCTCTCAAGAGAGAGCTAGATAGGGCTCTTAAAAATAGCAGAGTCAGGGGAAATGGGGAGAAGGCAGAAACGGGGTACTGATTGGGGATGATCAGCCATGATCACATTGAATGGCGGTGCTGGCTCGAAGGGCCAAATAGCCTACTCCTGCGCCTATTGTCCATTGTCTAAACTGTTGACAAACCCCCCCCCCCCCTTACCTGCGTTACCCTTTTACTTGCCTGGCTTTATCCTGCCCCCCCCCTCCCCGAAACAACTCAATCGGTCTGACGGAGAGTCCTGACCTGAAACGTCACCTATCGATGTTCTCCAGAGACGCTACCTGATCTGCTGAGTTACCTCAACACTTTGTGTCTTTATTTTGTTAACTAGCAAAACCACATGCTCAGAAAATACTAATTTCAAAATCATATCCATTCAACAGGTCCACTAGCAATAGCAATTCTTCCATCTTTCATGAATGCATTACATCTTCCGAGCTGAATCTATCCAGTAGGTCAGAATGAAATCAGGTAATTGCTCAGCGAAGGTGCCTGGTGTTTGTCTGCCATCCTTGTAAAAGTGCTAAACAATGACTCCCACATCCTTATTCTTTCCTCATCAACTTGCAACATATTTTCTTGTCAGGTATTTTCAATTCTCTTCCAACAGTTTCTATTGATTTTGACTTGTTCACATAGTGCATTCCAGGTCACCATGTCTCTCTGGAGTTAAACCATAAAATCCTCAACTTGCTTTGATTCTTTGATAAACTCTTTTTATTGGATCAAATGAATTAAATAATTTTCTTTGGTGAAAAAGAATCACTATCTGTAAGCAACTTCAGTTTAAATAATTGTATATTAAAATATCATCTCCACAATTAATGTGCCACCTGCCTTCACATGGCGTATAATTTTTCAATATCAAACTTCAATCAGGAACCAGGTTGTTTTGGATCAGGCTCAACCTCAGCAATCTGATCTGGCCCTTCCCACACGGGACAAGTGATGGGATCTGAACTGCCACAGGGGCATGGGGACGGTAGTGCAGAAACAGCCTCTGAAACGCACGCAGTGGAGACTAACGCTAGGCACAGAGCCAACAAAGCTGTCAAAGCTCTGGGTGAATTTAATCATTAAAAGCATTCAAATATTAAAACTTACAATTGTAACACATAAAACACTTATAAAACATTTAAAAAACACTCAACTCAAGCATGGTAATTTGAATTAAAACATTTAATTTGAAATAACAACATTCTCCTTTGCTTCCTGAACTGCAGGCCTAGAATTCCTCTTGAAGGCAACATAGTTTTGGATCCTACGCCAGTTCAGGCCAAAGATCCTATAGCAAGCAAGATAGACGACTGCTTCTAAATGCAATGGGCTGACGTGTAGTACGCAACGGAGCAGAACGTGGGCCTTTTTTTCATCCATTTCAGTAACCCGACCCGACCCGACCCGACTCGCTGTGTAATCAACGTTGCGGGGGAACAGTTTGTGTTAATAAATTATAATTCTGAAAATGAGGAGAAGATTTTTACCAAATAACTTTTATTTTTACGAGGATGTTTCCGGTAACCAGCACTAGTATCTTTGCTCTGCTATGGGATCTTTGGTGCGGAGACGGAAGCCGGTTACGGAAATGGAGCTGAAAGTTACCCGTGAATCTGCCCATGACCGAACTGTGTCTTTTTCAACGAGTGATCTATCTTGCTCGCTGTAGGATCTTTGGGTCAGACTGGCATGGGGTCCAACTGACCATGTCTCTGACCGCTCCAGGCCTCTGGACTACGTGGGTGACCTGGTGACACATTCAGCCCCCAGATCCATCTGCAAGTTCCAGACTCGTAGCACACCACAATGATTCAAACTGCCCTTCCTGTCTCCCACCAACGTGTGATTCTCCCCCCCCCCCCCCCCCCCCCCCCCCCCCCCCCGGGACTGCTGCCTTACTTCAGATTTAGCTGCACCATCACACCCTTGCGATGGAGAACAAAAGGACCTGCAGTCCATTGGCAGGCAGTGACAGGCAGGCACACAATGAACGGTAAGAGACTAATGGTGGGTGGGTGATGAGAAAGGGTAAGACAAGCAGTGGGGCCCACCCAGGCAGTGGACACTAGGTTGTGGATGACAAGAGGAGCCATAGGCCATGCAAGAGAGACGAAGGCTTATAGTGTTGGGCTCATTTTGTCTTTCTGCGCTGGGAGTGATCCAGGCAATCCTTTTCCTTTATAAAGTCCAAGCATGTGATTAATTCACTGCAACTCAACATTTCTTTGGCAGTGCAATGGGGCAGCAAGTAGAACTCCTGCCTCACAGTTCCAACAAGTTGCATTCATTGCTGACCTGGAGTATTATCAGAGTGGAGTTGGCACATTTCTTCTCTGATCACAATGGTTTTCCGCTGGAGCCTCTGGTTTCAATAGACAATAGACAACGGGTGTAGGAGTAGGCCCTTTGGCCCTTCGAGCCAGCACCGCCATTTACTGTGTGATCATGGCTGATAATCATTCCTGATGAGGCTCCTCTGGAGCCTCTGGTTTCAATAGACAATGGGTGCACGAGTAGGCCATTCGGCCCTTTGAGCCAGCATCGTCATTCACTGTGATCATTCACCCCATAGTCCAAAGACATTGGAATTGCTAAGTTAATTGGCCAGGCAAAAACTGTCCCTGGAGATTTAAAAAAAATTGCGGAGAATTGATGGGATTGTCGGGAAACATAGACATAGAAAACATAGAAAATAGGTGCAGGAGTAGGCCATTCGGCCCCTTCGAGCCTGCACCGCCATTCAATATGATCATGGCTGATCATCCAACTCAGTATCCTGTACCTGCCTTCTCTCCATACCCCCTGATCCCTTTAGCCACAAGGGCCACATCTAACCCCCTCTTAAATATAGGAAATAGGGAAACATCTGTTGTCGGGGGATTGAGGAAGAATTGGGATTGCTCAGTGACCAGGTGCAGACTTGATGGGCCAAAATGGCCACCTATGTGGTAAGGAAATATAATTTTTCAGTGTTTTGGTCAATGAAATGAACAGGTTGATGTTGAAGACTTCAGTGTGATATCCTTGGAAGTGAGAAGGCATTTGTGCCGAACTAATTAACGTCTTATCTTTGGTCATTCACCATCCATTATATAATCCCATTACCTCATCACGTACCAGAGCAGTTGCTGTGATGATCCTCGAGCTACCCGAAGCTCCCACCACCATTTTCACATTTTTATCTTTGTCGCATATAATTGCAGGAGACATAGCGGAGAACGGTCTTCTGCCTAATGGAGAGATATCAATACCGTTACTTCAGTTGCTAATTCATTGCTAATTTATTCTATCTCATTGCTTGGGATTATAAATAATTACTGGATAAAATGGAGCAAATTGCACTGATAATTATTGTTCGGGGACTGCATCCTCAGCAGGGTTATTTGTTGCCCTTTCATCTCCAGATGTTGGGCACCAAAATATTTTTTTACACGCCGGAGATTATTCTAAGAGGAAGGAGAAAAAATAGATTGAAAATAGGAATTAACTCTGTGAAGATGTAAATCAATGTTGCAGGTCAAGACCCTGCTTCAGGAGTGAGAGGAAACAGGGAATATTGTCGGTTTGCTGCTGTGCATCGGGGTGAGGGAAGAACGGAGGCTGTAGTTTATCAGTTGACCCAGGTATGGAGTGGACAATGGCTGGGCAAAACCAGGTGGGGGAGGAGGATGGGACAACGGGTTATGTGGGCAGGATACGCACTGTCATTTTGATGCAGCAAGAGTTATCCATGGTGCAAATGGAACAAAGTTGAACAGCAGCAAACGCTCCAGCGCGTTCCTGAACCACAGATACTTGAATGTTCCCAAGCTATGTGCTATTTCATTAGCGAGAAGGAAATTACATTCTATCACATCTGGAATTCATTACCTAATTAGAATGAGGCACTGCAAATGGTTTTAAATGATCTCACAATAAAACTGGTTCAGAAAGAACTGCAGATGCTGGAAAAATCGAAGGTGGACAAAAATGCTGGAGAAACTCAGAGGGTGAGGCAGCATCTATGGAGCGAAGGAATAGGTGACCCAAAACGTCACCTATTCCTTCGCTCCATAGATGCTGCCTCACCCGCTGAGTTTCTCCAGCATTTTTGTCCACTCACAATAAAACTGGGTATTTATTTAGCCAATTAATCTCTTCTGTGGTTCCTCTCTTCAAAAAGTACACACACACAGATCCACACCAACCATCACCCACCCATTTCAACTAATCCAATATTAATGCCCATTTTGATTCCCATCTACCCTTGTAGATTACACTTACACCTTTGGGGCAATTTAACCTATTGGTGTGCATGCATTTAGGATGGGGGAGGAAACCAGAGCACCAAGAGGAAACCCATGCAGTCACAGGGAAAACATGCAAACTCTACACAAACAGCATAGAGGTCAAGTTTGAACCTGGGTCTCTGACACTGAGAGATAGCACCTGTATTAGCTGTTTAAGAAGGAACTGCAGATGCTGGAAAATCGAAGGCAGACAAAAATGCTGGAGAAACTCAGGGGTGAGGCAGCATCTATGGAGCGAAGGAAATAGGCAACGTTTTGTGCCAAAACCCTTCTTCAGACTGATGTGAGGGTGGGGGGGGGGTGGGTTGGGAAGAAGAAAGGAAAAGGAGGAGCCGGAGGGCAGAGGGAGAGCTGAGAAGGGGAGGAGACAGTAAGGACTACTTGAAATTAGAGAAGTCAATGTTCATGCCGCTGGGGTACAAACTGCCCAAGGAAAATTTGTGGTGCTGCTCCTCCAATTTCCGGTGGCCTCACTCTGGCCGTCGAGGAGGCCCAGGACAGAAAGGTCGGATTCAGAATGGGAGGGGGAGTTGAAGTGCTGAGCCAGCGGGAGATCAGGTTGGTAATTGCGAACCGAGCTGAGGTGTTCGGCGAAACGATCGCCAAGCCTACGCTTGGTCTCACCGATGTAGATCAGCTGACATCTAGAGCAGCGGATGCAATAGATGAGGTTGGAGGAGGTGCAGGTGAACCTCTGTCGCACCTGGAACGACTGCTTGGGTCATTTAATGGAGTCAAGGGAGGGAGATAAAGCGGCAAGTGTAGCATTTCTAGCGGTTGCAAGGGAAAGTGCCCGGAGAGGGGGTGGTTCGGGTGGGAAGGGACGAATTGACCAGGGAGTTACGGAGGGAGTGGTCTCTGCGGAAAGCAGACAGGGGAGGAGATGGTCATTTTGGAGGTGGCGAAAATGACGGAGAATTATTTGGTATGTATTAGCTGCACCACTGTCTGCCATTGTCAGCCTCTACATAGTAAACCCTCATCTCTATTTTTGTCACGTTAAACACTTGGCTCCACTTCAAGTGGTCACGCCTACCCTCGACACCAATATCTTTAGATTCCTTTATATAGAGGACATCCTTCACTGAAGACAATAACTCTCAATTTAACAACGGACACAGAAAAATGCAGTGTGCATACAGGACTTCAGCCCAACTAGCCCATTCTGACCACGGGATTGGATGCCTACTTGAGCTAGTCCCATTTGTCTGCATCGGGCCTATATATCTCTAAATCTTTCCCATCCATGCACTTGTCCAAATGTCTTTTAAGCATTGTAATTGTACCTGCCTCAACTACTTCCTCTGGCAACCTTTCCGTATATCTGTAGACATACCCGTATGACAAACGTTGCCCCTAAGCCCCTTTAAGTTTTCCCCTCTCACATTAAATCTAAACTAGTTTTAGACTCCTTTACCCTAAGAAAAAGACTGTGGCCATTTACCTTGCCTATGCTCCTCATTTAGAGATTTTATATATCTCTATAAAGCTAGCCCTCAGTTCAGTCCACTGCAGGGAAGAACGCTTTAGTCTAGTTTAGTTTATTGTCACGTGTATTGAGGTACAGTGAAAAGCTTTTGTTGCGTGTTAACCAGTCAGTGGAAAGACAGTACATGATTACAATCAAACTATCATCCCTGTGAATCTTTTTCTGATCACTTTCCTGCCTAACAACAGCATCACTATAGATACACACAAAAATCTAGAGTAACTCAGCGGGTCAGATAGCATCTCTGGAGAAAAGGAATAGGTGATGTTTCAGGTCGAGACCCTTCTTCAGACTGAGAGTCAGGGGAGAGGGAGACGAGACATACGGAGAGATATAGAACAAATGAATGAAAGTTATGCAAAAAAAGTAACTATGATAACGGAGAGGCCATTATTAGCCGTGGGCTAGGTGAGAACGATAATGAGACTCAACAAGAAGATTTTGAAACTAGTATGACGACTTGGTGGGGAAGGGATGGAGAGAGAGGGTTACGAAGTTAGAGAAATCAGCACCACGATAGTTAGGTGGCCAGAACTGCATGGAGCTGCACTAACAAGTGTGCTCTCACCAATGGACAGGGGTGGAAGATTGCAACCTTCATGTGGTCCGCCCCGTTTCGACTAATGCAATCAACCTGACGTGCACAAACGGAAGATCAAATTGAACAAGTTGTCCAACAACTTTAGGCTGTGCACGCCACACAAAAGAAGAACCAATGTAACATAATATTTAAACAGTATTTTAAAAAAAATTGTACCTGGTTGAACATAGTTTTGAGAACACGGTGGCAGACTGTTCTTTTCGTTATTATGTAGGGAGAAGTCTGCCATCTGGTTGTTGAATAGTATCCCAGTAACATTGGAACGGACAAATGACCCAAAGCTGCAAGAGCAAAAACCAGTATGGGTGGGACGCCGGCACTGAGAGCAGCAACAGTAAATCTGATTTAGAGCGACAGAGAGTGCCAACTGTATATCTCCTTTAGAGCATGGAACTCAATAAAGAGATTCAATAAAATCTCCTTGAAAAAATATCTGGAACAAAAAAACTGAACATTTCGCTCAGGCAAGACCCAGTGTAAACAGTTTTCTCTTTGGGGTTTATGTAATTATAAAATAGTTAATAGCAATTGCTTAAAAATACAGAATAAATAAAACAATCTTCCCATAGGAATTTCCATTCAAAGACATTTGAACAGGCACTTGGAAAGGATAGATTAAGAAGGATCAAACGCAGGCAGGTGAGACATGATCATTTTGAATGGCGGTGCAGGCTCGAAGGGCCAATGGCCTACTCCTGCACTAATTTCTATGTTCTATGTTCTAGTGTAGATGGGATGTGTTGGTCAGCATGGGCATGTTGGGCCGAAGGGCCTGCTCCACACTCTATGAATCTATGTGAACAATTGAGTAATCTCACAATGTAAACTTCTCCTGCAGCCCGGGTCTCTTAGATTGGGCCAAGCCAAGACTTTGTTTGACAACATTCCAAATGGTTTTGGTAGATGCATGATGTCTGCATCGGCAGATGTTCTTACAGCTGCAACTCCTGTCTGGCACCGCAAACCTCCAACGGAAATCCTGGGATCAGAGATGGAACGCCCAGAGTGATGGCTGGGGAAAGCCAGCAATGAACAGAAGGATACCCATCGGGGCCAACTGGGACCCACGTTGGACGGGATCCTTCCAAGTAACAATCAAGCACATCTTCACCATACAGGAAAGATAGTTAAACCACCACACACTTGCAACTTCCAACTGCAATGTCACCAACTCATATTGGTCATGCTTTCTTACAGCTTCTCCACGTAATCATGTCGTGCATAAGGATGTAACTTCCCAAAACTTGCAAAACGCACATAATTGGTGGCAAACATAGTTAGCAATCAATTTTCAGGTTAAGTTTTATTATGCAACTTATACAAAAATAGGGCGGCACGGTGGCGCAGTGGTAGAGTTGCTGCCTTACAGCGCTAGCGTCCCCGGGTTCAATCCCGACTACGGGTACTTGTTTGTACGGAGTTTGGACGTTCTCCCCGTGATCTGTGGGGGTTTTCTCCGAGATCTTCGGTTTCCTCCCACGTGCCAAAGACGTACAGGTGTGTGGGTTAGTTGGCTTGCTACAAATGTAAAATGCAAATGTGTGTGCAGGGTAGTGTTAATGTGCGGGGATCGATGGTCGGGATTGAACCTGGGTCTCCGGCGCTGCATGCGCTGTAAGGCAGCAACTCTACCGCTGCGCCACCGTGCCGTTTCCGAGATTTAGTCATATTTTCAACTGACCCATTTCAATGCAGCTGTAACACTATTCAATAATAAACGGATAAAAACTCACCGGCCGTTGATGGTGCTGGTAACGGACACTGCGCTACCATCTTTCCCCACCACTGAGAGATGGGATGTTCCACTCTGTCCAGGTAAAAAGCATTTAATCCCATAATCATCAATGCCTTCACTGGTGTTACTGTCGTTGATCCTTTCTCTAATTTCATTTGCTTTCGAAATCATCTCCATCGCCTGTGGGTTTTTTTTTAAATGACAAAAATTAGTTAAAACAACGCGCAGTGTGGAGAAAAATGACAATACATAGCGCCTGCTCATGTAAACATCATTGTAGAATTAATATCCTCATAAATCCAGGTGAGAACATGCCTCAGATTTCTAAAATGACCAGTCAAAGTTTCCAAAGCACATTAAAAAAAAAAGAAGCACTCCTTTCATTTCATGCTGACTTTTTTTTACTTGCGTGGAAATTTACAATATATTTCCAATCTGAAAGCTTTGCTCACTTAGTCACACGGCCCTTCATCCCAACTTGTCCATGTCTACCAAGATTCCCATCAGAGCTAGTCCCATTTGCCCATGTCTGAACCATACCCCACCAAACCGTTCCTATCCTAACTGTGTACCACTATCCACCCACTCACACACTACCCACTCATCAGCCACCTCCTTTCTCAGCCAAGCTGAAGTCTTCATCATGCAATCGTAACAATTAACTTAGAACTTACAGTGCCAGAGTGGATGCAATTCCTGATCTAAATGTCTTTTAAATGCTGTACTGTACCTGCCTCAACCATTTCCTCTAGCAGCTTGTTCCATTTAATACTTGATACCCATTGAGTCTAGAATTTGGACATTAGCTTTAAGTCAGACCAACTGTGTGAACAGATTCCTATATTACATTTATTGGTGGAACTTGCTGGCTGCTCTATTGAAACAGGAACAATTTGCATAAATAAAACACCATTTCTTCAGCTGATGATCTGGCAAAATGGAGAAAGAGCATTCAGGGGTGATACTAAGAATCTTTACCCCATATAATGTAATGGTAGCACATAGAAGCCCAGTGTAAAAGATGGAAAGAGCACACATCCTCACACACTACCCACTCATCAGGTCCTCCTGCCTCAGCGAAGCTGAAGTCTTCATTACACAATCATATCAATGACCTGAGAACAGGGGTTTCCAACCTTTTTCATCCCGTTTAGCCCAGGCAACTTTAATATTTCACTTATTTATGAACAACTAATGATGAACAGATACCATACCAGAGCCAAACACAGTCAGTCAATGAGAAAAAATACGGTGCCAGAGTGGAAGCGATCCCACGATGATGAAGAAGGAATACAATTGCAACGTGACAGGTTTCCACAGGCAGTTTCCATTGTAAATGCTGGCAATGGGATTTATAAATGACATTGTAAACAGCAAGCGCTTGCAGGTGCATTCTTCTTACCATTCTATGGTCATTGGACGTTGGATAATCCAACTTGCTTCTTTCTGCAAATGCAAATTTGAAGGCTTCGATAATTCGATGGTACGTTAGGGCTCTCTGTTCTTGAGTGGATATGCTCTCTCTGGAAAATTTATATCCTAAAAGCAGAAACACATCAGAGTCTCACTATGTAGTGGATGAGACCATGCAAACAAACTTTTCAGAGGATCTGTGTGTGTGGCACAGTGGCGCAGCAGTGGAGTTGCTGCCTTAGCTAGGGACCCGAGTTAAATCCTGACTATGGGCGCTCGCTCTACAGAGTTTGTATGTTCTTGGTGACAGCGTGCGTTTTCTCTGGGTGCTCCAGTTTCCTCCCACATTCCAAAGACATGCAGGTTCGTTGGTTAAATGTGGGGAAGGTCTGAAGAAGGGTCTTGACCCGAAATGTCACCTATTCCTTTTCTCCAGAGATACTGACTGACCCGCTGAGCTAAGCCAGCATTTTGTATCTATCTTAGGTCTGTAGGTTAATTGGCTTATGTAAAGCAAATGTCTCCTAGTGTGGGGACAATTTGCTGAAGCCAGTTAACCCACAAACCTGC
The DNA here is from genome assembly GCA_035221665.1 of Okamejei kenojei. Taxonomy (NCBI): domain Eukaryota; kingdom Metazoa; phylum Chordata; class Chondrichthyes; order Rajiformes; family Rajidae; genus Okamejei; species Okamejei kenojei. The sequence continues at coordinate 5,994,712 of CM069157.1, forward strand.
ACGTCTTTGGAATGTGGGAGGAATGTGGGAGGAAACCGGAGTACTTGGAGGTCAAGTTTTGGTCACGGGGAGAACGTACAAACTCCATACAGACACCACCCACAGTCGGGATCAAACCCGAGTCTCTGGCGCTGAACGGCAGCAACTCTACCGCTGCACCACTGTTCTGCTCCATCTTCTGACCCAGTCCAATCTTCTGACCAAACAAAAATGAACTAATCTGCCAGCTATGGGACCTTGTCATGTGCAAAATGATGGTCCTGTTTGTCTACTAACATTGATACAACTTGAAATCAGTACATGGGGCTCCATGAGACTTTAAGAGAAGTGCCAAGGAACTGCACCTTTCACTTTTCCAATAAAAACAAAATCATTATTCAGTAACCATCCATTTGATTATCATGTTTTCAACTGAGCCTTCATTTTAAACACCGAGATAGCTTTATTAAAGGACAACAAACAAAGGACAAAGGACATTTATTGTCACATACACCAATTGGTGTAGTGAAATTTGAGTTGCAAAAAAGGCAAAGGGGATCTGAACCAGTTTCTTCAAATAGTTAATGGTCCAACATAATAGCTCTTATTCAAACAGAAACCACTATATTTGAATAAAGAAGCACTCTGAATATGCTTTTAAATGTTCCTGCTAATTTGCAGCTTCAGTAAGTTTTCTCTGCCAACATTTCAAGATTTCTGTTATACGATTTAGTTTAGTTTAGTTTAATTGAGAGATACTGTGCGAAAACAGGCCCTTTGACCCACCGGGCCCACGCCGACCAGCGCAATGTAATAGTTTCCAATTAATACAGTGACCAATTAGTCTTATTGGTGACAATGTGACACAAGACTTGATTCAAATTTCAACCAGAATAAGTTTTGAGTCAATTCAAAACTGATGCATTCCACTAAAATCTGCATGGCCTACTTTAAGTCCCAACACTCATTTACATGCACAATGCTTTCTGGGTGTTAAGTCAGTGCAAAGCAAAACACTTTCAGTCAAGCAGAACTAGGCAATCCCACTGGGATTCTGTGTTCAGACAAAAGATATATGTTAAAAACAACCGTGTCTTTCTCACCCTGTTAGAAATGCCACAGGTTCAAACATGCTAGATGATGGTAGTGACCTAGGCTGATCCAATATAGAAGAGTACAGCACAGGAACAGATCCTTCCGCCCAAATGTCTGTATCAAACATGATGCCAGGTTAAAGTAATCTCATCTGCCTGCATGTGATCCATAAGTCCTACATTTCCTGCATATCCATATGCCAATCTGAAAGCTTCTTAAATGCTACTATAGAACCATACAGCATGGATACTGACCCTTCAGCCCTACTTACCCACATTGGCCAGCAAGTCCCAGCTACATTAGTCCCACCTGCCTACATTTGGCCTATATCCCTCCAAACCTGTCCTAACCATGTACCTGTCAAACAGTTTCTTAAACGTTGGGATAGTCCCTGCCTCAACTACTTCCTCTGGCAGCTTGTTCCATACACCCACCACCCTTTTGGGTGAAAAAGGTACGCCTTAGATTCCTATTAAATCTTCCCCTTCACCGAAAACCTATGTATCTGGTCCTCGATTCCTCTACTCTGGGCAAGAGCTGCTATCCTAAGCCTCCACCACAACTCTTTTAAATGTTGTCCCTCTCACATTAAAGTTGTGCCCTCTAGTTATTGACATTTCTAGGCCTCTGGTAATTGTATATACTTCTATTACATTCTCCCCTCAGCCTACAATGCCCCAGAGAAAACAATCCAAGTTTAAACTGATTTAAATTTAAATTTCTTCCAGATTGCATGTTATATAGGCCAGTTCGTTGGCCATATTTAAGAGGGAGTTGGATGTGGCCCTTGTGGCTGAAGGGATCAGGGGGTATGGAGAGAAGGCAGGTACAGGATACTGAGTTGGATGATCAGCCATGATCATATTGAATGGCGGTGCAGGCTCGAAGGGCCGAATGGCCTGCTCCTGCACCTAACTTCTATGTTTCTATGTTTCTATATAGTGGGGCTTGGAGAGAGGTGGATTTTAATAATCCACCCTCAGTTAATGATTAATAATCGCCTCCTCAGTGACAACTCAGATTCCTACACTTACAGGTCGCAGTGCCTTGTACTGCCAAAGATTGCAGTTAAAGTGCCAGTTAAAGAGCTGACTGAATCTGATCACTTTGTCCAATTTCTCCATTTGATCTTCAAAGATCTGCAAAATAGTCTGAAGAAGGGTCTCGACCTGAAATCCCTTCTCTCCAGTGATGCTGCCTGTCCCGCTGAGTTACTCCAGCTTTTTGTGTGTCTATCTACAAAATAACAGTCATGAACCTGGAGGTACAGAGCTGACGGCTCGATTGCTATCAAGTATCGTCTTTCCGCTGACCTTAGTGGAGCGTCACAGCGGCTGGGAAGGCGGATGAAGGCTGCAGCAGAAAAGGGTCCCCGGCCGTCTTGGACTCTATGCCACTGGATCCTGACCCAGATCTGTCAAGAACCGTGTGGTGGCTGTCTGTGCACCAGTCTCCCCACGTTAAACAAAGTCACGCACAGGCGTCGTCCCAAATGAGGACAGTCATACTCGTTTCGAGTGACTGCCGATGATAGAGTTCCTGGAACGCGTTGTCTCGGGCGGTGGTTGAGGTAGAGACAATAGTAGTACTCAAGAGACGTTTGGTTGGGCACATGGATATGTGGGGAATTGAGGGATATGGATTATGTGCAGGCAGAGAAGTGTTGGTCTTGGCATCATGTTCTTCACAGACCTTTTGTATAGTCTTTCCGCTGACTGGATAGCACGCAGCAAAAAAGCTTCCCACCCTACCTCGGTACACCTGACAATAAACTAAACTTAAAGTTAAGTATTACCTTCAAGGATTTTGAGAATGAGTGCAAGGACTGGCCCACCCGATGGGGCACCAGGGACATGCAACGTGTAGTCACCCAAGGTCACATTTAACGCTGTCTCCTCTCTCGCCTTATACTGCATCAGGTCCTTTCGGGAAATCATCCCACCTAGAGAGAAAGAGAGATTGGCATGACTGCCCAATCCATTGGGCTGTTGAAAAAGATTCTAAAATAGTTGCATTAAAAGAATTGAACAACACCTTCAGAAAGTAGAACGTGTCGACATCAGAAGCCAAGAGTCAAGTGCAGTCAAGAGAGTTTTATTACGCAATGCAAAACATGCCTTTTCCAATAAGTTTAAAATATTTAATGGTGGGTTTTGCAAAAGGAAACAAAGAATAGGCCCAGAGGATGTGTGAACAGAAATAGCAGATTAATTACTTATAGCTATTCTTAAAAAAAAAATGAGGCACAGTCTCTGACCTGTCCACCCTGTGGGTATAGTCTCTTGTGACCGACATCTTTCTGCTGATCCCTTCTCTCCTCTGGATTTGCGACAAGTAATGCTGCTACTTTGCAGACCCAATAACCCAGGTTGGATACTCATCTTCGAAGGTGCCTGTATGGAGTTTGCACGTGCTCCGCTCACTTTTCCCAAAAGATGTGCTGATTGGAAGGTTAATTGGATTGCCAAGAAAAAAATTACCCAGAGCATGCTTGTTGGCAGGAGAGAATCGGTTACAGGGTAAAGAATGTGTAGGAAGGAACTGCAGATGCTGGTTTAAACCGAAGATAGAGACAGAATGCTGGAGTAACTCAGCTGGACAGGCAGCATCTCTGGAGAGAAGGAATGGGTGACATTTCGGGTCCCTTAGGCGAACGAAGAAGAATTGTTTGCCTCAACATCTTGCAGAATGGAGAGAGAAATAATATATAAGGACTTGCATTGATATAGTGCTTGTCATGGGCTCAGGGCATCAGAAGATCCTTTACAACGTGAACTACATTTGGAGTGAAGTTGCTGGAATTTAAATTTCAAAAGAAGTTATTCTCTTTCTTGATGACCACAGAATCAGCAGGAAAAAAACATTTGGTTCAGTAAAGCCCTTCACAAATGGAAATCTACCACCATTATTGATCTGGCTTGTTTGTACCTCTACATCCACCATTGACTTTGTTTGCCTCTTGAGTACAGCAGAGGGTTGAGAGGGGAGGGGAACAATGAAAAGTAATTCTTAGGTTCTTAAAGGGACCCAAAGTGAAGGAGTAACTCAGCGGGTCAGGATTTGGGTCTGGAGAACATGGATTTCTGTTGAATCTCGTATTCAGCATTGTTTCCAATAATGTGTCCTCTGACCTATTCGACACTTAAAGCAGAGTTTTCTGTAAATTCACTTTGTACTATTTCTGGAGAACATGGATAGGTGGCGTTTTAGGTTGGGATCCTTATTCTTAACAAGACCCACATTCTTAAGTCTGAACGAAACAAAATACAACAGCACCAGAGATGCGTAAGTACATTAAAAAAGGAAAACATCAATCACGCCATGATTAACTTTTAAATAATTAATGAGTCATTGACAAATAAATAATTATCTTTTAGAAGTAAAATCCCAGCGGGATAAGTCGTGCGCCTGAAGCAATCAAGGTAGTTATAGATCAAAGGAAGAGACGAGGAATATTGTCAAAACAAAAGTAATAATCTTGAGGTTTGGAAAAATTTCAGGTCAGCAAAGGTGACTTACAGTTAAAGAGTAACACAGCGGGACTGGCAGCATCTCTGGAGAGAAGGAACGGGTGACGTTTCGTAACGAGACCCAATCTGTTGTACGTATGATGTTTTGGGTTGAGAACCTTCTTCAGACCTGCTCAGGTTTCCCCATACTCCCCTTTACCTCCCTCCCCCTACACATTCCCCAGGAACAAATGATAGAAAAGTGAACTCGACCAAGTTCTACTGTTGATGATTGTTTTTGGTTTATACAGACAGTAATGTTACTACATAACATTTCTTGGAAGATTTAGCACAAAGCACCACTGCATACTAAGTAATAGATTCAGAAGGTATTCACTTCTACGTAATTAAAACTGAAACATAATTAAAACATAAGGACTGGAGATATTCAAACTTTGAATTTGGTGGATTAGCGATTTATATTCAGATCATGAGAGTACATACCTGACTGTCTTACAGATTTAACAATATCCTCAGCAATCGGTCCATCATAAAATGTGTCTGGCCCTTCATCTGCTATCTTTTGCAGTGTATCCGCTAATTGTGGAAAATATATCAGGTCATTTTCATTCAAAATTCTGTTGCTGTTTTTCTTACAGAACACATCACTGTGAAAATAAAAGATTTTTTATGATTATCATTTTTCCCCTCATGGTCAGCATTAAGGCAAATTCATCAATTCAACATTCCCAGTGGATGAGCTGAGGAAAGAATATTACTCTCACTGCAGATGCTGCCTGACCCGACGAGTAAACTCCTGACCCATCTCCAGAGCATCTCTGGTTCCCATAGAAGGGTCTCGACCTGAAACGTCACCCATTCCTTCTTTCCAGTGATGCTTCCAGAAATGAATTACTCCAGCATTTTGTTTCCATCTTCCCATATATTTCCAGTTGGAATGCATGCATGGATAGAAGAATGGGTAAACAAACTGCATCGCATTACAGATTCTCCGGCCTAAGGTTAATTTCAATGAGGCTCCATGCTGGGACCATAGCGTTGGTGAATATATCCTGGTACGTTTTCTAGTGAGCAGCTTTCATAAAAATCATGGTTGCATTGTAATTCGTGCCTGTTTGGTAGCTTTGAACAGGGGGCTCATGTTGTCGACCTCCCCGTGGTGAGCCCTGTCAACTGACCTCGGTCAGGTGAACGACGACAAACAGAGAAAGCAGCAGCGAGGCAGCTTGGCGCCAACCCGGAGCATGCTCCCTTTTTTAGGGCAGGCACCTACGCATGTCGAACCGGATGGCATCACCCTGCTGCAGACTTCTGCTGACTCACACGGAAGAAGCAGCACTGAACACTTTGGTCATGTCAACACATTGACTTCCAACTGACATGAATTTCTTAGCAATTTTACTTAGCAAAGTTAAATGCAACCAGGCAATGACACTAGCAAAATCTGCGCGTGTGATTTATTGTTGTTTTCTAAAATATCAAAGCTTAGAATATGGAACAGTACAGCGCAGGAACAGGCATTTGGACCCACATTGTCTGCACCGAGCATGATGCCAAGTTAATCTAATCTCTGCCCGCATGTGACCCATATCCCCCCATTTCCCACATATCCATGTGCCTGTCCCAATGCAACTATTGTATCTGCCTCCACCGCCTGGCAGTGTTGTTTTCCAGCCACCCACCGCTCCATGTGCATTAAAAAAATTGGCTGTAGAAACTAAATCACACAAAACAACGTAAAAAAATTCCACTAATTTCTTGAAACAATATCCTGGTATTTACCATCAGTTATTCCTTCTGTCACCTGTTCATGATCACTGATAACATGGTCATAAGTGATAGGAGCAGAATTAGGCCATTCGGCCCATCAAGTCTACTCCGCCATTCAATCATGGCTGATCTATCTCTCCCTCCTAACCCCATTCTCCTGCCTTCTCCCCATAACCTCTGAATAGAGAATAGTTGTCTGTGATAACAACGGCATCACAGGTGTAGAAGAATGGTCATGTGCTGCCGCTAATGAATTTCTATTTCTCCTTTTGTAGAAAAATACCTTAAATAAAGGCAATAATATCTTGATGTATAATATACTGTTATACTGCATGAGTATAATATACTGTACAGGTCTGAAGAAAGGTTTTGACCCAAAACATCATCTGTTTCTTCTCTCCAGAGTGCTGCCTGTCCTGCTGAGTTACTCCAGCATTTTGTGTCTATCTTCAGTGTAAACCAGCATCTGCAGTTCCTTCCTGCATATACGGTTAACATTGTGAATGAATAGCTGACTGCCGCTGGCTTGAAAAGTACTTTCCTTTAATTTTCCTAATTGTGTCCGGTAGAAACTACATCCTGAGATGATCCTCAGTGGCGGAAGCAGTGGTCAAAATCTGGGCCAGATAGATTTGCAGTAATCAACTGAAAAGTTAAAAGCTGGCAACTTATTCAGTTTGATATGAATCATGCAATATGTACAATGGCTTCCCTTCCCCCACACCACACTAGCTCCAGAATCCAGCAAGCTATTCTTGATCCGTGCTCAAATTGAGCAGTTATTGGTGTAGCCCTCATGTCAGGATATACATGGACAGCACGATGGCACAGCGGTAGAACTGTTGCCTCACAGCGCGAGAGACCGGGGGTCGATCCTGACCATGGATGTTGAGTTTAGTTCAGTTTCATTTAGTTTAGAGATACAGCGCGAACACAGGGCCTTTGGCACACCGAGTCCACACTGATCAGCGATCCCCATACACTATCACTAACCTATTACTGAACTATTACTGAAGCCGATTAACCTACAAACCAGCACGTAGTTTGGAGTGTGGGGGGAAACCGGAGCACCCAGGGAAAACCCACGCGGTCACGGGGGAAAGCGTACAAACTCCACACAAGCAGCACCCCTAGCGTACCTGGGCCTCTGGCGCTGTAAGGCAACCACTCTACCGCTGCGCCACCGTGCCGCCCGTTGTCTGTGTGGAGTTTGTACGTTCTCCCTGTGACCACGTGGGTTGTCTCCGGGTGCCCCGGGTTTCCTCCCACACTCCAAAGACGTGCAGGTTTGTAGGTTAATTGGCTTCTGTAAATTGCCCCGAGTGTGCAGGATGCAAAAGTGGGATAACATCGAGAACTAGTTCATGAGTCGGCATGGACTCGGTGGGCCGAAGGGCCTGTTTCCACACTGTATCTCCAAACTAAAATAAACTGAACATTAGACTACTTTCTGGATTCTGTTTTCCATCAGCCATTAGATAAGTGCAGTGAACTATTTGCAAACATATAGGACCTGGCTCTCACCATAGCGATGAACTCTCTTCTATTTGTCGTTTGTTTGCTTCAAGTGCGACAGCTAGGCTCTTACCCACCGGGAAACCTTTCCTTGCGAATTCAATGGAAGGCTGAAACAATTGCTTCCATGGTAGCCGGCCATGTCGTTGATGTGCAAGAGCGTATCCTCTGATTTCGCCTGGAACTCCAATCGATGGCCCACCTGCATATACGGGGAAACCATGAAAAAAATACCTGGGTTTAAGGTCAAAACTGCAGCATTCAAAAATTTCACACTGGAAAGGTCTCCGAGACAGACCCGACTAGCTATATGGAGCAAGCATCAACCTGTAAGTGAATAACTGGATTCATCTAAGTAAATTGGAGGAACAGCAGCTCATATTTCACTTGGGCAGCTTACAACCCAGCAGTGTGAATATTGATATCTCCAACTTCAAGTAACCCTTGCGTCCCCTCTCTCTGTCCATCGCCATCCCTCGTCATCATATCAGTTTCACTGTCATCTTGTTGTGCTCCACTATTTGTAGTAACTCGTTATCACCTATACCACAGCCAACAATGGACCATTGTGGGCTCCATGTTTCCTTGATTATAGTGGCTTTCTGCATATCTTCCATTCATTTGTCCTAAGTACCGTCTATCTATCTCGTTCCCCTTTCCCCGACTCTCCGTCTGAAGTAGACTCTCGGCCCGAAACGTCACCTATTCCTTTTCTCCAGAGATGCTGCCTGTCCCGCTGAGTTACTCCAGCTTTCTATATCTAAATGGCCTCATCTTTCCCGTTATCCTCTTCTGTAATTGGATTGGGATCAAAGCCATTCATGCCATAGCCACCATGGAACATAGAAAAGAGCAGCACGGTCCCACAATGTCTGTGCTGAACATAATGCCAAGATAAACTAATCTCATTTGCCTACAGATGCTCTATATCCCTCCTAAACTAAATAACATGCTCGTTCCGTAGCCATTTATCTACGCATAAATGTCTCTTTGAATCATGAACATTTGGTCACCATTGCATTTGGATTTCCGTTCATTTTCCGAAGAGCTGACTGAGGAATGAGAGGCCGTATGACCTTCTCCACAATTTCACGACAGCTTCAAAAGATTAAGAAGGATCTCGGCCCGAAATGTCACCCATTCCTTCTCTACAGACAGGCTGCCTGTCCCGCTGAGTTACTCCAGCGTTTTGTGTCTACCCTCAAAAGGGTTTAGTTTAGTTTAGAGGTACAACACTGTAACAGGCCCTTCGGCCCACCGAGTTGGCGCCGGCCAGCGGGCCCCACACACTAACATGAACCTACACACACCAGGGACACTTTACAATTATACCAAGCCAATTAGCCAACAACCCTGTATGTCTTTGGAGAGCGTTTTGGAACCAAAGCATAGAAAGTTAGAGAGTGTTACATAAAGAGAGAAGATATTCTGAGGCCTCAATAGTCAGAGCTCATGATGATGGATGATGGCCACTGAAGTAGTAAGTTACCATATTTCAAATGTCACTTTAATATATTGAGAATTAATGAAGATGAAATATCCTGGCTTTCTATTTGAGAGAAATGACGCTCAGGCTGTTTTTACATAGTTTGGTTTGTTCACTTATTTATTGTTTCCACGACCGTTTGGTAACTTGAGTCGCAGTCTGATGAATTCCACACTCTCCTATACACTAATCTTTAGACACCTTCATGGGAGTTGTTTTAACTCGTTTACAGGATGTCAGTGTCTTTGCTAAGGCCAATGTTCCGTCATTGTTCAGGAAATTCTGGCATGCCATCATCGGAAACTGCTGCATTCAGTGCGGTGGTGGCACTCCCACAGTGTAGTTGGGTGAGAGTTCAGGATTCCAGGATTTTCTTGTTGTTGCTCAGCAACAATAGACAATAGGCGCAAGAGTCGGCCATTCGGCCCTTCGAGCCAGCACCGCTATTCAATGCGATCATGAATGATCATCCACAATCAGTACCCAGTTCCTGCCTTCTCCCCATATCCCCTGACTATATCCTCTGCTATCTTTAAGAGCCCTATCTAGCTCTCTCTTTAAAGTATCCAGAGAACCGGCCTCCACCTCCCTCTGAGGCAGAGAATTCCACAGACTCACAACTCTCTGTGTGAAAAAGGTTTTCCTCATCTCCATTCTAACTGGCTTACTCCTTATTCTTAAACTGTGGCCCCTGGTTCTGGACTCCCCCAACATCAGGAACATATTTCCTGCCTCTAGCGTGTCCAAACCCTTAATAATCTTATTTGTTTCAATGAGATCCTTCTCATCCTTTCTAAACTCCAGAGTATACAAGCCCAGCTGTTCCATTCTCTCAGCATACGACAGTCCCCCCATCCTGATGAAAGAATGGCAGTTTATTTCCAAGTCTGGATAGTGTCCAATGAGGAAGGACGTGAGAGCTGGTATTCCCATGCTCGTGCTGCCCACATCTACATGTAATCATGTATTGACTTTCCGCTGACCAGTTAGCATACAACAAAAGCTGTTCACTGTACCCACGGTACACGTGACAATAAACTGAACTGACACTGAACTGATCTTCTATTGTGCAGAAGTTATGAGTCTGGGCCACAAACCATAATCAGTCTAAACATTTGTATCACACTTTCTCTTGGCCTTAATACTTAGTTTACATATCCACTTCCAGGTTCAATCAGTGCCTCCCAACAAAAATAAATATATTGTGAGAGAATCCAAACACACCACTGTGTTTCTCACTGGCTCAGGTGTTGATTAATGATACAGCACACCTTTATCACCAATAATAGGTAGTTAGATATAGACTCATTCAGCATGGAAACAGGCCCATGCTTTGGCCCAACCTGCCCATGCCAGCCAGGATGCCCTGTCTACAGTAGTCCCACCTGCTCATACATTAGCCCATATCCCTCTAAACCTTTCCCATCCATGTACCTGTCCAAATGTCTTTTAAATGTTAATATAGCACCTGCCTCAACTATGTCCTCTGGCTGTTCGTCCCAAACACCCACCACCCTCCGTGTGAAGAAGTTGGATCTCAGGTTCCAGCTAAATCTTTCCCCTCTCACCTTAAACCAATATCCTCTGGTTCTTGATCCCCTCTAAATCTAGAATGTCGTGCTTGATTTTTAATGGAGAAAGTTGTACGAGGGATGACATTATGTATCTCAGCCCTGGGCATGCTGGCTGCAGAAGAGCCTAAGCACTAATCGTGCTGCTCTGTTGCTATGGCTGATTTATTTGAAATGGACATTTGATACCACTATACAGGCTGCCGAATGAATGGCATCTTGGTGCATTTATCATTTCCTCCCATGAACAGAACCTGTAGAGCAGTTAGCCTTTGGAGTGCATGATCAATAGTAAAAGAAAACTGGAATTGGGAACTCAGTGATTCAGGCAGCATCTATGGAGGGATATGCACAGATGACGTTTTGGATTAGGACCCTTCTTCAGACTTTTAAAAGACTTTAGGACAGAGATATACACATACACATATATATATATATATACATATACACATATATATATATATATATGTACTATATCCATATATATATATATATACATACACACTGTAGGAAGGGTTTAGAGGGATATGGACCACAAGCAAGCAAATGGAACTCGTCCAAAATGCCAACTTGATCAACATGGGCAAGATGAGGTGAAGAGCTGGTTTCAGTATTGTACAGCTATATTGCTTCAGACCCACTGAGCTCCTTCTGCAGTTTATTCAATATTTCAGAATCTGTTGTCCCTCGTGGCCCCAATAGTAAAGCATAGAAGATTAGTGAAGGTATCTACCCCCATACTTTACATAACAGTGGAAGAGAGAGCCAACTCTTCATATTACAACATTACAATTCAACGCAGTAGTAAGCTCCGTTGCAGTTCATAGCATGCAAATCACCAAAATAACGAAAGTTTGGCAGTCTCAGTTTTGGATCCGATGGTTACCTGTTTCCAGGCTGCTGGGAATTTCTTGCTCTGGAGCCACTTCTCTTGAATTAATAATTTCCACCTCACCTACAGAAAACATTAAATTAGCACAAGTTGAATTTGACCACTTGGGGAGTTTTGTCATTTTTAAAATCATTTCTGTAGTATTTTCCCAATACTTTACTCTCCGCTGGACACCACCTCCAGGTCCCTCAGATCGGCCGACTTGGGGTTGCTGAACATCCCGCGGTCTAGGCATTAGCTCACAGGCGACCGCACCTTTGCGGTTGCAGCTCCTAGACTGTGGAACAGCATCCCTCTTCCCATCAGAACTGCCCCCTCCATCGACTCCTTTAAATCGAGACTAAAAACTCATCTCTACTCCCAAGCCTTTCTTGACGTCCTCTGAGCGAGGGCTATATGTATGTAGTGATGTTTGTACTTAATCTATGAACCACTGTTGTTCGTTATACTATTGTTACACCAATGTAAAGCGCTTTGGCCAACGAGAGGTGTTTTTTAAATGTGCTATATTAAAAAAAAGTGACTTGACTAGACTCCACAGCAGAGAGTGAGGGTTGTCACCATTTCCAATGTTACTTTCAGCAATAAAATATAATTGATGGGCAGATCATGGAATATCCAGAATCAGACTGAATTTCCTTTCTTCCTGACTGTACAGATTAATGTGCCCCACCATAAAAATCACAATGTCAGCTTTTATTTTATGTCATGCCCCTCTCCGGAATCTGATTTTCAAAATTAAGATTACCCTAATGAAGGACTCTGTAGAGTCAGATGAGGTGACCAGGGAGCTCTGGGTATCCCAACCTGCCATCCTGAACTGTCAAACAAGAACCTAGGAATTCCACTTTCCTTTCAACACCTTACACTGCCACAGTGCGGCCATGGTGGCGCAGGGGTAGAGTTGCAGCCTTGCAGCGCCAGAGACCCGGGTTCGATCCCGACTACGGGTGCTGCCTGTTCGGAGTTTGTCTGAGGTCTTCGGTTTCCTACCACACTCCAAAGATGTACAGGTATGTGGGTTAATTGGCTTTGTGTATGTGTAAATTGTCCCTAGTGTGTGTAGGATACTTTTAGTGTGCGGGGATCGCTGGTTGTTTCGGATTCGCTTCCACGCTGTATCTCTAAACTAATCTAAACTAAAACTTTACACCAGAAATTTTTGCACACTGTGTAATTGCACTTTATCAAAAAAAAATCCACGAGCAGCCTATTTCTAATTTCAGTTGAAAAGAGAGCATGGAAAGAATATACTACAAGGACTCGCTGGATGATGAGGAAGTGGACCTGTTGATGCACTGTAGACAGTGAGGATCAGGCCCCCTCCGATGCCCATACTGTGGGGGTTCACCAGACCGATGCAGATCAGCGCCGCGATGGCAGCATCAACCACTGAGCCGTTCCTCTTCATGATGTCTCTGAAACCACACAGAAACGCAGAACATTTGGCTCAACATTGCTTCACAGAGCTATCCAATTAATCCCACTCCTCCTATTTCTCTCCTACTGCCATAAAATTATTTTCTTCCTGGACATGTAGGGCAGCAGCCTCACAGCGCCAGAGACCCGGGTTTGATCCTGACTATGGGTGCGGTCCGTACAGAGTTTGTACGTTCTCCCTGTGACCGCGTGGGTTTTCTACAGGTGCCCCGGTTTCCTCCCACACTCCAGAGATGTGCAGGTTTGTAGGTTAATTGGCTTTGGTAAAGATTGTAAATTGTCCCTATTGTGTAGGATAGAACTAGTGTATGGGTGATCACTGGTCGGCATGGACTCAGTGGGCCGAAGGGCCTGTTTCCAAGCTATTCATTTTGGTCATTTTGTACTAAACTGGCAGATTTCAAAAGACATTTTTCTCATTCTTAAGAAAGACACAAAGTGCTGAAGAACATGGATAGGTGACATTTTGAGATGGGACCCTTCTTCAGACTGATTGAAAGGGGAGCGGGAAAGAAAGCTGGAAGAGAGGAGGGTCAGGATAGAGCATGGCTGGCAATGGGTGAACACAGGTGAGGTCATTTTTTACAGGCAGATTGTTGGACAAAGGCCAAGAATGAAATAAAAATCTCTCACACTTAACTTGGTTCACAGGCAGGGAACTTGGACAATAGCAGCCTTCATGTTGGAAGAGCAATTATTACACATTTCCCACTCGCCACCATTCTCCCAGGGAACCTTTACATGGCTATTCTTGTTCCTATGGAAACCTCGTTAAATTGTGCAAATCATTGTCCTAGCGCTAATATGGGATGTACATGGCTGCATTTTTATTGATGCAATAAAAATGGTCCACCCCCTCCCCCTCCCCAAAATTAGGGATTGTGCAAAGAATTAGGATTCCGTTATGTTGTAAATTTAACATTAGCATAAGACAGCATCGGTTTGCTCGAGGTTCCCATCTCGTATATTCTAGACCAGGGTTGACTCCAACATGGAATCTGGAGAATCTTGTTCCAGTTCACCTTGTGGGTAGGTAGCCTTGCTGATCTGCCAGCAAGTACATTAACATTTGCATGGAGGTTACAAGTGCAAAATTAGTGGAGGCGTTTGAAAGTAAATTAAGTCAGTGGTGTTGTGGCTTACAGAATTAATATTGGAACATCAGGACTGCCAGAATTAGCAAAACGATGAACAATGTGGATGGGACAAATAATTGAAAGTGGTTCGAATGAGGAACTAGCTACGCACTGAAGAAGGGTCTCAACCCGAAACGTCACCCATTCCTTCTCTCCAGAGATGCTGCCTGTCCCACTGAGTTACTCCAGCATTGTGTGACTAGCCACCAGATGTTTCTTGATACAAATAACCGGACCTAGTTAAGCTGAGCTTTGACTGAAACATATTCTTTTTGGCCTTACAAACCTGGCGGATTTCAAAAGATACACATTGTTCTCACTCTTAAGAAAGGCACAAAGTGTTGGAGTAACTCAGTGGGTCAAGCAGCATCTTTGGACAACACGGATAGGTGAAGATTCAAGTCCGGACCCTCCTTCAGACTGATTGAAAGGGAAGTGGGAAAGGAAGCTGGAAGAGAGAAGGGGCTGGATAGAATGTGGCTGGCAATAGATGAACACAGGCAAGGTCATTTTTGATGGGCACACTGTTGGACAAAGGCCAGGAATGAAAAAAACAAACATCTCGCTCTTAACTCGATTCACGGGCAGGGAACTTGGACAATAGCAGGAGAAAAACAGAATGCAAGGATGTGGGGACATTTTTGGATCACATGGTATTCACGTCTTTCTGACATAGAAGAACACCATTTGGCCCATTGAATCTACAGTTCTTTCTTAAAAAATTTGTCCACTCTACTGTGAAATCTCCTCAAGGTATGCCTACTTTGAAGAAGTTCTCCTCCTCTCTCCGATGAGAGTTTAGCAATGTCTTCTCTCACTGCTCCCCCTTTGTGATTCCTCCTTCCCTCCATCTCTATTACCACATCTTAACCCAGCAGTCTGAAGAAGGGTCTCGACCCGAAACGTCGCCCATTCCTTCTCTCCACAGATGCTGCCGCACTCACTGAGTTTCTCCAGCATTTTGTATCTACCATCTGAGCTTGCAAATACATCACTGTGTATTTGCCAAGTTGCTTTCCATTTTCAGTGCTCAAACACAACAGGGGTCACCAACTAGAAGTTTGTGCCAGGTCTCTTATGCCCCTGTCCCACTTAGGAAACCTGAACGGAAACCTCTGGAGACTTTGCGCCCCACCCAAGGTTTCCGTGCGGTTCCCGGAGGTTTTTGTCAGTCTCCCTAATGGTCGAAAGTGGTTTCCGCTCTTCTATGTTTCTCCCTAATGGTCGAAAGTGGTTTCCGCTTCTTCTATGTTCTCATAGAAGAAGGGGAAACCACTTTCGACCATTAGGGAGACTGACAAAAACCTCCGGGAACCGCACGGAAACCTTCGGTGGGGCGCAAAGTCTCCAGAGGTTTCCGTTCAGGTTTCCTAAGTGGGACAGGGGCATTAGGAAGGTCCTGCATGGACATTTTAAAACTTCTTTAAAAACATTTAGTAACCTCTGGAGACGACAACGTGGACTGACATTTACTCAATGCAGTTGGTATTAGATCACATATAAATCCAAGAGTGAGTTCACAGAGAGTAAAGTTGCTAATCGGCCACGATGTGGTGTCTGTGTCAAGATCTAGCTCTGGATGAGCCATCCCGCATTAGGAAGCTGATGGGGCATGGATATGTCAACTTCGATCATTCAAACAGAGTTTATTAACCGGGACTTAAGTAATTCACATGTCATGATTATTTTGCTGAAATTAAAGGCAACCTAAGCACACCCACATTTAACACTTAGCATGATGGCAGTGAGTTTATGAATGGTGCCATATGGAATAAGCTGCCAGAGGAGGCAGATACTATACCGATAAGAAAACACTTGGACAGGTACATGGATAGGAAAGGTTTCGAGGGATTGGGACCAAATGAGACTAGCATAGATGGGACATCTTGGTTGGCAGGGACGTGTTGGGTCCAAGGGCCTTTTTTCGTGCTGTATCACTCTGATTATGATTATGTGTAACTTAACCAAATCAAGGGCACACACAAGAGATTACTATGGCAGACCACAGAGTGTGGTATTATAATGGCCCGGTCCCAGTGTACGAGTTCATTCAAGAGCTCTCCTGAGTTTAAAAAAAAATCAAACTCATGGTAAGCACGTAGAATGAACGTAGCGTGTACGTCGGAGCTCGGGGACGTCTCTTAGCGGCTCGTAACGCTAACGGCAGGTACTCGGGAAGACTCGCTGACGGCAGGTAAGTTCGGGAAGACGCGTGAAGATTTTTCAACATGTTTAAAAATGTCCACGAGAGCCCCGACTACCGACGAGCGGCCATTACCGTAAATCTCCGAGTTCGAATCAGGGCAAACTCGGGTAGAACTCTTGAATGAACTCGTACAGTGGGACAGGGCTTTTAGCAACTCAAGGATATCAGCATATTACAGATACATTTCCGATGTTCCATTAAAATAATATAACGGCTTACCTGCCAATTTGAGAGCAAGGAGCTGCATCTGAGGCTATAGCAGTGTTCTTATGAGTTTTGCAGGCATTACATGTCCAGGCCTGATGCACAATTACTCCAACACTAATAATAATAATGATAATCAGAAGGATCCCAGTGATGTAGCACATCTTCTTTCTGGAAGAAGAACTCAGGTATCATGGATTAGCCTTGAATAAATTCAAATAATATTCAAACCAAGGTGTTGTGATGGTGACAGGTGAATAATAAAATACTTTGTCAAATGTTTTTATGTGTCTGTGCTTGTATCCGAAACAAAGTCCTTTTAAATTTCAGGAGGGGAGATGCTCCAAGACCTTTTTTTCACCCAGTTTTATTCCACCAGGGAGGTCTTACCTTCCACTACCTGCAACCTCCGGCAACCACCTTCAACTAGCATCGCAACCAGCTTCGACTAAAAAATTACTGATTTTTAAAACGGCAACCTAATTTTAGTCACGGCCGGTTTTGAATTTTTTGAAATAATCGCCGGAGCATAGAAGAAGCGGAAACCACTTTCGACCATTAGGGAGACTGACAAAAACCTCCGGGAACCGCACGGAAACCTTGGGTGGGGCGCAAAGTCTCCAGAGGTTTCCGTTCAGGTTTCCTAGGTGGGACAGGGGCATTATTGTTTATAGACATAAAATGCTGCAGTACCTCAGCGGGACAGGCAGCATCTCTGGAGAGAAGGAATGGCTGACGTTTCGGGTCGAGACCCTTCTCCAGACCTGGGTATTGATTACATTAGTGGAAAGAGAAATGTCAAATGAACATTCTGAAGAAGGGTCTCGACCCGAAACGTCACCAATTCCTTCGCTCCATAAACGCTGCCTCACCCGCTGAGTTTCTCCAGCATTTTTATCTACCTTCTGAATGTTTCAGCATCCAAGGCTTTTAAATTAAAGAAAAGGAAATATTTGATGATAATCATTGTTTTCGCTGGTTTACCAAAGAGAACAAACACAGTGCTGGATGGAGTAGCTCAGGGGGTCAGGCGGCATCTCTGGAGAACATGGATAAGCCTGGATAGAGCGAATGTGGGGAGGATGTTTCCAATAGTAGGAGGAATCTAGGACCAAAGGCTGTAGCCTCAGATTAAAGGGACATACATTTAGAAAGGTGATGAGAAGGAATTTCTTTAGTCACTGGGTGGTGCATCTGTGGAATTCATTGCCACGGACGGCTGTGGTGTCCAAGTCAATGGATCTCAGGCGGAGATTGACAGATTCTTGATTTGTACGGGTGTCAAACGTTATGGGGCGAAGGCAGGAGAATGGGGTTGAATAGATCAGCCGTGATTGAATGGCAGAGTAGGCTTGATGGAGCCAATGGCTTGATTCCGCTCCTAGAAATAATGAACCAAGTCGGGACTCTTCTTCATACTGAATTTGTTACAATGGGCACCTACCTAAACAAGCATCCCTTGTCAATTCTTCCCTTCCCTCCCGCTCCACCCCTTCCCCGGGCACTTTCCCTTGCAACCGCAAGAGATGCTGCACTTGTCCCTTTACCTCCCCCCTCCACTCCTTTCAGGGACCCAAACTGTCCATCCAGGTCCGACAGAGGTTCACCTGCACCTCCTCCAACCTCATCTACAGCTATCATCCGCTGCTCTAGATGCCAGCTGATCTATATCGGTGAGACCAAGCGGAGGCTTGGCGAATGTTTCGCCGAACAACTCCGCTCGGTCCGCAATAACCAACCCGATCTCCCGGTGGCTCAGCACTTCAACTCCCCCTCCCATTCCGTATCCGACCTCTCTGTCCTGGGCCTCCTCCATGGCCAGAGTGAGCAACACCGCATATTGGAGGAACAGCACCTCATATTCCACTTGGGGAGTCTGCATCCTCTTGGCTTGAACATTGAATGTTCTCGTTTCTGTTAACCCTTGCTGTCTCCTCCCCTTCCCACCTCCCCCTCAGCCCTCGGGCGGCTCCTCCTCCTTTTTCCTTTCTTCTCCCTGCCCCCCCCCCCACCTCCCATCAGTTTGAAGAAGGGTTTCGGCCCGAAACGTTGCCTATCTCCTTCGCTCCGTAGATGCTGCTGCACCCGCTGAGTTTCTCCAGCCTTTTGTGTACCCTTTGATCGGACTTTACTGGCTTTATCTTGCACTGAACGTTATTCACATTACTCCCTTTATCATGTGTCTGTACGCTTGTGTAATCGTGATTGACATCGTAATCTTGTCACATGAAAAGAAAGCAGTGTAATTTCACCGGCTGTGCTGATGGTTCTTTGATTGCCGTGGAGAACCAGGTTGTGGTTCATGAAGTGTAAACAGTGTTGGCTGGCAACAATGCGCATGATGTAAAAATCACCTCCCTTGACTTCTCTTATCGTGCCTCTGTTTCCAAATAATCAGCAGGTATCCCCGTGTAATCTTTTCCTGCCTTTGTGCTCTGCATCTTCATTGAAATTCTGCAATAGCCTCTCGCACTTTACATTTGAAGCTCTCTTGTCAATCTCTACAGCTTCGTGTTATCTTCATCTGCCCATCACCACTTTAACAGCCTTCGCTGCCTTTCTGAAGTCCCAGAATCAACAGTTTAAGAACGCTTTAAGTCGCTTGGCATGGATACAAGGTCTCTGTGCATCAGGTCACCTACTGAGGTATTAAATTGTGCAGCCCAGAAAATGCCAAATTGCACATCACCTCTGCAAAGTTAGCTGATTTCTGCCAGCGGCTGAGATACTAGCTCAACCTTGGGAGGATAAGACTCAAGCGGGGTTTCTGTTCCTGATTTCTACCTTGTGAAACGAGTACACGTGCCTTCCATGGTTGAATAATCTTCTCACAAGTCAGTATTCAGACTGGCATGTGGAACGCTGTTTATTCACCATGCCAGAGTGGTTTAGCAGTGGGTAAAGCTATTTCTTAATCAAGCCAATAAGTAGTGAAGGGGAGAGGAGGGAAAGAAAATGATGGGCAAGTGAGCTCCAGGGAGAGGTTGGGCTGATTGGGACTTTATTCGTTGGAGCATAGGAGACTGGAGTTGTGATCTTATAGAGGTGTTTAGAATCATGCGGGGCATAGACACACAAATGCACACAGTCTTTAGCAAGAATGAGATGGCTTTAAGAGAGAGTTGGATAGAGCTCTAGGGGCTAGTGGAATCAGGGGATATGGGGAGAAGGCAGGCACGGGTTATTGATAGGGGACGATCAGCCATGATCACAATGAATGGCGGTGCTGGCTCGAAGGGCCGAATGGCCTCCTCCTGCACCTATTTACTATGTTTCTATGTTTCTATCTTAAGGATAAGGGGGAAATCCTTTAAGACCGAGATGAGGAAGACTTTTTTCACACAGAGAGTGGTGAGTCTCTGGAACTCTCTGCCACAGAGGGTAGTTGAGGCCAGTTCATTGGCTATATTTAAGAGGGAGTTAGATGTGGCCCTTGTGGCTAAGGGGATCAGAGGGTATGGAGAGAAGGCAGGTACGGGATACTGAGTTGGATGATCAGCCATGATCATATTGAATGGCGGTGCAGGCTCGAAGGGCCGAATGGCCTACTCCTGCACCTAATTTCTATGTTTCTATGGCATAGGTTTAAGGTGAGAGGGAAAGATATGATAGTAACCCGAGTGAAAACCTTCTCCACACAGAGGGTGGGTGTAGATTGGCTATTGCATGTTAGCCAATTAGAATGCTTAATAATTAGAACTCCGTCTAATTATAACATTCATAGTGTAAGAACTCGCCCACTGCCGGCCAGTAGCTGTTGCAGTGTGAACATGTAATGACCTGCTCACAAGATCCTGACCTGAACATTAAAGATGCTTGTGCTTCAACCCGTGCGAGTTTGAACGAGGAATGAACGAGTTTGAATGATGGAATGAGCTGGAAGTGGTCGAGGCAGATACAATAACACCAGTTAAGAGACATCTAAACAGATGTACAGGTTGGAAAAGTTTAGCCAATGTCAGCAAATGGGAACAAGCTCAGATGAGCATCCTGGCTGGCATGGGCAAATGGGGCCGAAGGGCCTGTTACATACTGGATGACTCTATCACTACGAGGTGTGCAGCCTAAGCTAGTGTTTGCACTGATTGGAAAACCAGTTGCTCTCAGCTGCGATGCAAATTCTTCAATATCAAACCCCAGCTTGTCGCTGTGGAGGCATGGCATTGTTTTGGATTTTAAAAGGTCGTTATTTTCAACCATGTTTGTCACCTCAACATAATTATGAGAAAGGGCTCTGAAGACTTTCAAGGAGTGTCTTGTGCTTACTGAGTCTATCACTTTCATCTTTCTGCCTCACTTTAAAAAAAAATAATGGCCCGGTTACTTAATAACCTTAATAACTGAGAGGCTAGTCAGCAAATAGGTAGGCTCCTGGCAACTCTGTAGATCACCGGAAATATGTCCAGATCTCTATGGCACACATTCCAGTTGAGAAGTTATGCTTTGTATATTGCCAACCACAGCGAGTCCTTCTGACCCCTTACTCAATGAACAACATCCTTATAAAGCATTCACAACACTACCATAGGGGGTCATCTGATCTGATGCTTCTCACAATCTTCCCTTGCCTTTTGTTCCTGGTGAGCCATCCCATTCCTAATCTTCATCCCCCAATGCATGGGGTAAGTAAATGGCTCTTTGGAGCTGTTCAAATTGCTCTGTGACAAATTTAGGACAATTATAAAAAAACACTTGAACTTGTAAATCACCATCATTTATCATGGAAATTCTGCCAATGACAAAAGCCTGGGTGTAATAGAATATGTTATCCAATCTTTCCCTTCCATGCCCTACAAACATGGACTGTCATTTAGGCTTCCCACTAGTCCCTGCCTACATGGCAATTTTCAACACATTAGGATGTAATTTACCTGAAGAGAAGAACAGTTCTCAATCCAGTTCTGGTCGGCATCCATTTTTGTGGACAATTTAATAACAACTCGAAAAAAAACATTCACGTAAATAAAAAAGCAAACTGATCATCCACCAATTCATCAATAAATGCACTATCACACCTAAGGCTAGAATATTTCAGAGCCACTTCTGAGCTCCGCCATTTCAAATCATCGGAGATGGGGAGTTAATGTTCCAGTTTCACATTGTGTGTTTCAACTCCCTGGTGAAGAACTATCGCTTACAAGAAGATCACCATCCATCAGCATCTTTAGCGCGGCCAAAGACAATCACGGAATATAGACACTCAGTAACTCAGTGGGACAGGCAGCGCCTCTGAAGAGAAGGAACAGGTGACCCATCCCTTCTCTCCAGAGACACTGCCTGGTCTGCTGAGTTACTCCAGCATTTTGTGTCTATCTTCGCTAACCAGCATCTTCCCACACAGAATCACAGAATACACTGGTGTAGCTCAGAATGCAATTCAGTCCAATGTCCTCCTTCATTAAAAGGATCATCTAGGCTATCCCATTTCAAAATAGGCCTGTATTTGTTTTTAACCCTTTTTTTTTAACATATCTATCCCATCCCCATTTTGAAAGCTGTTATTGTATCCGCTCCCTCTGTCCAAATCAGAGAGTGAACCCAGATCATAACAAGAGGAGCAAAGCAGGTTTTACCTGTTTCCCAAACACCCAGAGTCGAACGATGCAGGCTTGTCAGTGGCGTCCGGTTTAATTCTGGGTTGCAGTGGGATTGTGTTTGAGCAATTCTCATTAAGTGTTCCGATTTCAGATGGATTTTCATCAACCATGTTTGCGTTGGCTCAGTAAGTCCTGTGCAGCAGAGATTTTCTCTGACCAGGGCCTTCAGTTCACATGAACAGTTGCTCCTTTCTCTCAATTGACAATAATCGTTTGCAATTCTTCCCTCAAATCACCATGGCAATGGCTTTGCAACAGTTGCTTTTAAAATGAAAGTTGATTTTCCAGTGGGATTGAAATGAAGAGATCTCTGGTCCTGACATTGATGTCAACAGCTTACCTTACTGCAACATTGGTTAGGATTGGATTAATGTTGATCCAATTAAAAGCAAGATTGTGAACACTGTGGAAAAATAATGTTGGGGGAGGGTAAGTAGTAATGCCTTCGAATCATAATCATGCTTCAGGATATGCAGAGGGTTTGTACCTCGGTGACCCAGGCAGTTATAGCATTCTGTCAGAGCACAGCTTAGGCAAAATGAAAATGAACTGCAAATGCAAGATGCAAATGCAAGGATCAGAAAATCGTGAAAACACACATCAGTCCCATCAGCAACTGTGACAAGGTTTTTTTTTAAAAAAAGGTTGACGTGTTGAATGTAGGTTAGACGACAAACATGCCTTTTCTTTCCTCGTCTGCTGGCCAGCCTGCACTGTATCACAACAGTAGCTGTATTTCAAAAACTGTACTTCATTGCAGTAAAGGGGGGGGGAGGGGGGGGGGGGGGGGGGGGGGGGGGGGGGGGGGGGGTACACAAAAGGCTGGAGAAACTCAGCGGGTGCTGCAGCATCTAAGGAGCTGCTGCACCCGCTGAGTTTCTCCAGCCTTTTGTGTACCCTCGATTCTCCAGCATCTGCAGTTCCTTCTTTAACACTTCATTGCAGTAAAGTGCTTTATCATAGTCATGCAGTCATACAGTGTGGAAGCAGGCCCATCGGCCCAACTTGCCCACACTCACCAACATGCCCCATCTACACTAGTCCCACCTGCCTGCATTTGGCCCATATCCCACTAAACCTGTCCTATCCGTGTACCTGTGTAAATGTTTCCTAACACCATTCTTAGCGATGTCAGAAAACTAAGAGGCACCATGTTCTTACTTTCCATTAATTCCATCACTTTCCATAAGTAATAAATGAGTTGTTATGTTAATAAAGTGCTCTTCAAATTAGCTGCAGTACTTTATACGTTGTTGCTTTTCAGCGTTCAATTTTCAATTGTAAAGATTCTCAGTGTAAAGGGCCTACCCCTCTTGACGATTTTTTCCGCGACTGCCGGCATCATTTTTTCGGCGACTGCCGGCGTCTATCAGTGTCGCCAAACGATTTTGAACATTTCAAAATCCAGCGGCGACAAAAAAAAATGTTGCGACACTTGAAAAAACACCGCGCGTCAAAACGTCATCACGCCGCGAATTTTTCAGTGACCCGATACGTCAGTCGATGATGCCGGCAGTTGCCGAAAACTTCGCCAAGTGGGACAGGCCCTTAAAAGCTTTCCATAAATGAATGGACGTTATTCAAATATATATGCTTCAGGACTCGAAGAAATCCCCTACATCGAGTCACTGAACGTAAAACAGAAAGACAAAACGATTCACCCTTCATGATACCTTTCAGCCAAAAGGAAGTTTGTAATTTGAAGTGTTTGTTTAGTTTAAAAATTCAGCCCACCGTGTCCACGCCGACCATCGATCACCCTTTCATACTCGTTCTTTTTATCCCATTTATAACTTTGTTTCGATGTCAGAAACTGTTTGTGACATTATGAACTTTTAAATCTGTTGCTCTTGTTTTATCAATCAGAGCAATTCTTCGCAGTGGACTTGTAACGTTGCTCGTGCATTGTAACCAGACTAAATCTTCCCTCATCCCTAGGATTTGTCTATTTTTGTTTCCATTTAAAGGCACATTCAGTGACCAGAAGGAATGCAAGCTCTAACAGATAGAGCAGATATCTTCCCCGTTTGACTCAAACACTGGATTCTAAATTATGGCAAATCTTTCAGTCAATTCTCCGACCCTGCTCTTTTTTGAAACTTAAAGTCATTGATTGATGCAGTGTGGAAACAAGCCCTTCAACCCATCGAGTCTTGCTGCTCATCTGCCACCCATTCACACCAGTCCTACGATAATCCCCTGTTTATTCTCCCCATACTCTTATCAACTAACGCAGATTCTACAGCAGATTCTACCACTCACTTGCATAGAGGAGCAATTTACAGTGGCTGATTAACCTGTTAACCCGCACGTCCTTAGGACGTGGAAGGAAACTGGAAGCCCTTGGGGAAACCCATGTAGTCACAGGGAGAGCCTGCAAACTCCACACAGACAGGACCCAAGGTCAGCATTGAACCTGGGCCTCTGGTGCTTTAATGCTCCTGCACTTCTTTCTTGCTTGCGTGTGGCGTGCACAGCCTAAAGTTGTAGATCAAGGGTAGACATCCAGGCCAGGACCACATCAGTTACTGGGTGGATGGCCATGATGCCCCAGGGAAAAGCCTCAGTGAGCAGTCATTCACCATGTGTGGGATGGTCTGGTCTGGATGTCCACAGTCGCAAGCAGGGCTGTCTGTCACCCCCCACTTATGCAGGTGATGGGCTGTTCTTGCATGCAGGGTGCGGATTCTGCTCAGGGTTCGCCATTGCTGGCGATGGAGGTCAAAACCCGGTGGTTTCACTGTGGGTCTGTGAAGACCTCTCCGCTGTTGGTGTTGTTTTTTTTTGTTTGTGCGTGTCGGGCTGATTGCATTAGTCCAAACAGAGTGGACCACGTGAAGGTTGCAATCTCCCACTAACTCTGCACTAACTTTGCGGTCACTGCATCTCCCTGAAGAATGAGGCTGGCACAGGATTCGGTTGTATGAAATAATCAGCTTAAAAACAGAACTATAGATGAACATACACAAAAATGCTGGAGAAACTCAGCGGGTGCAGCAGCATCTATGGAGCGAAGGAAATAGGCAACGCTTCAGGCCGAAACGTTACCTATTTCCTTCCTGAAGGGTTTCGGCCCGAAACGTTGCCCATTTCCTTCGCTCCATAGATGCTGCTGCACCCGCTGAGTTTCTCCAGCATTTTTGTGTACCTTCGATTTTCCAGCATCTGCAGTTCCTTCTTAAACAGTATAGATGAACATGTCAGGAGTCTGTTTATCATAATTCCATTCCGATTTCTCTACTTGTCCTTCCTGCCAATTTCTAATGCACAATGTCTTTTATTTTTCTGTCAGCGTTGTAATTCTTTGGTAATAGCCTTAAATGTCTGTGATTGGGCTTGCTGTGGAGAAATAAATGGCCAGAACTCGCTTTGCGTTTCAAATCCCTGGCATGGTGAGAGATCATTAGAGAGGTGGTTTCACGAGACTCGCTGAAGGTACAGAGCCATGGTGACTGAGAATTAGAACTGTGTGGAATCTTCCCTGGAGTACCCAGTCATGCAACTACAACTGCTCAAGCAAATCTCAAGGTAGACGCAAATTCTTTCCTGGTAGCAAATCTCAAGGACGAGTCGCACCGTGGCCATTCCCTCTTCCCCAATCTCCCATCAGGCAAAAAGTACAAAAGTGTGAAAATGCACACCTCCAGATTCAGGGACAGTTTCTTCCCAGCTGTTATCAGGCAACTGAATCATCCTACCACAACCAGAGAGCAGTGCTGAACTACTATCTACCTCTTCGATGACCCTCGGACTGTCTTTGACCAGACTTTGCCGGCTTTATCTTGCACTCAACGTTATTCCCCTTATCATGAATCTTTACACTGTGAATGGCTCAATTTTAATCATGTATTGCCTTTCCGCTGACTGGATAGCACGCGACAAAAAGCTTTTCACTGTACCTCGGTACACGTGACAATAAACTGAACTGAATCTGAACTGAAATCTCTGGTGCATCGATTGTTCACTTTGTTGTCTAAGCTGTATGACCTTGTCACAGTACCTTAATTGTGTTGCCACGCTGACAGATCACAATTGTTAATGTCTCTCGATATTTTGTAATTTTACGATTCTTGGCGCGGACTCAACTATTGCCTGGGAGGAAGCATCTGGGACAGTTGAATCAAATCGTTCATTGTCAAAGGCTAAATAGCAGCATCCTCGCTGTGAGGCCAAATCAAATACCGCCTTCCCTGCAATGTCCACAACTGGAATTGGTTGTCAGAGGCAACTCAACGAAGCTTACAGAAGAGTGAAAAGCCTGGATAGAGTAGATGTGGAGAGGATGTTTCCACTAGTGGAAGAGTCTAGGACCAGAGGTTCACAGCCTCAGCCTCAGCCTCAAATGGACACTTTGGGAAGGAGATGAGGAGGAGGTTATTTCGTCAGAGGATGGTGAATCTGTGGAATTTGTTGCCACAGAAGCGTGTGGAGGGCATCAGTGGATATTTTTAATGCAGAGATCGATTCTTGATTGTACGGGTGTCTGGGGTTATGGGGAGAAGGCAGAAGAATAGGGCTGGAAGGGAAAGATCGATCAGCCATGATTGAATGGCAGAGTAGACTTGATGGGCCACTGGCCAAATTCTGCTCCTATCACTTATGAACTTATGAACAACTTAAGTGCAGGAAACCCTTGCCCATTCCTTGGAGAAACGGTCATTAAGCAATCTTTTGCCTATTTATTAGTACATAATTAATAAGAAGGAAAACACCTAATCTATAAGGAAAACACATACTTCAGCAGCAATAGTTTATGAGCTTTCTATGATGTCTGTGTTGAGTTGCTGCTTACCAGATACCGCAGATGCTGGTTTAAACCGAAGGTAGACTTGAGTTTTGATCATACTGAAATTCAAAGCCTTCTATCTTCCAATGATCCCACAGGGAATCCAAACCATTTCATAGACAATTTATTGGTGTAGAGTTTCTGGTGCTTACTATCCAAGAGTGTAATCGGCCAAAAATAAATGAAACGAAAACAAAAACTGCAGGAAATACTCAATGGGTTAGGCAGCATGTGTGGTGAAAGGAAAAAGGATAACGTTGGCATTTTATCAGAATTGGTAATCAATAAGGCAATAAGGGACAGGAAAGGGGTGGGGAAGTGTATGAAGAGAAATTTAAAGCTGAGGGGGAAGCTGTTCTCCGCAGAGGCTGGTGGTTATGTGGAACAAGCTGCCAGGGCTGGTTGTGGAGACAGACACCATTACAATGTTTAAACGTCATTTTGACAACTTTGATACAAAAGTTCAGACAGGGGCTTATGCAGGTGAATGAGATTTGTGTAGATAGGTATTCGACAATAGACAATAGACAATAGACAATAGGGGCAGGAGTAGGCCATTCGGCCCTTCGAGCCAGCACCGCCATTCAATGTTATCATGGCTGATCATCCCCAATCAGTACCCCGTTCTTGCCTTCTCTCCATATCCCCTGACTCTGCTATCTTTCTTTATTGTGGCCAGAATGGGCCAAAAGGCCTTTTTCTGTGCTGGAGAATTCTATTAAGTTTGATACGAGTCTCCCTGATAATTAGTCTTTGACCTTTGACTAAAAAGGAGAAACCTTTGTGTGAATGTGCGAATATGCTTGATCACTGCATGACACAATGTCGGTTTCTCAAAGGGTAAGTACAGAGCTCCCTACAAGTGACTGCCACTCATTCTGCTCTCAAGATTTCAGCATTTTGATGTATGACATTCAGAAAAATAAACACAGCTCCACAAGTTTGAACGGGCTCACAATCTCGTGTCATTTTAGCTGATCATAAATCTCACGGCTTACATTTTCCTGCTGCTGACAGCCCTAACGCCCGCGTGTACACATGAGGAATGTAAATAGGTACAAAGTACCAAGGGAAGTAAGGATTGTTTCATGGCATTCACATCCACCTGGGTGGCCTTGCACAACTTGACGCAGCTGAAGTGGAGCAAAGAACTTGAGTGAGAAGAAAGGTCCTGACCCGAAATGTCATCTATTAATTTCCATCCACAGATGCTGCCTGACCCACTGAGATCCTCCAGCACTTGGTTTTCTGCTCAAGATTCCAGCATCTGCAGTCTCTTGTGCCTCTAAAGTTGAAGTATTACTATTCGAGGCCTTTGCCACTTTCAGTGTTCATCAGCACCTACAACTTAGTTTAGTTTGGTTTAGAGATACAGCGCAGAAACAGGCCTTTCGGCCTACCGTTTCCACACCAACCAGCGATCCCCGCAAACTTACACTGTCCTACACACACTAGGGACAATTTACATTTATACCAAGCCAATTAATTCACAAACCTGTACATCTTTGGGAGTGTGGGAGGAAACCGAAAATCACGGAGAAAACCCACGCAGGTCAGGGGGAGAACGTGCAAACTCCTTCAGACAGCGCCTGTAGTCAGGATCGAACCCGGGTCTCTGGCGCTGTAGGGCAGTAGCTCTACTGCTACGTCACTTTGCCACCCTAAAGCTCTCTGCAATCCTGAGGCACGGCTGTTCCCAAACCTAGTTCACGTTCAAGTTACATTTACTGTCACCTGCACCGATTGGCACATGACGCAACCCGACAGTATGCTTACAATGTGCATCTGTAGACGTTTGTAAGAGTCAGCGGAGACGTGCAGAATTTGCTCAGTCCCCTCAGGAAGTAGTGGCATTGGTGTTCCTTCTTGGCCGTCCGTGTGGTGGGAACACGACAGATCACTGGTAATATTAACGCCAAGGGACTTGAAGCTCGCAACCATCTCCACATCCGCGCCATAGATGCTGATTGGGGCCTGTCTTCCACCATGCCACCTGAAGTCAATAACTAGCTGCTTTATCCTGCTGACGTTGATGGAGAGGTCAATGTCCTGACACTATGCCACGAAGATCTCTATCTCCTTCTGATCATTCTCTGTGATTTGGTCCACCACAGTGGTGTCATCTGCAAACTTGGAGATGGAATTAGGACTAAATTTGAACGTACAATTGTGGGTGTATAGCAGGCACGTGCCGTGAGTAATTACTCAGGGTAGGCACTGGGCAGTCAGTCGACTCCTAAGAATCGTAAAAATCCGCGCATGCACAGAAAATCAAAAATCGTGCATGCGCAGATCGGTCTCCTCTCCTGTGGGCATGCGCAGCATACATGTGCGCAGTCCATGGTGCAAAGGCAGAATTTCAGCTGCCTTTATTACCCATTGTAAGTGAAGGCTTGAAGCAGCGTCCACGGCTCGTGAGTTGAGCATAGTTACGCGTATTACACGTACTGTGGATGAAAGGCACGGGAGAATGATGCCTACCTAAGATCAATTATTAAAATAATAACCATTTAATAATAAATACTGAATTTAGTAAATGAATTGGAAATCTTTACTATTTATATTTAATAATTACTGTCTTTATAATTTTAGTCAGGGTGGGCACTGCCTACCTTGCCTACCCTGATGGCACGTGCCTGGTGTATAGGCAGTATAGTAGGGGACGGAGAATATAATGTTATTGTGAGGAGGTGTTCTCTCATATATATGTGTGGTCTCAATCTCCCAACCTACCTCATTGCGGCCCTTGCACTTTTTAAATATATCAGCAATGTCTCTGTGACTGTAATAACACTGTCGTACCATAGTCTGCACACTCTTTGGACTGTGTGGACCTTGTATAGTGGCTTCATTGTGCTTATATATAGTATATTTGAATGGACAGTAAGCACACAGAGTTTTTCACAGTATCTCAGTATACGTGATATAATACCAATATGAATATCATTCCAAGGTGGTCCAATTTCAAACAAACAATTGTCAGTAAATCATTTGAACGCGGAAGGAAAGGGGAGGACAGAGTATCCCAAGTGCGTCAGATCATAGAATGAGTGAACATGTAGATGCGGGAAAATTGATATCTAGAAACAAGACAGGAACCAATATTCCTTCTCCATAGACAGACACAAAATGCTGGAGTTACTCAACGGGTCAGGCAGCATTTATGGAGAAAAGGAATAGGTGACGTTTCGGGTTGGGACCCTTCTTCAGACTGAGATTCAGGAGAAAGGGAAACAGGAGATATGGACAGTGATAGAGAACAAATGACATGCAAAATAGTATCGTTGATCAAGGAAACAGTCCATTGCTAGCTGTGGGCTAGAGTTATGTGGACAATTCAGAACCTTCTTCTTGCGTATGGCATGCACAGCCTAAAGTTGTAGATCAAGGGTAGACATCCAGGCCAGCAGGGGCGGAAAACCCCGGCCAGAGGGGACACGTGTCCCCCATGTTTTGAGAGGTGGGGGACATCCCCCCCAAGTTTTTGTCATCCGGATTTTAAAATCTCCGCGTTCCGTGAGACAGTGGAGGTGGGACTGCTGATCGAGGGCGCCAATTGGACGAAAGAGACGTTGGTCAGCAGGCAATGAGGGCAGGACATAATGATTCAGCGCGATGATTGGTGGAGGGAGGGGGTTGGGACTGAGGATAGAGCGCGGTGATTGGAGGAGGGAGATGTGACACAGACCTGCGCCTCATGCACAGCCAGGATCGATCCCGGCCGGGTCTCCGGCACTGTCCCGAGTGACCCCCCCCCACGGGTGGCCAGAGAGGTCGGGAGTCAGACGGGCGCGGAGAAGCAGCGCTGGTGTCCCGTCAGTCCAGTCAGGGCTGTAGTTAACCCGGCGAGACAGGCAGAGTTGAGCTGCATTTAGCGCTGGATTGAGCCTCCGAAGTCTCGCACATGTGTGCGTGAGTGTGCGCATGCACGCGTGGCCGCCAACAAATTGTGTCCCCCCTGTCCCCCGGTCCCCTCCATGTTTTGATAGCGAGTTCCGTGCCTGCAGGCCAGGTCCGCGTCAGTTACTGGGTGGATGGCTTTGATGCCCCAGGGAAAAGCCTCATTGGGCGGTCATTCACCATGTGTGGGATGGTCTGGTCTGGTCTGGATGTCCGCAGTCACAAGCAGGGCTGTCTGTCATCCCCCACTTATGCAGGTGATGGGCTGTTCTTGCATCTGTTCTGGATTCTGTTCCGGGTTAGGCATTGCTTGCGATGGAGGTCAAATCCCGGTGGTTTTACTGTGGGGTCTGTGATGACCTCTCCGTTGCTGGTGTTGGCATCTTTCCAGGCTCTGCGCCACTCAGTCTTGGAGTCAAAGTCTTCCAGGGATTTAATTAGAAGACCAGAAGGGTTCAGGCGCATGTTGGGAAGTTTGTTCAAGGCAGCATGGACGGGAAGGTCAGGGTTAGACTCGATGGTGCACCAATCTTTCAACATCCTCTCCCTTCTGCGTATGCTGGGAGGGGCGATATGAGAGAGGACGGGGAGCTTCCAGAACCAGCTTCAGGTTAAAAGAGGTAGTGCTGATGGGCAAGTGATTATCCCAGCCTCATGAGGTTTGTTTAATCACTAAATGGTGACATTTGAGAAATGAGTGACATTTGAGAAATGATCACACAACGAGATATAAGATGTAATAAAATGCCAAGGAGAGGTCCAGAGTATTACTTGAAATGAAATTGTGCGGTAGAACAAAAGGACACTGGCTGACAGCAAAAGATCAAGGAATGATTCTTCACAGAATAGTTGATTAATTGTTGGAAAAGTTTCGGAAGTGAAATGTCGGCAAAGATTAGCTGCTGCGGAGGAATCTTGCAATCATTCCCGGTAGATGTCAATTAGGATATGGTGAACACACATCAAACAAACCTTTCAATACAGAGAGTGCAGTCTTTACATGTTTACAGTGATGTTGAAGCATTTTGTGTACAACAGGTTAGTGCCGGTGATTATCTGCCACACTAGTCTCTGCACGTTCATTTTCATCTCGTCCCTCTCTGTAGATTTCTTCTCTCCTGTTCTCCCTCACATATATACCTGCCTGGGCATATGTGTGACAATTGACATTAGACAATAGACAATAGGTGCAGGAGTAGGCCATTCGGCCCTTCGAGGCAGCACCGCCATTCACTGTGATCATGGCTGATCATCCACAATCAGTACCCCGTTCCTGCCTTCTCCCCATATCCCTTGACTCCGCTATCTTTAAGAGCTCTATCTAACTCTCTCTCTTGAAAGCATCCAGAGTATTTGCCTCCACTGCCTTCTGAGGCAGAGAATTCCACAACTCTCTGGGTAAAAAAGCTTTTCCTCATCATCCTAAATTGCCAACCCCCTTATTCTTAAACTGTGGCCCCTGGTTCTGGACTCCCCCAACATCGGGAACATGTTTCCTGCCTCTAGCATATCCAATCGCTTAATAATCTTATATGTTTCAATAAGAATTCAATAAGGTTAATTCCCGGGATGGCGGGACTGTCATATGCTGAGAGAATGGAGCAGCTGGGCTTGTACACTCTGGAGTTTAGAAGGATGAGAGGGAATCTCATTGAAACATATAAGATTGTTAAGGGTTTGGACATGCTTTAGGCAGGAAACATGTTCCCAATGTTGGGGGAGTCCAGAATCAGGGGTCACAGTTCAAGAATAAGGAGTAAGCCATTTAGAACGGAGTCGAGGAAGCATTTTTTCTCACAGAGAGTGGTGAGTCTGTGGAATTCTCAGAAGGCGGTGGAGGCAGGTTCTTTGGATGCTTTCAAGAGAGAGCTAGATAGGGCTCTTAAAAATAGCAGAGTCAGGGGATATGGGGAGAAGACAGAAACGGGGTACTGATTGGGGATGATCAGCCATGATCACATTGAATGGCGGTGCTGGCTCGAAGGGTTGGCTACTCCTGCACCTATTGTCTATTGTCTATTGTCTAAGATTCTCTCTCATCCTTCTAAATTCCAGTGTGTACATGCCTAGTCGCTCCATTCTTTCAACATATGACAGTCCCGCCATCCCGGGAATTAGCCTCGTGTACCTACGTTGCACTCCCTCAATAGCAAGAATGTTCTTCCTCAAATTTGGAGACCAATTGGAGGCATGGGTTCGTATCCCACTTCTGACACCATGTCGAGCTTCTGCTGTTCGAATAACTGAGGTGACTCACAGTGATTAAGATCCAAAGACTTTATTAGCGTTACAAAATCTGCACACAATACACCAGTTGTGGTCTCAATAGGGCCCTGTACAACTACAGAACAACCTCTTTGCTCCTATACTCCTCTAGTTATGAAGGCCAACATGCCATTAGCTATTCATCCCTGCTCCTGTTGGAGTACAATATGATACGTTAGAACTTTACTTATTCCAGAAGGGAAATTGACGTGCCAACAGTGATAAAAACACAAGATACATGAAACATGAAATGAAAGTGATGAGTGGAACGGATTGGGGATGTGCAAAGATTTGGGGGTGGGGGGTGGGAGGGTAGTCAGTCTACCCCATGACAGAAGGGGGAGGAGTTGTATAGTTTGATAGGCTCAGGGAAGAAGGATCTCCTGTGACGTTCTGTGCTGCATCTTGGTGGGACCAGTCTGTTGCTGAAGGTGCTCCTCAGGTTGACCAGTGTGTCATGGAGGGGGTGAGCTGTAGTTCCAAGTTGCTCCGCAGTTTGAGGAGCATCCTCCCCTCCAAGACCACCTCCCGTGAATCCAACTCCACCCCCAGGACGGAGCCGGCCTTCCCGATGAGTTTGTTGACCGTGTTGCCGTCCGCGGCCTTCGCCCTGCTGCCCCGGCACACGGCGGCAAAGACGATGGCACTGGCTACCACCGATTGGTAGAACATCTGCAGCATCTCACTGCAGATGTTGAAGGAGTGGAGCATCCTCAAAAGTACAGGCGGCTCTGTCCCTTCTTATAGACAATAGACAATAGGTGCAGGAGGAGGCCATTTGGCCCTTTGAGCCAGCAACGCCATTCAATGTGATCATGGCTGATCATCCCCAATCAGTACCCCGTTCCTGCCTTCTCCCCATATCCCCTGACTCTGCTATTTTTAAGAGCCCTATCTAGCTCTCATTTGAAAGCATCAAGAAAACCTGCCTCCACCTTGGACACTATTTCACAAAGTTTATGTAAAGAAACACCCCCCCTTCAAAATGCTTTTCGGATCTCCACAGCCCAAGCATCTCCCTTTGCAAGATAATCCTCCCGCTTACGACGCAACACTGCTAGAATCATCTAAGTCATTCATTAATAGGCATTACCATAACAACAACATGCTCCTGAGTCAGGAAACATGCTGACTCCATCAACTAGCTTAAAATGATGCAGCTCTCTATGATTTAATGTAACTGATCCACTAACAACCTGTACCAAGAGGGATGCTGCACAAACATCACCACAGCAACAACCCCTTCGTACAACACATGTAGCTCAGCATCCCAAGGTACATTACTGGAGGGTCATTGAACAGTGCCGAACCACACGAGGACGTGTAAGTCAAACAAATGTTTGTCGAAGAGGTGGGTTTCAGGTAGCAAATAAATTAGCTAAAAAGCAACGCATGCTTCAGAGCGGAATTCAACATCTGAGAGTTTTGGTAGCTGACGACTTCAAGGCTGTAGTTGAAATCACAGGGCTTTAAGAGACCAGAATTGAGGGAGGGGAAAGGTCGCACGGAGTTGAAGGGTTAGATTTGGGGATCATTGCAGAAATACGGAGAAACTAATGGAGGAATTAAAACTAAGTACGGTGAATATTCTTGGGGTCCCAGTTGGATTGTGACCTTCAAACCCCCTCATTTCAACCAATTACATCTACCACCGACCCTGCTAATCGCACTCCACAATCCAATTGATGTATCATGATTTTTGTCGAGGCAAAGATCTGCAAATGCTGGTTCAGAACCAAAAATAGACACAAAATGCTGGAGTAACAACTCAACGGGTCAGGCAGCATCTGTGGAGAAAAAGGATTTGGCCCTCCCCTTCGCCGTCTGGAGCTCCTATCTTCCATACCTTGCCCCAAGACGCCCCTATATCTCAGCCGTGACCCCTGGTCCTTGAGTCCTGACATACTTGAGTTCCTTCACTAAAGGGCGGAACGGTGGCACAGCAGCAGAACTGCTGCCTTACAGCGCCAGAGCTCGGGTTCGAACCTGACGATGGATGCTGTCTGTATGGAGTCTGTACGTTCTCCCCGTGACCACGTGGGTTTCCTCCGGGTGCTGCGGTTTCCTCCAACACTCCAAAGACATACCGGTCTGTAGGGTAACTAGGCTTTGGTAAATTATGAATTGTCCCTAGTGTGTAGGATAAGGCTAGTGTACGTTGGGTGATTGCTGGTCGAACCTGTTTCCGGGCTGCATCTCCAAAGTCTAAAAGTCCAAAGTAATGTCTAACCAAAGAGAAGGTCAAATGCACCCTTTGCATGTAAGGCCTCTTCTAAGCCTCCATGACTAAGCAGAGTCGCTTATTGTCGCAGGGAGATCCATTGCTGGGAAAAACAAAACATTGAAAATCCCCATGCATGAACAGGGCATGGGGAGAGAATGAGAGCATAGTATTGAAGCAAAGGGTCGGCCACGTTCCAATTGAATTGTGGAGTCGGCTTGGGTGTCCTATCTCCTTCCTGTTTTTTCTAATGTTTCTGTGAAATTACTGCAGTAATGCAGAACAATTTTGAGGCATTTGATGAAGTACCACCTAGTTGAACATTTTTTAAATAAAATGGAAGCGCTTAAGGATTGGAGCAGTGGCAGAATGGATACAAATTACCTGATAGACAAAGGCAGAACGTTGTTTATCAAACTGGATGGCAGATGAAATTAGCTCTGCTGTACATTGTTTTAAATTAATAACCTGGAAATAAGTGGAAGTGATGAAACACCAGCAGTAACATATGAATCCAAACCTGAAAATGTAATGGAATGTGAGGAGAAGAGCGGCAAACGTCTTTGCCAGAGATAGACAAAGAAATTAACGTTTCATAAGTTCATAAGTGATAGGAGCAGAATTAGGCCACACAGCCCATCAAGCCTACTCCGCCATTTAATCACGGCTAATCAATCGCTCCCTCCTCCTAACCCCATTCTCCTGCCTTCTCCCCATAATCCCTGACACCCATACTAATCAAGAATCTATCTATCTCTGCCTTAAAAATATCCATTGAATGGCCTCCATAGCCTTCTGTGGCAATGAATTCCACAGATTCATCAACTCTCTGACTAAAAATAATTCCTCCTCTTCTCCTTCCTAAAGGAACTTTAATTCTGAGGGTATGACCTCTGGTCTTAGACTCTTCCACTAGTGGAAACATCCTCTCCACAACCACTCTATCTAGGCCTTTCACTATTCGGTAAATTTCAATTAGGTCCCCCCTCATCCTCCTGAACTCCAGCGAGCAGAGGCCCAACATTTTTGATGTTGGAAAGTGGAGCTTGCAGGACTTTGGAAGAAGATCACACTCTTCCAAATTCTGTTGCATGAGGATGGAGAACGAGATTCCAGGAAATGCTCAAAGCTTCCCTGAAGAAGCGTAACGTGCCTAATGGGTGGTGGGGGCCTTTGGCACGTGATCGCACAAATGTGAGCATCAACACTCAGCAGCAACATGCAGAACCCCAAGCCAAACCTCGGGAACATCACAGAAACCTGCGTAAGTAGCAGATTTAGTTTAGCCTTATACGTGGCTGAACAGACTTGGATTGTTTTCTATGGAACACCGGAGTTTGCAGCGAGACCTCATAGAAGTATATAAAATTATCAGAGGCATAGCTAGGGTAAACAGACAGAATCTTTTTTCCCAGAATGCAAAAAATGAAAGATTAGAGAGCATAGCTTTAAGATGTGCGGGACAACTTTTTAACACAGAGAGTGCTGGGTGCCTGGAACAGGCTGCTGGGGCTGATGGAGGGGTTAGATATGATAGTGTATATAAGAGACTTTGTACAGGCATATGGAATTGCAGGGGGCGGAGAATTATGGATTCTGTGCAAACATTGTGGGCCGACGTTCCTGTACTGTACTGTTCTATATTCTATCTTCTAAATATGAAATAAAAGCGCCCGTTTGAATAAATAGTTTTAGATTTAAAGTCAATCTCTTAAGGGCCTGTCTCACTTACGCAATTTTTTTCGGCAACCTGTCATAGTCCATATTGGAAGTCCAGCGGCGACCAGAAAATGGTACGATTCTTTGGGCGACATGACGCGGGGTGACGCCTGTATGGTCGTGAGTAGTCGCCCAAAGAGTCGTACCTTTTCCTGGTCGCCGTTGGAATTTCGACATTTTTACATTTTTCGGCGACCTGCTGCGACTGTGACGGGTGCCGGCAAGTCACCGAATAAATCGCGTAAGTGGGACAGGCCCTTGAACTAGAGAAGATAAAATAGAACCTAGAAAAAGAGATCCATTGGTATTAAATATCTTCCCTCACATTTCCTCAATCTCAGTCTCTAACAGCACCTGCACAAACTGTCTGATGATTTTAAAAAAAAGCCAATAATGTTATTCCACAGCCATTTGCTGGCTCCATTTTAAATACTTGTCTACGTTTGTTTCAACTTGTCATAGATTCTACTTTAACCAATGTTTCTGGATGAGTCATTCCATGAATTAATAGCTGTGCACAAATACAAATTTTAGCCTTTCTCTTTGATCTTTTGCCAATTATTTCTAATGTAACTGCTCCATTTGTTGGCTCGTTATTGAGCCAGAACCCACAGGAAAAGAGGACTAGAAAAATCTAAAGAAAATTGGAGCTTTCTCTTAAAATTCGCTCCCTCTTCCTACGGGAATCTCTTTGTCCAAGGTTTTAGACAAGCTTTTCTAATACCTTTTCTAATATCTAACAGAATTATTCACTGCATCTCAGCACTCTGCAACTCTGGAATGTGCAAGGAATCCAGCAGGTTTATCTCAAGGTGGTTTGTATGCAGAAACAGGAATGTAATGCTGAGGCTCTATAAGGCCGCATTTGGAATATCGTGAGCAATTTTGAGCACCATATCTGAGGAATGATGGCGCTGGAGAGGGTCCAGAGGCAGTTTACAAAAACGACCCCAGCAATCAGCAGGTTAACCTATGATGAGTGTTTGTCAGTAATGGGCCTGTACTTGCTGGAATTTAGAAGAAAGAGGGGAGACCTCATTGAAACATACAGAATAGTGAAAGGCTTGAATGTGGAGAGGATGTTTTAACTAGTGGGAGAGTCTAGGACCAGAGGTCATAGCCTCAGAATTGAAGGACGTTCTTTTAGGAAGGAGATGAGGAGCAATTTATTTCGACAGAGGATGGTGAATCTGTGGAATTCTTTGCCACAGAAGGCTGTGGAGGGCAAGTCAGTGGATATTTTTAAGGCAGAGATAGATTAATTTTTGATTAGTACAGGTGTCAGAGGTTATGGGGAGAAGGCAGGAGAATGGGGTAAGGAGGAAGAGATAGATCAGCCATGTTTGAATGGTGGAGTAGACTTG
Source organism: Okamejei kenojei (assembly GCA_035221665.1). Classification (NCBI taxonomy): domain Eukaryota; kingdom Metazoa; phylum Chordata; class Chondrichthyes; order Rajiformes; family Rajidae; genus Okamejei; species Okamejei kenojei. The sequence goes on from CM069157.1 coordinate 6,033,328, forward strand.
ATGGGCCAAACTGCCTAATTCTACTCCTATCACTTATGACCTTATGACCTAAGTGGAGAGAAAAGGACAGAGTGCTGGAGTCACTCAGCAGGTCAGGCAGCATCTCTGGAGAACACGGATGGGCGACGTTTCGGGTCGAGACCCTTCTTCAGTTTCCCGCCACTTTGCAATAACTTGATTCCACCATTTGAATGGAGAGGAATAGCCGTGAGGGAGAACGACCAGGATAAGGTATTTTTTATTTATTGGATCTAATTAAATTAACTTATGTATTCTTAAGGGTTATAAAGTTTAAACCTCTCGATAATTATATCTGGAGGAGATGGGACTGGAAATAGCAGAATCAAATCTGAGACAAATTAAGCTGTAACATCTATTATAGGTCTGATGCGTTCCATCTTTGAGAGCTTGGCAACCTGAAACATGTATTCTGTTCTTACCCAGCAGATACTTTCTTAACGGCTGAGTTTCAGTTTCTATTTTAGATTCCCAGTGCCTGTGGTATTTTGATTATGATTTAGTTATTGATGTCTGTTCTAGTGACACAAGTTCAAAAGACAAAGTTAACTCAGCGGGTCAGACAGCATCTGTGGAATGCACAGGTAACATTTTGGGTTACCTAGTCAAGTGTCAAGAGTCAAGAGTGTTTTATTGTCATATGTCCCAGATAGGACGATGGAATTCCTTTTCTCCAGAGATGCTGCCTGACCTGCTGAGTTACTCCAGCATTTTGTGTCTATCTTCGGTATAAACCAGCATCTGCAGTTCCTTCCTATGCACCTTAACATTTTGGACACTTTGATTTTCCCAAAACGCTACCTGTCCATTCATTCTCTCTACAGTTACTGCCTGGTCTGCTGAGTTCCTCCAACACTTTGTGCTTTGCTCACGATTCCAGCATCTGCAGTTCCTTGCACTATCCTTACACCAGCACTATCCTGCACACTGGGGACAACTTATAATTTACAGAAGCCAATTAACCTACAAACCTGCACGTCTTTGCAATGTGGGAGCAAAGCGGAGCACCGGGAGTAAACCCACGTGGTCACCGGGAGAACGTACCAACTCCATACAGACAGCACCCGAGGTCAGGATCGATCCCGGGTCACTGGCGCTGTGAGGCAGCAACACTACCCGCTGCGCCACCGTGCCGCCCTGACCATTTAGAACGGAGACGAGGAAACACTTTTTCTCACAGAGAGTGGTGAGTCTGTGGAATTCTCTGCCTCGGAGGGCAGTGGAGGCCGGTTCTCTGGATGCTTTCAAGAGAGAGCTAGATAGGGCTATGAAAGATAGCGGAGTCAGGGGATATGGGGAGAAGGCAGGAACGGGGTACTGATTGGGGATGATCAGCCATGATCACATTGAATGGCGGTGCTGGCACGAAGGGACGAATGGCCTATTCCTGCACCTATTGTCTATTGTCTATTGTCTATTGTCTAAATCAGAATGAAGGATCAACAGCAGCATTCCAACTACAATGTCCCATAAATGAATCGGAAAAAAAACCCACGCTTGCCTAATTCTTCTATTAATCTTGCGACTCAACTAATTTTCACTGGCCCCAAAGTATTCTGGAAGCTGGCGCCTGTTGCCGCTTGGACGTTCTGGCAAACCGTACAATCGTTTTTTGTTCAAATCAGTTCTCTGTATTTTTTTTTTCGAAAGCAAAAACCACACGGGAGATACAGTAAAATGCTATCATAATAAATGTATATTATAATAACCATCCTTGCTTTTAGATAGCTTTTAAGTTGTTGGACTACTTAAAAACGTTATCTGGGGTTTCAATTAAAGACAGAGAATCTCCTGGTTGTCAGGCTGAGTTGATTTTGGGAATGGTCTGTTTCGCAGTGATTGCCATCATGGGAATTTTTATTGATGATTTTGAAGATGCAATTTTGAAGCAATCACTTTGGTAAGCTCCAGTGCCAAGATGATCTAGATTGTATTTCTCAAAGTGCCTTTCAAGGGTCATTATTATGAAAATTAAAGTGAATGGCATTGGTGTCTTACAATAGAGGCAGCAAAAGGGCTTTGTGAACCATTGCAACAAAGAGCTTTCATTCTCCGCTGAAGAGCAGCTCAATATCAAATCACCTCCATTAGATCATTCTTCTGTCAGAAATCCTATCTCAGAATGGTAGGTTCAAGATCAATTCCGCAGTGTCCATCTTACCCCTGCAATTGATCAACTTTCCACCATTGTTATAACCAAAGTTACAAAGGAACTTCTGAAGTAATCTAACACCTATTCTTCCTTTATCTTGCTCTGTCTTTACTGCGTCTTGCAATATATTCTGGCACATCAGCCTCCAGGTCCAGCTTGGTGGCACTGTTCTTGCTGGTTTACATCTGATCATGGCTAGGGTATGTCTAACATAGGGTCTGCTCTTAGCAATGTATCGCTAACTCAAGGACCTCTTGCCCTTCTCTCTACCTAGTTTAATTTAGTTCAGAGATTAACCTACAAACCGTGGAAGTTCAGAGATTAACCTACTAACCTTCGGCCCACCGAGCCTGCGCCGCCCAGCGATCCCCGCACATTAACACTATCCTACACGCACTGGGGACAATTTACATTTATACCAAGCCAATTACGCTACAAACCTGTACATCTTTGGAGTGTGGGAGGAAACCGAAGTTCTCGGAGAAAACCCACGCAAGGTCACGGGGAGAACGTACAAACTCCGTGCCACCATGCCGCCCCTGGCTTGCTGTATGTTTGAAGGTCTTAAGACCACCTGAATAAGTGCAAGGAATGGCAGGAAGATCGGAGAACGGACTAGGCTGGAATTGTTTCTTGGAACAAGAGAGACTAGACAAGATTTAATTGACCCACATAATATCATGAGACGTTTGATCGGGTGAGCAGGGACGATCTGCTTCCAAAAATACTGCAGATCTAGAAATCTTAAATAAAGTAGAAAAGGTTTACAATCAGTACAATAAAGAAACGTAGATAACATTTTAGGTCAATGATAAATTCTGGTGAAATAATCTGTTTTCTTCAGTAAAGATATCTCTAATTGGTTAGGGAGGAGGGGAGGGGGTCATGGATTTCAGGTAGTTGGTAAAATGATTAGATAAGAGTCCGTGGGTGGTGATGATCTAGAAGGTCACCATCCAAGAAGATGATGGAGGCAGAATCTTGCACTGCATTTAAAAACTGCTTAATATTACATTGAAAAAGCTATTATCTGCAAGGCTAGAGACTGAGAGGTGGAAGGTGGGACAACTTCATATGTGACAAGGCACAAAGTTGAGCACTGGAGACCCAGGTCAGACAGATCTGAGTGTCAGGGGTTATGGGGAGGAAGGCAAATGGATTTGAGAGGGAAAGATAGATCAGCCATGATCGAATGGCGGGGTAGACTTGATGGGCCGAATGGCCTACTTCTGCTCAACTTATGAACTCATGCGTGCACATGGGACAAATAATCAAAGTGGCAAGCTGCTGCAGGTTTGCGATCAAAATGGTTGCCAGATGGTTGGTTGAGCTTTGCAGTGAGAAAGAGATCGCATTCACACAACCAGCAAATGCAGTGCACAAAGTTGAAAGTAGTACAGTAAATCCAAGCTTCACGTGGAATGGTAGGAAGCGCAGAGATAAAAGTGCAAGGGTCGCATTGTCTGTATTTGCATTGGAAGGTGCAAGGGGTGAGCTAAAGGGTCAGAAGTCAGTAATAATAATCAACTTGTGCGATGCTTTATGCCCCTGTCCCACTTAGGAAACCTGAAAGGAAACCTCTGGAGACTTTGCACCCCACCCAAGGTTTCCGTGCGGTTCCTGGAGGTTTTTGTCCTCCGGCACCTTCAACTGTCATCGCAACCGTCTTTGACTAAAAAATTACCAATTTTTAAAACGGAAACCACTTTCGACCATTAGGGAGACTGCCAAAAACCTCCGGGAACCGCACGGAAACATTGGGTGGGGCACAAAGTCTCCAGAGGTTTCCGTTCAGGTTTCCTAAGTGGGATAGGGGCATTACTAATCAAAGCTGAGAAGGTGGGCGGTGGCAATGAGATCAAGCCACCATTTGATAAATTTTAGAGGGATGGAAGAAATATAAGAAAGTGGCAATGAGAGGCTAATTCCACAATTTGATGTTGCTATTCGTGTCCCCAGAGACCATATTATTTGTGCAGGAAGGAACTGTGGATGCTGGTTTATACCGAAGATAGACCAAAAATGCTGGAGTAACTCAGCATGTCGGGCAGCATCTCTGGAGAAAAAGGATGTGTGATGTTTCGGGTCGAGACCCTTCTTCAGACTCCTTCTTCAGACCATATTATCTGTGTTCGATATTAAAGGACTTGGTAAATTCCTCAAATAACCCTATGCTACACGCGAACGACTGGAGGACAAACGGAAAGGGACTATAGTAATCTGATTGTTACCATAGTAACTGTCACTGCCTCAAGGGGTAGAAGCAGAACAATACAGGTTGGCCTCCACCAGTTCAGTAGGTTGCATAAACTCAAATATGCAATTTAATTAAGATTATTTTTAGATTCACACATATCATTGGCATAATTTGTAGGATATTCTTGCTCCGTAGTAAAAAATAGTAAGCACATTTTAGAACAGCAAGCAGCGTTGACCATCCTGCAGGATTCTGCACTGATGGAAAGCCTAGGAATTATGTTTTACACTGTAGCCTGTGGAGGCTGGGATAAATATTAATACTTTAATTTAAATTTTGAAATTATCTCAATGTACATGCATGGGGGATTTCATACAAATGTACACGCTACAACAATGCTTTCAGAACGATTTAATTCCAGTGTTGCCTTGTAATATATCATCCATAATACTGAATCATTCATGCAGAGTTCAACTACTTTGTGTATTTCTCCCATTTGGACTTAAAAATTCTGAGCTATAAACCAGTGAGTGCTGAAAATTGCTTTTTTTCCTTCTGGGCGTTAGATGGCCGCAGAATCTGCTCACGGCTTTAAATCTCTGCTCAGCTCAGACTTTGAAGGAACACGTTTCTTATGCCCTGGAGTGGAACCAATATTCCTTTGAGCTACATTCTACTCAACTGCTGATCTAACTGGTACCAAGTGGAGGTTACAGGACCTCCTTGAACAGTGGAAAGACGAGCAGGAGTTTGTCATTTGGGCTACTTGAGCACACTCTGCCATTTATTGAGATTGTGAGAAGGCTTTCCAAAACTACCCTCCTCATGAGAAATAATCCATCCATCTCGGAGCTAAAACTGAGGCAACATCTCCTGCTTCATGTTTCTCAGTTCTACAGATGTCTATATTAAGAATTGTTTCCTAAGATTTCTCATGAGTAGCCTAGGCCTGGTTTTTAAGATTCTCGAAAAAAAAGTCCCTCACCTGTGACTGCTTCCGTCTAATGATCCTCTTAAACCTCTTTCTCAAGATTCATTGGACTTTTACATAAATGTCACAGTGCATTCAGCCATTAGTCATTCGTCACAATCCTGAAACAAGCAACAGAATTACACGAACAATTATCGTTTGCAACCAATGTTATCTGAACCACGATGGGCCTGCGGCTGGTGCCTCCGAAGCTCTGAAGTCGGGTCGCAGCCGCGCGCCACTATAGCTCTCCACGCTCCAAAGCCGGCCAACTCCACGATGGTGAGTCCACAGGCTCCGCGACTGGAGCCCCCAGGTCGTTCCGGTTGGTGGCCGCTCCACTTTGCTAGGCCCCAACGACAACGGAGACCCGACAAGGAAAAGGTCAGGTCCCCGTAAAAAATAAAACCAAACACATACACCTAACGGGACAAAAAGAAAGAAATGACAGACAGACTACAGTCGAGCCGCTGCCACAAGGTGCCGCTACTAATGATGAGGAATCGATCGAGTAAACGCACAAGGTCTCTTGCCTAGAGTAGAGGAATCAAGGACCAGAGGACATAGGTTTAAGGTGAGGGGGGAAAGATTTAATAGGAACCTGAGGGATAACATTTTCACACAAAGGGTGGTGGATATATGTGGATATATGGAATGAGTTACCGGAGGAGGTAGTTGTGGCAGGCTGTATTGCGATATTTAAGAAACCATTCGGACAGGTACATGGATAGGACAGGTTTAGAGGGATATGGACCAAACGCAGGCAGATGGGACCAGTGTAGATGGGACATGGTGGTTGGAGTGGGAAAGTTGGGCAGAAGAGCCTGTTTCCACACTGTATGACTTATGGCAGAAACTCCAGAGGGAATGGACAGACGATGTTTTGGATCGGGACCCTTCTTCAGACTGATAGTAGAGTGTAAAGTTGTAGAGTGTAGACTGAAGAAGGGTCTCGACCCGAAACGTCACCCATTCCTTCTCTCCAGAGATGCTGCCTGTCCCGCTGAGTTACTCCAGCTTTTTGTGTCTATCTTTGATGGTAGAGGATGTATAGAAGTAGCAACATTTTCTCACATGCATGTTTTAGAAAGAGTCACATCTAGGGGAGAGGAATGTAAAGTACTTTTGCTGAGCATTCTAAGCAATCTCAGAGAAATAGCCTTAGGATCGTTAATCCTCCATAATTGCTGTCGAACCCACAGTCCTGGTTTGATTTTGATCGTGGAGATTTGGTGAGGGAGAAAATGGCTTCAGATGCAGTACATTGTCAAAGGATAGTTGGCAGAGTGGACCTCTTCTGTGCTTTGTTAAGCAAATCAATGTGGATGCTAGGAACATGACATAAAAGCAACTTGGTGACATTATCCGGCATTTGTAGAGAGTGAACCAGAATTAAGGGTGGTGAATCTGTGGAGTTCATTGCCACAGACGGCTGTGAAGGTCAAGACATTGGCTATTTCTAAAGCAGAAATTGGAAGGTTCTTGACTGTTAAGGGTGTCAAAGGGTACGGGGAGAAAGCAGGAGAATGGGTTTGAGAGGGAAAAACAGATTAGTCATGATTGATTGGCAGAGTAGACACGGAGGCCGAATGGCCTAATTCTGCTCCTAACCGGTCAGGATTTCCAGACATCTTCTATGTCTTTTAGCCTTATGGCCCTTAAGGACGCGAGCCATTGATTTTGTTTCAATCCCCATAGCTCTGAGGTGCTCTATTAGCGGTTTGGTATCTCTTTCATAAGATCATGTGATAGGAGTAGAATTAGGCCATTTGGCCCATCAAGTCTACTCTGCCATTCAAGCTTGGATGATCTAAGTCTCCCACCTAACCCCATTCTCTTGCCTTCTCCCCATAACCTCTGACACTCGTACCAATCAAGAATCTATCTCTGCCTTAAAAATATCCACTGACTTTGCCCCCACAGCCTTCTGTGGCAAAGAATTCCACAGATTCACCACACTCTGATTAAAGAAATTCCTCCTCATCTCCTTCCTAAAAGAGTGTCCTTTAGTTCTGGGGCTGTGACCTCTTGTCCTAGACTCTCCCACCAGTGGTAACATCCTCTCCACATCCACCCTATCCAAGCCTTTCACTATTCTGTAACTTTCAATGAGGTCCCCCCTTTTCTTCTAAACTCCAGTGAGTGCAGGCCCAGTGCTGTCAAACGCTCATCATAGGTTAAACTACTCAGTGCTGTCAAACGCTCATCATAGGTTAAACTTCCTGGGAGCTCCTAAGCACAACTTCCCACCTTTTAATTCCCTTTCATGCTGTTCAACCACGTTATTTTTTAATGTATGAGCTGACCCGACTGAGGATTTCCAATGTATTGGCATTTCCGCTCACGAGGAAACGCTCTTCAAAAGACAATGGCTTTGTTTTAACCAACCCCTTCAAATCACAGGGCAATTGGTTTAATCAGCAACAAACATGGCAGCACTTAGACATTGGTGACAAATGCTACATGCGCAGGGCTATTTCAACAATAGCTTGCATTTATCTAATCAATTGCACGGGAGTGAAACATGCTGAGCCATATTGCAAAACATCGTTTGACTTGAAGCTCTATTAGCTGTTTTGGTATCCCTTTGAATTTCCTAAGCAGAATGTCCCACTTTCACTTCCCTTTCATTCAGTTCAACCACGTTCTTTTTTTAACATATGAGTGAAGTCCATTCTCCAAGATTTCCCAGATAACGATTGCAACAGGAAATGATAACAAAGATCACCCCTAATGGACCAGCACAAATACCCCAGCTTAAGAGTCCAATTAAGTATTTTCTACCTCATGAACAACGAGATGGGTCAGCGATCAATAGACAATAGACAATAGACAATAGGTGCAGGAGTAGGCCATTCGGCCCTTTGAGCCAGCACCGCCATTCAATGTGATCATGGTTGATCATCCCCAATCAGTCCCCGGTCAACTGGAAATTGGGAAAATTCACATGAGAGAAGGAATTGGTGGTAGCACTGGTGAGATGGTTAGGAGTCATTCCTGGCCGTGCATATCTCTGAAGATCTTTCCTGGACCCAGCACACTGTTGCAATTGTAAAGAAAGCACTTCAACGCCTCTACTTCCCGAGAAGATTGCGGAGATTCGGTATGTCAGAGAGGATTCTCTTGAACTTCTACAGGTGGACAGTAGAGAGCACATTGACTGGTTGCATCACGGACTGGTTTGGCAACTTGAATGCCCAGGAGTGATGAAGACTGCAAAAAGCTGTGAACACTGCCCAGACCATCACGGGTTCTCCCCCCACGATCGAATGGATTTACCGGAGTCACTGCCTCTAAAAGGCAGCCACCATCATCAGAGACCCACACCACCCCTGCCATCGGGAAGAAGGTACAGGAGTCTGATAACTGTAACATCCAGGTTCTGGAACAGCTTCTTCCCTGCAACCATTAGGCTATTGAACTCAAACAAGCTCTGAACTACATAGACTATTATTGTTATTATTGCACTACTATTGTTTTTTTTTTAATGTGTTCATATGCATGTGTGTACACACACTGAACTTTTTTCTTCTCATTTATTATATTGTTTATATATTCTGTTGTGCTGCTGCAAGTAAGAATTTCATTGCTCTGTCTGGAACATATGATATAAGGTCATAAGGAATAGGAGTAGAATTAGGCCACTCGACCCATCAATAAACCACTCTTGATCTGACTTGACTCTTGAGTCGCTAGTATGGGTTGCCATGGTGTTGAAGGACCTGATTAGTCTACTTTAAGTTTTAGTTTAGAGATTCAGCGCAGAACTAGGCCCTTCGGCCCATCAAGTCCGCGCCGACCAGCGTTCCCTGCACACTAACGCCATCTTACACATACCAGGGATATTTTTTACAGTTATACCAAGCCAATTAGCCTACAAACCTGTACGTCTTTGGAGTGTGGGAGGAAACCGGAGAAAACCCATGCAGATCATGGGGAGAACGTACAAATTCCAGGAACCTCATTGGAACATACAGAATAGTGAAAGGCTTGGATGAAGGGGTTGTGGAGAGGATGTTTCCACTAATGGGAGAGTCTAGGACCAGGAGAGATGGATCGGCCATGACTTGAGGGGCAGAGTGGGCTGGACTTGATGGGCCGAATGACTTAATTCTACTCCTATCACATATGACCTTATGACCTTACAGACAAGCACCCACAGTCAGGATCGAACCCGGGCCTCTAGCACTGTAAGGCAACCAACTGTACCGCTGCGCCACTGTGCCGCCCCTTCGATTCTGCACTGTAAATTCTTGCAGGGAGACTGATGAATGAAGAGTTACACAGAGGTTTCTCCTTTTGGAGTCTAGATGGGGAAATTGAGTTTTCTGCTGAACAAAGCCGTCAGCTAGTCAAAGTAGGCCCGGCCTGTTCCAATGCACTCGGTTCTGACAGGAGTCTGATACCAAATGAAAGGAAAATCATGCAATTCATGACAGTCTTGATATCTCAGAATGTCTGAAGGCCCTTTTCAGCCAATAATTTCCTTTTGAAATATGATGATAGATGAAATTCAGGAAATCTGACAGTCAATACTTGCAGAGCAAGTATCTGCAATACTTGCAGAGCAGTCGCCCACAAACAGCGATGTGATAATGGTGAGTTGACCTGACAGATATTTAATGAATTCTATTTCTTCCACCGGGATGGTCATCACTGTCTCAATATTAATTTTTTTCCACTTTTAGGGACAGCAATGTTCAAGATAGTCTGAAGAAGGGTCTCGACCCGAAACGTTGCCTATTTTCTTCGCTCCATAGATGCTGCCTCACCCGCTGAGTTTCTCCAGCATTTTTGTCTACCTGCAATGTTCAACTTGTTCCCTTTGAAAAAAAATCAGATATTTAATAGTTAAAGGATTGACATCTAGCCCAGCGGCGTAGAAGGTCCAGATTGCTTCACTCTTATTACCGTGGGGTAGTGCAGCTGCACGTGATGTCGAACTTGTTGTGAGCAACTTCACGTTCTATGGTCTCCATAGTTTCCAGAGGAATGTAATCCCACTGGGGACTCATCAGAGAAGATTCCCCAGGTTGATTCCTGGGATGAAGTGATTAAGCCTAAACCCAGAGTTTGGAAAAATGAGATGGGTTCTTTCTGAAATACACACTGCAAGACTTTAAAATGGCTACCCGTCATGAGTGACCATGCAGTTGGAACCATCCTTTGAGGACAGATGAATTTCTCTGAAGTGGTCATAAGTCTTTGGAATTCCCTTCCCCACAGAACTACGGAGTCATTGAACATGCACAAATATCAGGGAAACAGATTTTGTAGAAGTAGATAGTGTGGTAAAGAAGACAGACACAAATTTGTGGAGTAACTCAGCGCGGCAGGCGACATCTCTGGAGAGAAGGAATGGGTGACGTTTTGGATCGTGACCCTTCTTCATCTCCCATTCCTTCTCTCCAGAGATGCTGCCTTTCCTGCTGTTACTCCAGCATTTTGTGTCTACCGTCGGTGTAAACCAGCATCTGTGGGTCCTTCCTACACAGGTGGTGAAGAAGGCGTATGGTATGCTTGCATTCATCAGTTGGGGCATTGAGCGTAAGAGTCAGGAGGTCACGTTGCAGCTTTATGGAATTTCAGTTAGGCCACATTTGGAGTATTGTGTACAGTTCTGGTTGCCCCATTAAGGGATGGCAGTGAAGGCTTTGGAGAGAGTGCAGAAGTGGTTTACCGGAACAATGCCTGAATTGAAAGGTATTACCTAGTATAGGGAGGAGTTGGACAAGCTCTAAGAGATTAAACAGTTGTTCAGATAGGCATGTGGACACGTTTGGATGGAGGGATATGTATCATGAACAGGCAGAGGAGATTAGTTTATCTTGGTGTCTTTTGTGGCACAGACATTGTAGGCCAAAGGGCCTGTTCCAGTGGTGTATTGTTCTATGTCTAAGTGTCGAAGGTAGACAAAAATGCTGGAGAAACTCAGCGGGTGAGGCAGCATCTATGGAGCGAAGGAATAGGTGACGTTTCGGGTCAAGACCCTTCTTCAGATTTTTCACATTGATAAATATTGAAGAAGGGTCTGAAGAAGGGTCTCGACCCGAAACGTCACCTATTCCTTCGCTCCATACATGCTGCCTCACCCGCTGAGTTTCTCCAGCATTTTTCCTCCACCTTCGATTTTTCCAGCATCTGCAGTCCTTTCTTAAGCAAATATGTCTAAGTGTCAATGGGGAACATGCAGAAATTCCAAGATCATATTGGCTTAACTTGTAATGAAGGGTGGAGCATGCTCAAGGGACCATGTGGCCCTTTCCTGCACCCATTGCTTGTGATCCCCACTGGAGCAGGAGTGCCAGACGGAGCAAGAACTATGTAGCACGTATACCTCTTCCCTCGTCATCCCAGCAGTTGCCTCTGGTTGTGGCTGGATGTTGACAGCCCCAAGGAGATTGACGTTACTGTTCCAATGACCCCTCTAATCGGATAATCGCTGGAACCGATTCACCCGAACAGAGCCGAGGCAAGGCCATGAATTTCAATTCCTGTCAGTCTGTCGCTGTCTTGGAATTACAGGTGCTGGATTTCAACAGAGAGTGCAGAAATAAGTAATTAAGAGAAATAATCGGTTACTCGAGTGTTACGTTGAGCAGCCTGCTAATTGAATCATGATTGTGGGCATTCTGCATGAGTGCATGCTTAAGCAAACAATAACACCAGCAGAAAATGTTTAAAAGCCATTAATTCTATCGTGATGTGATCACTGACATTCTGCGAGTCACCTGAAAATAAATGTACTGTGTTGGGATTGATTCCTCAACCTTTAGAGAGCCATCCTTTCAAAACACTCAGCACAAAACCAGGGTAATACCATGAGAAATTGAATCTTAATCTGCTTTCCACAGCCGGCTGACAGAAATACGTGTTCCTCTTTTATAACATTCTTCATCCTGAATTTCAAAGGGGGCTTTCTTCCATGAAATATCAGGGTCACATTTGTTTTAAAGAGATAAAAATCTCCTCAGCCCAAGGGTGCAAGAAGGTTCAGAGTTGCAGACCCAGCTCAGTCCATCACACAAAACAGCCTCCCCTCCATTCAATGCCCACTACACTCCACAGTGGCCCAGGAGAACAGCCAACATAATCACGAACCACTCACAGCCGGTCATCCTTTCTTCTCCACACTCCTGTTGGGCAGAGGATAGAATCATAGAATCATAGAATCATAGAATCATAGAAAATAGGTGCAGGAGTAGGCCATTCGGCCCTTCGAGCCTGCACCGCCATTCAATGTGATCATGGCTGATCATCCAATTCAGTATCCTGTACCTGCCTTCTCTCCATACCCACTGATCCCTTTAGCCACAAGGGCCACATCTAACTCCCTCTTAAATATAGCCAATGAACTGGCCTCAATTACCTTCTGTGTCAGAGAATGCCACAGACTCACCACTCTCTGTGTGAAAAATGATTTTCTCATCTCGGTCCTAAAAGACTTCCCCCTTATCCTTAAACTGTGACCCCTTGTTCTGGAGTTCCCCAACATCGGGAACAATCTTCCTGCATCTAGCCTGTCCAAGAATTTTGTAAGTCTCTATAAGATCCCCCCTCAATCTCCTAAATTCCAGCGAGTACAAGCCGAGTCTATGCAGTCTTTCTTCATATGGAAGTCCTGCCATCCCAGGAATCAGTCTGGTGAACCTTCTCTGCACTCCCTCTATGGCAAGAATGTCTTTCCTCAGATTAGGAGACCAAAACTGTACGCAATACAGGATATGTAATCTTGAAAGCACGTACCACCAGATTCAAGAACATCTCCTTCCCCACTGTTATCACACCCTGGAATGGACCATATATACGCTAAGGATGAATTCCAATCAATCTTCCATCAACCTTCTCGTGGCCCTTGCGCATTTTATTCTCTGCACTTTCTCTATATTTTGCACTGTATTTATTTTCTCTTTTGCAGTACCCCGTGTACTCAGGTATGGTGTGATTTTCCTGGATAGTACGCAAAGCAAAGTGTTTTTTCACTGTGTCTCGTTACAAGTGTCAGAAATAATAAACTAATACTAATGGCAAGACTATCTCAGACAGGATCAGACAGAAAAGGTGAACAACAACTTATTTTCGTGATGATTCCTCTGGCTATGTTGCCTTGCTCAATGATCACGGTCTCAGTCAACGTTGTTAACAAAATCACCAACAGGATAGCTCTGCCTTTAGAAATAAAGTGTGGAAACAGAGAGGAATCGATCTAAAGACCTGGACGGAGATGTGTTGTGCTGTTGTCATCCCAATCTATGCTTGTGAGACAGGGCCAGTATATAGAAGAAATGCCAGACAGATTAACCACATCCACATGACCTGCCTGCACAGAATGCTTCACACCAAGTGGCAAGGCAAGATGTGGAAACAAGGACTTCAGTTTAAAGCGTCACCTACACATGTTCTCCAGGGATGTTGCCTGACCCGCTGAGTTTAACTTTGTTTTTTAGTTTAGAAATACAGCGCGGAAACAGGCCCTTCGGCCCACTGAATGCATGCCGGCCAGCGATCCCCGCACACGAACACTATCCTACACACCCTAGGGACAATTTACAATCTTTACTGAAGCCAATTAAACGTACAAACCTGTAAGTCTTTGGAGCGTGGGAGGAAACCAGAGCGCCCTGAGAAAAGCCACCCGGTCACGGGGAGAACGTACAAACTCCGTACAGACAGCGCCCGAGGTCAGGGTCGAACCCGGCTCTCTGGCGCCGTAAGGCAGCAACTCCAGTGACTCCGACTCTCCCGCTTTCGGCGGGAGATCTCCCGCCAAAAGGCCATTTTCGCAAAATCTCCCGATCTCCCGCTTGAGATTTAAATTCTCCCGCCCTGGCTTTGTGTCTCCCACTTAAGATGTATTTTCTCCCGCTTGAAATGTTCTTTCTCCCGCCCAATCACCTTTTTGAAAAGTGGAATTTAATTTTCATGCATTTCCACGGTGTATAAATCACCAAATGCGCACACGCGATACTACATACGTTTTAATGCATGTAGTGCATACATGTATACATGTATAATGTGCATGCTAGGCGCTCTACCCCCCCCCCCCCCCCCCGGCCCCCGGCCGCAAGGGACTTCGCGCTTCGTGCTTGGGATCTGTGCTTGCGCGCACATGAGTTTGGAGTCTCCAGTTTCCTAGGGGATCCAGGCGGGAGAATCTCCAGATCAGAAGGTGCTTGGGGTTGGAGTCTCTGCAGCAACTCTACCGCTGCGCCACCGTGCGAGTTCCTCCAGCATTCTGGGCCTTTCCTTGCCAAGACAAGACACCAGCCACACAGACTCTGATCCAGACAAACGTCCCCGCCCTTTACACATTGTGGAAAGATTCACAGGTGAGGTGGGCGGGACACGGTTCACAGGTGAGGTGGGCGGGACACGGTTCACAGGTGAGGTGGGCGGGACACGATTCACAGGTGAGGTTTCTGCCCCCCGGATGAGTTTAGTATGGTTCTCTTGGGTCATCTCCCCAGGACAATTGATAATTTATAGTGACCTGCTCCACCTAGTGGCTGGATAGAATCAACCCCTAAATCGTCAATTTGTGAAATACTATTGCTGACGTAGACAATAGAGGTGCAGACTCAGCGTACAGCATGGAAACAGGCCATTTGGCCCACCAGGTCCATGCCTACAAGTGGGCACCCATCCATATTAATGCCACCTGAGTTAATCCACTCAGTAGGTTAACATATGATGAGCGTTTGACGGCACTGGGCCTATATTCGTGGAGTTTAGAAAAAAGAGGGGGGCGGGAACTCATTGAAACATACAGAATGGTGAAAGGCTTGGATAGAGTGGATGTGGAGAGGATGTTTCCACTAGTGGGAGAGTCTAGGACTAGAGGTCATGGCCTCAGAATTAAAGGACGTTCTTTTACAGTATTAGCGACCCTGCTTCCACCATTCTCTCCGGCACTTCAGATTCCCTCTCAAACTCTTAGCTTTTAACCCCATCTCTATGTCCTCTTGCCCTGCCTATTCCCCATGTCTGCCTGTGTTTCCGTTCCAGGTTTGGCCAGTAATTGTAGCTATTCACCTTGCCCTGAGGTGCGACAGTCTGGGGATGTCCATCCTCACGTCCGCCATCCAGAGGTTGTTGAACATGAAGGTGTCAGTGGTGTCTGCGTCAATGTGGCACGTGGTGAGCTCCACTTGACGGACAGTGGTTGTGTGTGGTGAGATACCGTCCGGCGCAGGTCCTGCCCAGGTCACTCCCTCCCCCGGCCTGTGCGTCGCCCGCACGTGCCAACCAGCGTCTGGGAGACCGGCGGCAGGACCTGCCGGATGCCGCAGAGCTGCGGGCATCTTCTGCCGTGTGTGAACTTGGTGAACTTTGAGGGTGGCACAGTGGGCGGAACAATGGCACAGCTAAGTGTCCCGCTAAGTTACTCCAGCATTTTGTGTCCGGCTGAGTTACTCCAGTCCATCTTCAGTGTATTCTGTGTCTATCTTCGGTGTAAACTAGCACCCGCAGTACCTTCCTACATATAAAGTGCGAATCCTGATGAGATCAACTCTGATGTAATTAGAGTTCTGTTTATATTTAGGGTTCGGTTTAATATTGTTTCATTTAGTGTAGTTTAGTTTAGTGTATTGTCACATGTACCGAGGTACAGTCAAAAGCTTTTTTGTGGCGTGCTCTCCAGTCAGCGGAGACGCGCCACGTGATTACAATCAAGCTTTCCACAGCGTACGTATACAGGATAAAGGGAATAATGTTTAGTGCAAGAAAGTTTCCAGTAAAGTCTGATTAATGGTGGCGAGAGGGTCTCCACTGAGGTAGACAGTACAGTAGGTCCATGTATGAAGGTACAGTGAAACGTTTTGTTTTGCAAATAGATCGTCATGGTGGCGCAGCGGTAGAATCGCTGCCTTACAGCACATGCGGGCCAAAGACCCAGGTTCGATCCCGACAACGGGTGCTGTCTGTGTGGCGTTTGCACGTTCTCCCCGTGACCGCGTGGGTTTTCTCCGGGTGCTCCGGTTTCCTCCTACACTCCAAGGACGTGCAGGTTTGCAGGTTAATTGGCTTCGATAAAATTGCAAATTGTCCCTAGTTTGTAGGATAGCGCTGGTGTGCGGGGTGATCGCTGGTCGGCGCGGACTCGCTGGGCCAAAGAGCATATTTCCGCGCACTAACATCTAAAAAAAATTAGTTTGCGATGACATGGGAATGGTTGGGTTAAGTTGACGCCTTTGTTAATTACACCTTGCTCTTGGTTGAACGATGTTTCATTTAAACATATTGCTGGGTGGACGCATTTCTGACTCGTGAACACTCCTCGGCAGAGTAAACCCAGGGAGGACCTGTAACCTGATGGAAGTATATAAAATTATGAGTGGCATTAGACAGCCAGAACCCTTTTTTCCCAGGGTGGAAGTGACCAAGATTAGAGGGCATAGCTTTAAAATGAGAGGGGCAAAGTTTAAAGATGTGCGGGATGAGTTTTTTACACAGAGAGTGGTGGGTGCCTGGAACATTGCCAGAGGTGGTGGGGGAGGCTGACACATTTAAGCAGCTTTTGGATAGGCACTTAGATCTGCAGTAATAGATAGTGATGGATCATGTGCATGCAGAGGAGATTAGCTTAACCTGGCATCATGTTTGTCACCGGCACTGTGGGCCGTAGGGCTTGTTTCTGCGCTGTACTGCTGAACCTTCTATATATCCCTAAAAACCCCATCGCTGAAAGGTTTACGCAGTTCATTTCCCCGTTGCTATTTTCTTTGCGCACTTTAATTTGTCTGCTGGTACAGAAGTCAGCAATAGGAGGAAATGCTCTTTGTGGGAGGTCCAGGATTCACGCGGTGATGGGCGATGCGGATGGATGTGATCGGCTGTCAAAGGTGCGAGAACAGAGAGTTGAGGGCCTGTTCCACTTTCACGACCTAATTCATGACCTCTGCCGAGTTTGTCCTTGGCTCACACTCGCAGCATGGTCGTCACGAGGTTGTAGGAGGTCGTAGGTAGGTCGTAGCCGGCCGTGATGCTAGTCGTAGGTACTCGTGGTGTCAAGTAGGTCGGGGTGTTTTTTCTAAGCTCGATGAAAAATGTCCACGAGTAAAAAAGGTCGTGAGAGTGGGACAGGCCCTTTAAGGAGACTTCCCAGGTGGGCTGTTGGGGGATTCTGTGCACTCCTCTGCTGTTTACAGATGGCTCTCACAGTGTCTTGGTCACGTGGGAGAGAACAGTGTTATTGGTGGGCAAATTGCCTCGCGTCAGCTCGGAAACCTTTGAAGCCTTTGGCTGTCAAAAAAAAAAAAACCTCTCTTCTTGCAGGTTGCTCCAGGGCTCTGGAGGTTTTTGGTGGCGGTGAGTTATGTCATCAGTCTCTGTTGACCCAGGCCCAGCTGGTAACGAGTGAAGTCATCGGTCTCTGTGGACACAAAGCAACTCCCTCGCAATAATTGGCAGGCCGGTTTCCACCGCAGCAAGCACTGCGCTCAGCGTTGTTGGGGAAAAGCAGCATAGCTGCAATGATGTGACATGGTCATTAATAGTGCAGGACCAGCAAGGATAAGGCATCCTTCCTCGAACAAGATGCGATGCGCATGAGTTTCTATTCGGCAGAAAAAGCCTAAATAAATGGGGTAGAAATAATTCACGTTTTCGATCTTAATTAACACGTCCTCCACTCCCAATCAAAGGCAAATTTCCCCCTTCATATTCTTTGCCACTTTATCCCACTCGCTGACTGCTAGTCCTACAGTGACCTCCATTTACACACACTGTCAATGTGGCTCAGGTCACAACGTTCCCCGAGGCAACGTAATGGCTCGGCTGCATAACCTGGGCTGACGCTAAAACACAGAGGGAGCTCTCCATCAGCTGCACGCTGGTGTTTGGAGGAGACATTAAAAGGAAGCTCCATGGACGGTTGAAATCCCAAGGCGATGTTTGGGATAAAACCTTCCCTTCTTGAACCAGTGCTGTACAATTTAGCTGTAGTCCGTGATTTTGGCCGGTCGCCATTACAGTTCAAGAAAAACAGATTCAATGGCCATTCGCCCTATTTGCTGTGTCTGACAGGATTGTCTGCAGAGCGATCACTCAAGTAATTCATTCTAAGGTATCTGAAAGATTTGAAATAGAAAAAAACGTTGCATAAACGCGAGTATTTTCCATTCCATTTCCTGGTGTTTCTGCTTTAAAACTCTATAATAATTACCATCTAGGTTTCAATAAATGATATGATGACAACTGCATTAGCACTCCAATGATTTATGTAGAGTATGTCATTGCTAGAGCAGATAAGTCTGAACATGTCTATTGTGCAATCTACTCAAGCAGTCAGCATGCTTATTCTTGGCAGAAATTTCAATTTGCAATCTTCCTCTCTATAATCATAAATGTAATTATCCCACCACCCATATCTCTCTCTTTTTTTTTTCTCTCTCTCTCTCTCTCTCTCTCCCTGAATTCTAATTGTGGCTGCACTGATTTTATGCTCCTTTGCCTCCCTTTTCCACTGACTCCGAAGCAATTGTTTGCTCTTAATCACCTTGAGAACTTCCCTCATTTTGAGTGAATCTATCAGGTGCCCTTTCCCGCCTCCGAGCCTCCAGTCAATTGGAGGCTGTGAAACGAGATCTGTTTGGAGGAGGTCACAAAGGGGATGAGTAAGAAGGGTGGAGGATACATGTTCACATGAAAGAGAAGCTCACAATTAAATAACACCACCTCAGTATATTCTCAGAGTGGTCCTCAGTCCATGAAATGCGGTTGAAGTCACTGTTACGACAAAGGAAGTGCGGCGGCCAAAGGATGTCAAATGTTGAAGGCAAAGTGGACACCGAGGTATTTGATGATCCATGACCTGGGGCAAGGTCGAATCCTTATGATCCCAAAATATCCTGTATAAAGCGTTCCAATCTTGGGCAGCATAGAGGCGCAGTGGTGGAGATGCTGCCTTACAGCGCTAGAGACACGGGTTCAATCCTGACTATGGGCGTTGTCTGTACGGAGTCTGTATGTTCTCCCTGTGACCACGTGGGTTGTCCCCTGGTGCTCCGGATTCCTCCCACACTCCAAAAGACGTACAGGTTTGTAGGTTTTTGGGCTTCGGTAAAATTGTAATTTGGCCCTAATTAGATTAGATTTTATTACTTGTCATTCGAACCTCAGAGAGACTCGAATGAAACTCCGTTTCTACAAGCCATACAAACAAACAAACAGAACAATTCATAAAAAAAAAAAAAAAAAAACACGGAAGCAATTAAATTCACACAAACATCCATCACAGTGGATCCCTCCTCACTGTGATGGAAGGCAAAGTTCTTCTCTCTCCCCCGCACCCTCTCTCTCCCGATGTCGAAGCCCCAGGCGGGCGGTGTTAAGTCCCATGTCCATTGAGGCCGCGCCGGGTGATGTACGGCCCCGCTCCAGGCCCAAAGTCACAAAGTTGGAGCCCCCGGCGGGCGCTGGAATGTCCCGCAGCCATTAAAGCCGCGCCAGGCGATGCCCGGCCCCGCTCCGGGTCGTTCCAACCCCGCGACACGGGCTGGAGAAGTTGTGTTGCGGAGCTCCGGAGAGCGGTCTCCCACCCGGACCCGCGAGCTCCCGACACCCCAACAGTCCACCGTCAGCAATCTGCAGCTTGAGCTGGAGCTGGAGCCCCGGAGTCGGGCCGTATGTGTAGGATAGGGCAAGTGTACTGGTCAGCATGGAGTCGGTGGTCCGAAGGGCTTGTTTCCATGCTGTATCTCTAATGTCTAAAGACTAAAGTGAAGTCTTATACAGCCAGCCGCAATGAGGCAGTAAAGATTCGAGGGAGACCCATTTTCGGCCTTGTTCCTGCCCCACCTGCCTTCCTCCACAACTGGAGGAATGGGGAGATAGAGAGAGAAGAAGAGAGGAGAGAGGGGAGAGGAGAGAGGAGAGAGAGAAAGAGAGAGAGAGAGAGAGAGAGAGAGGGGAGAGAGGAGAGAGAGAGAGAGAGAGAGAGAGAGAGGAGAGAGAGGAGAGAGAGAGAGAGAGAGAGGAGAGAGGAGAGAGGAGAGAGGAGAGAGAGAGAGAGAGAGAGAGAGAGAGAGAGAAGGAGAGAGGAGAGAGGAGAGAGAGAGAGAGAAGAGAGAGAGAGAGAGGAGAGAGGAGAGAGAGGAGAGAGAGGAGGAGAGGAGAGAGAGGAGAGAGGAGAGAGAGAGAGAGAGAGAGAGAGGAGAGAGAGAGAGGAGAGAGAGAGGAGAGAGAGAGAGAGAGAGAGGAGAGATGAGAGGAGAGGAGAGGAGAGGAGAGAGGAAAGGGGAGAGGAGATAGGAGAAATGAGAGAGGAAAGGGGAGAGAGAGAGTGACTTAAACCCTCAGCATCCCCCTAATCAGTCTTGGTTTGGATGCCTGATGCACCAGTACTAAGCTTGTGCAGTGTACACCACAACCCTCTCAGCAGACAGAGTGATCCCTGGTTAAATTGTGCTCCAGTAAGAAACACGTATCTGCCAGTCCTTGATGACAACTGATGGCAGTCTAGGGGAAAGGATAGACTTGAGCTAGTCAGTCTTGAAAGGAGCAACCAAGAGTGAGACTCAAAAACCGTGTGAAGATGGAAAATGCTGAATGAAAGCGTGACAGCAGGACGAGGGGTAAAATCTCCAAAGATGAATGTCAGAGAAGTTGTCCTTGAGCAAAGTGTGGAACAGAGTGAATGAACAAAGTGAGACAGCTAATCTTCACACAGTGAAGCTTTTCTCAAGCTCGGGACGAGCCACAGTGTTTCCCGGGAAATGATAGGTAGACAAAAATGCTGGAGAAACTCAGTGGGTGAGGCAGCATCTATGGAGCGAAGGAATAGGTGACGATTCTGGTCGAGACCCTTCTTCAGAAGTAAATGATGTTCCTTTTGAAGGTTAGTCTGTGGCAGTGCAGGATATGTGGCAACCAGCGTAACGACAATAAATCACATGATAACTTGAACATAGTTAGGTTCAATTTAGAAACATAGAAAATAGGTGCAGGAGGCGGCCATTTGGCCCTTCGAGCCAGCACCGCCATTCATTGTGATCATGGCTGATCGTCCCCTATCAATAACCCGTGCCTGCCTTCTCCCCATATCCCTTGACTCCACTAGCCCCTAGAGCTCTATCCAACTCTCTCTTAAATCCATCCAGTGACTTGGCCTCCACTGCCCTCTGTGGCAGGGAATTCCACAAATTCACAACTCTCCGGGTGAAAACGTTTTTTCTCACCTCAGTCTTAAATGACCTTCCCTTTATTCTAAGACTGTGGCCCCCGGTTCTGGACTCGCCCAGCATTGGGAGCATTTTTCTTGCATCTCGCTTGTCCAGTCCTTTTATAATTTTATATGTTTCTATAAGATCCCCCCTCATCTTTCTAAACTCCAGTGAATACAAGCCTAGTCTTTTCAATCTTTCCTCATATGACAGTCCCGCCATCCCAGGGATCAATCTCGTGAACCTACGCTGCACTGCCTCAATCACAAGGATGTCCTTCCTCAAATTAGGAGACCAAAACTGTACACAATACCCCAGATGTGGTCTCACCAGAGCCCTATACAACTGCAGGCCATTATTGTCCCGGGTAGCAGAGATACTTGACCAATGCCATCGGATCTTTTTTTTTCATTCCAAAGACCAGGCTGAGTCTCAGTTTAAAGTTTTGTCTGCAAGACAGAGCCTTCAACAATGCAGCACTCCCTCAGTACCGCACCAGAACGCTGGTCTGGGGATTAAGTGCTGAAGAGTCTGCAGAGAGATTTGAACCCGCTACCTTGTAACTCAGATATGAATGTTCTCCAGGGAGCCCTAGCTGACTCCTAGACAAATGTCTTTAAAAATAAAACACTCTACTTTACTTTTGACGTATGTATGTATGTACTTTACCGAGGTACAGTGAAATTCATACAATGTGGAAACAGGCCCTTTGGCCCACTGAGTCCATGCCGACCATCGGTCATCCCATACACTAACACTATCCTACACACGGGGGACAAGTTACAATTCTACCAAAGCCAATTGGCCTGTAAACCTGCATTGCTTTGGAGCGTGGGTTGAAACCGGAGCACCCGTTCACGGGGAGAACGTACAAACTCCGTACAGGCAGCATCCATGGTCAGGATCGAACGCGGGTCTCTGGCTCTGTGAGGCAGCAACTCTACCGCTGCGCCACCGTGCCGTCCCATCGGGATCACTGGATTTCTACGTGGCCCCACTGGACACAATGATGGCTGGGAAAGCACGGTTTGTTCACAACGTGTAAAACAAGATGGGCCAAATAGTCTTCCTCTCTTGCCTCCAGCCGATGAGTTTGTGCGGATCTTATTGTACCCTATTGCTCAAATTGAATCTGAACACACAGAAGAATACCTCGGCGAGCAGGGAGAAAGTGCATCACAAGAAATGGAGGATTGAATAGCACTTGTATTTTGCAGAAACCTGGTAAGAATCTTGTGATAAGGTGAGATGAAGAAAGATTTAGGAGGCGAAATGAATAATTATGAACAGTAGAAGCGTTGGGCAAAGTAATCTGTTTCTACACTGTAAATTACAATGGAATTAACCTCTGCAGTAAAGACTACTGGATGATTAATGATGCATAGTTTAAACTAAAATTAAAGTACAAGACTATGGAAGTAAACTTCAAAACAAATTCCTTTAAACTATGAAAATAAATTCAGAGGCACGATATTTTCCGATCATTTTCTATTTTCATTTCAGTAATTCACACGTTAGCTCCCTAATTATAAGCAGGAGGCTCACTAGCCTGCTGTTCGGTGTAAAATGGGGTGGGGAGGACGGCATACATCGCTGTCTTTGGCATTCCCAATCATCTGCCGGTTATATTAATTAAACCATTAGAGCAAAGAACCCCAGAGTCAGTTAAAATCATAACGTCGCCTCTTGACACTGCGGTGGTTGAATAATTCATGGCTTGTCATTGCCTGTGCCGTGTGTACTTTTACCAGTCAAGTAGCACCAGGATATTAGGTGAAAAGCCGTTGAATTTCACAGTAACAGGTCCCCAATCTCCCATTGAATCTGCAGGCTGCACTCACAATGCATGTCATCAGAATTTTCACAGTGGAACTTTGTGCCATGACATCCCTATCCAATTATAGAGGAAGGATATAACAATAACTTGAATTCATAGAGCACCTTCAATGTGACATTACATTGAGGGGTGCCTCTCAAGGCAGGGGCTCACAGCCTTTCTCGTCCCGTTTACCCCTGGCAACTTTAATAGCACATAACAATGTTAGTTCACTTATTTATGAACAACTAATGATGAACAGATACCAGAACCAAACACAGTCAGTCAATGAGAAAAAAATATGTACAGATCCAGAATCAACAAGTTTACCCCCTGGGTAGGTGAAATTTACCCCAGGTTGCGAACCCTTGCTCTAAGGTGCATTAGTTAACAAAATGACACAACCATCTGTGGAAAAATACATCAGGGCAGGTGATGCTGTTCCTATCACAGCAAGGAAAGCAAGAAGAATATAACCTTTTTGTTTCTCCGATTAAAAATCACAATTTATTGCAAGGACCTCAATACCTGGCATCTGTACATTAAACCAGTAGCTATCTTAATCTCCACTGTAATAAAAAGGGACTGCGGATGCCGGCTTATAACAAAGAGAGCCACAAAATGCAGGCGTAAAACCCCTGTCCCACTGTACGAGTTTATTCAAGAGTCTTAAGGGGTTCTCACAAAATTCTTAAGGGGTTGGACAGGCTAGATGCAGGAAGATTGTTCCCGATGTTGGGGAGGTCCAGAACAAGGGGTCACAGTCTAAGGATAAGGGGGGAATACCTTTAGGACCGAGATGAGGAAAACATTTTTCACACAGATGAATCTGTGGAATTCTCTGCCATAGAAAGTAGTTGAGGCCAGTTCATTGGCTATATTTAAGAGGAAGTTAGATGTGGCCCTTGTGGCTAAAGGGATCAGGGGGAATGGAGAGAAGGCAGGTACGGGATACTGAGTTGGATGATCAGCCATGATCATATTGAATGACGGTGCAGGCTCGAAGGGCCGAATGGCCTACTCCTGCACCCTATTTTCTATGTTTCTATGTTTCTAAGAGTTCTCCCGAGTTTGCCCTAAAATTCGAACTCGGAGAATTACGGTAATGGCTTCTCGGCAGGTACTCGGGGCTCTCGTGGACATTTTTCCACATGTTGCGATGGGTGGGGATGCGGTGGGTGAGAGGGGGGTGTGGGGTAGGGGTGGGTGAGGTGGGTGAGGGGAGCTGGGTGAGGGAGGGTGGTGCGGTGGGTGAGGGAGGTGGGTGTAGGCGGTGGGTGTTGGGTGGTGGGGTGCGGTGGGTGAGGGCGGTGGGTGAGGGAGCGGTGGGTGAGGTGCGGTGGGTGAGGGCGGTGGGTGAGGGCGGTGGGTGAGGGTGGAGGGTGCGGTGGGTGAGGGTGGTGGGTGGGGAGCGGTGGAGGGCACGGTGGGTGGGGGGTGAGGGCGGTGGGTGAGGGCGGTGCGGTGGGTGAGGGCACGGTGGGTGAGGGCACGGTGGGTGAGGGTTCGGTGGGTGAGGGCGGTGGGTGAGGGAGGACGGTGGGTAAGGGGACGGTGGGTGAGGGCACGGTGGGTGAGGGCGCGGTGGGTGAGGGCACGGTGGGTGAGGGCACGGTGGGTGAGGGAGCGGTGGGTGAGGGAGCGGTGGGTGAGGGAGCGGTGGGTGAGGGCACGGTGGGTGAGGGAGCGGTGGGTGAGGGCACGGTGGGTGAGGGAGCGGTGGGTGAGGGCACGGTGGGTGAGGGAGCGGTGGGTGAGGGCGGTGGGTGAGGGCGCGGTGGGTGAGGGAGCGGTGGGTGAGGGAGCGGTGGGTGAGGGCACGGTGGGTGAGGGCACGGTGGGTGAGGGAGCGGTGGGTGAGGGAGCGGTGGGTGGGGGTGCGGTGGGTGAGGGCACGGTGGGTGAGGGAGCGGTGGGTGAGGGAGCGGTGGGTGAGGGCACGGTGGGTGAGGGGCGGTGGGTGAGGGAGCGGTGGGTGGGGGTGCGGTGGGTGGGGGGGTGGGTGGGGGCGTGGTGGGTGAGGGCACGGTGGGTGGGTGGGTGGGTGGGGCGGTGGGTGAGGGTGGTGGGTGGGGGAGCGGTGGGTGGGGTGCGGTGGGTGGGGGCGTGGTGGGTGAGGGAGCGGTGGGTGAGGGCACGGTGGGTGAGGGAACGGTGGGTGAGGGTACGGTGGGTGAGGGTGCGGTGGGTGGGGGAGCGGTGGGTGAGGGAGCGGTGGGTGAGGGCACGGTGGGTGAGGGAGCGGTGGGTGAGGGAGCGGTGGGTGAGGGTACGGTGGGTGAGGG
Organism: Okamejei kenojei; assembly: GCA_035221665.1. Lineage (NCBI taxonomy): Eukaryota > Metazoa > Chordata > Chondrichthyes > Rajiformes > Rajidae > Okamejei > Okamejei kenojei. The sequence goes on from CM069157.1 coordinate 6,058,929, forward strand.
TGCGGTGGGTGGGGGAGCGGTGGGTGAGGGAGCAGTGGGTGAGGGCACGGTGGGTGGGGGAGCGGTGGGTGGGGGCGCGGTGGGTGAGGGCACGGTGGGTAAGGGGACGGTGGGTGAGGGCACGGTGGGTGAGGGCGTGGTGGGTGAGGGCACGGTGGGTGAGGGCGTGGTGGGTGAGGGCGGGTGGGTGAGGGAGCGGTGGGTGAGGGAGCGGTGGGTGAGGGCACGGTGGGTGAGGGGGCACGGTGGGTGAGGGAGCGGTGGGTGAGGGTGCGGTGGGTGAGGGAGCGGTGGGTGAGGGACGGTGGGTGGGTAAGGGGACGGTGGGTGAGGGCACGGTGGGTGAGGGAGCGGTGGGTGAGGGCGGTGGGTGAGGGAGCGGTGGGTGAGGGAGCGGTGGGTGAGGGCACGGTGGGTGAGGGGGTGCGGTGGGTGAGGGCGGTGGGTGAGGGAGCGGTGGGTGAGGGAGCGGTGGGTGAGGGCACGGTGGGTGAGGGCACGGTGGGTGAGGGCGCGGTGGGTGAGGGTGCGGTGGGTGAGGGAGCGGTGGGTGAGGGTGGTGGGTAAGGGGACGGTGGGTGAGGGCACGGTGGGTGAGGGAGCGGTGGGTGAGGGAGCGGTGGGTGAGGGAGCGGTGGGTGAGGGAGCGGTGGGTGAGGGCACGGTGGGTGAGGGTGCGGTGGGTGAGGGAGCGGTGGGTGAGGGCACGGTGGGTGAGGGCGCGGTGGGTGAGGGAGCGGTGGGTGAGGGCACGGTGGGTGAGGGCACGGTGGGTGAGGGCGCGGTGGGTGAGGGAGCGGTGGGTGAGGGCACGGTGGGTGAGGGAGCGGTGGGTGAGGGAGCGGTGGGTGAGGGAGCGGTGGGTGAGGGAGCGGTGGGTGGGCCCAACACTGGTTCCCTCACCTCTCCGACCAGCCTCACTCCTTGCCCATCACGTCCGTCGTCATCACTGGCTCCCTCCTCCCGGTCTCTGGACTTCAGCAACCGGGCAGGGGCCGGCTCGGTGGCTCCCCCTGCAGGCCGCGCCGGGCTGGGAGTTTCTCCCCCACAATCTCTGTCCTTACGATGGAGTTTAGGGTTCAGGAATATTTTTTAAATTGAATTATGAATATGGGTCTCGGGTGAGCACTGATGTTGGGGTTTCTGGTCAGTTTAGTTTGTGCACGTGAACCGAGGTACAGTGAAATGCTGTTGTGTGTTAACCAGTCAGCAGAAAGAAAATACATGATTACAGTCAAGCTACCCACAGTGTACAGATCATACATGATAAGGTCAATGTTACTGTAGATATAAAAGTGTGGATCGATTGTAACGTGTGATTGCAGATCTGCTTCTGTGACTAGCGCACAAATGGTCGCCTGGGCCGGGCCTTACCCAATCCACATCATTTAACAACCGCTGAATAATCTCTAACGTCCACATCACATAACTGGTTCCAACACATCATCACCTAAACCGACTTTCCAGTGATGTCATCACGCAATCTGGATCCACTCAACCAAGGAGAGTGGAAAGAAATTCTCCACAACATTTCATCCCTTCGTAGTTTTACTTATTCTCCCTTTGTTATCTGTTATCCTTCTCTGTGAATTGTGAGGTACAGGGATTATGTTGAGGTGCCTTGACTGGGGGTGAGTTGGGGAGGAAGCTGCTCCTTTCAATCTACAGGAAGTGCAGCGCCAGAGACCCGGGTTCGATCCCGACTACGGGTGCTGTCTGTACGGAGTTTGTACGTTCTCCACGAGACCTCCGAGACCTTCGGTTTCCTCCCACACTCGAAAGACGTCCAGATTTGTAGGTTAATTGGCTTGGTAAGTGTAAAAATTGCCCCTAGTGTGTGTAGGATAGTGTTAATGTGCGGGTATCGCTGGTCGGTGCAAACCCGGTGGGCCGAAGGGCCTGTTTCTGCGCTGTATCTCTAAACTAAACTGAACTATCTGCTGGACGTGTCTTCACAGCCTAGCTGGGTCTGCATTCCATTCCTGATCATTCATTCCATAAAATAAAAATTTCCACATCAAAAATAAGCAGGCGAGCAGTGCCAACAGTCAAGAGTGGCTGTGCTGGCCCCCAAGGCAACATAACAAATACCAAGGCCTTTCATCCGCACTGCAAACATTACTTCAGAGAACCTTTGGCCTTGTGCGTTTTTGTTTCCATATTCAGGATTCACACCCCGTGTGAAGTGCAACACTACATGATGCTCTCAATCTGTTTCTCTCTGTTTTATCAACCCTCCTTTCCCAACAGTGTCTCTCTGACAGATGGAGGAGCATAAATCACAACCCCAGGCACCAGAAGCAGCTCATATTAAATTTCTCCCTCTCTTGGAAAACGAATAGTGTTCACTAGAAGCAAAATCCAACAAAGTCTCAGAATTATGCTGCCTGATTATTTTCTGGGCTGTGTGCTGGCTCGGACTCTGCCGACTATACTGGAGTCACAGTCGAGTGGGGAGACGATGGAGTGACCGGGGTGAGACGAGTCCTTGATTATGTTGGTGGCCTTGCCTAGGCAGTGTGAAATGTGAAGGGTAGTCAATGAAAGGGAGGTTGGGTTGTGTGATGGTCTGGGCTGCGTCCGCAACTCTCTGCAATTTCTTGGATGGAGCTGTTCCCAAACCAAGCAGTGATGCATCCCGATAAAATGCATTCTACAGCGCAAAGACTTATATACTCTATCTCTGGCCTCTTGCACCAATGACCATGCCACATGCTACCACCATGGAACAGCGGTTGGTTCAGAGGATGGGAAGTGCTCTTGTTTCGGAGTCAAGAGGCTGTGGGATCAAATTGCCATCCAGAGACCTGAACACAACTCTCTAGCTTGGCAGAGTTGCTGCCTTACATCGTCAGAGACCCGGGCTCAATCTTGACCTCGTGTTCCGTCTGTGAGTAGTTTGCACATTCTCCCAGTGATCATGTGGGTTCTCTCCAGGTGCTCCGGTTTTCTCCCACTCTCCAATGTCCTACAGATTTGTAGGTTAATTGGCTTCTGTAAATTGTAACTTGTCCCCGGTGCGTAGGATAGTGCCAGTGTGCGGGTGATCGCTGGTCAGCGTGGACTTGGTGGGCCGAAGAGTCAGTTTCCACGCTGTATCTCTAAAGTCTAAAGTCTAATAGCCCTGTCCCACGGTACGAGTTCATTCCAAGAGCTCTCCCGAGTTTAAAAAAATTTAAAGCGGAGAATGAACGTAGCGGGTACGTCGGAGCTCGGGGATGTCTCTTAGCGGCTCGTATCGCTAACGGCAGGTACTTGGGAAGACTCGCTAACAGCAGGTAAGCACGGGAAGACTCATGAAGATTTTTCAACATGTGGCCATTGACGAGTGGCCATTACCGTAAATCTCCGAGTTTGAATCAGGGCAAACTCGGGAGAGCTCTTGGAATGAACTCGTACCGTGGGACAGGGCTTTCAAGGTAGTAGATGCAAGATATTCTCTAGACGGCAAGACAGGTGTTAAAGGTTCTGTTGCCTGGGGTTGGCAGGTTATTAATCAAATGGAACAATTTGCAGTTTTAAAATACAAAGCTGCGCTTATACATGTTCATCTCCCTCTGTAGTACGGGGCAGAGGGCACACAGGGAAACTCACCAACCGAACCAAACTCAGGCCGTTGCATTGGCTCAGAAATGCAAACCCTTCCATATTTTGCTATAAATATTTAGTTGTGCCTCATTTTATTTTGCAATGAAACATAATGCTCTGACTTCTCCATCTGCTAATTACTAATTAATATGTAAATTGAGCTACTTTATCAGACGCGAGTCCAATGTTAATCAGTGTTTACTTGGCAAAGGGAAATGGATATGGTGGAGAAGGGAAAAACTGGTTTGCGTTGATTGTGTATGGTGCTGTTGGAATGGTTCTTCACTGAAGCTGGGGACAGGCGGGAGAGAAGCCAACTATCTTTGGCATGAGCATGGCTCGATTATAACCATGTATCGTGGCGTTTAAGAGGCTTTTAGATAGGCACACGGAAGAGCGGGCAATAATGGGATATGGATGATGTACAGGCAGATGAGATCAGTTGAACTTGGCAGTGTGTTGTCATCTTTGTCAGTTCTCAAGGAGCTCCCTTGCTCCAGCTCACAGCTCATGGGAATTGGGCGGTGCTGGTACTCAGTTTATTTGAGTTTTGTTTAGAGATACAGCGCAGAAACAGGCCCTTCAGGCTCACCGGGTCCGTGCTGACCAGTGACCCCCGCACACTAACACTATCCTACGCACACTGGGGACAGTTTACAATTATACCAAGCCAATTAACCGACCAACCTGGAGTGTGGCAGGAAACCAGAGATCCTGGAGAGAACCCCACACAGGTCATGGGGCGAATGTACAGACTCCATACAGACAGCACCCGTAGTCAGGATCGAACCCTGGTCTCTGGCGCTGTGAGGCAGCAGCTCTACCACCCCAATTGATTGGCTGATGTGAGCAGCGGCAGGTGGCAGGAAAGGACCGCTGGTCTTTATGGTCCGCTTGGTGGAGATGAGTGCCGAGAGCTCCTGGTAGCTGGCCAGGAACATAAAGCAGAGAGTCAACAAAAAAAAACTTGGCCGGTATCAAAGGAGGTCAAAGCTCCTGAAATACTGCAGACAATTGCTTTATGCATTCATGTGATGTCTCCTCAGTTAATGATCCTCCTGTCCAATCCTCCATCCCCTTCTGCAACATCACACATGCACCAGCAATCGAAGTCAAATGGTTCTATTTACAATAGGCTCAGCACTGTTCAAGACCACATATTGATGCCTCGCGGGTTTTGTGAGGATTGGATTACCTGCAATGCTCAATGAGTTATTTCACAAAATACATGACCTTGAAAACATTTTAAACTTCCTAGGCTTCTGTTGCTGTATTCCGCATGGATATTCCGCATGGATATTCCGCATGGATATTCTGCATGGATATTCCGCATGGATATTCCGCATGGATATTCTGCATAGATATTCTGCATGGATATTCCGCATGGATATTCCGCATGGATATTCTGCATGGATATTCTGCATGGATATTCCGCATGGATATTCTGCATGGATATTCCGCATGGATATTCCGCATGGATATTCCGCATGGATATTCCGCATGAATATTCTGCATGGATATTCTGCATGGATATTCCGCATGGATATTCTGCATGGATATTCCGCATGGATATTCCGCATGGATATTCCGCATGAATATTCTGCATAGATATTCTCAACATGAAGAATGAACCCACTAGTAGCAGTAGCAGTCATCGTGGTAGTTTTGTCTATTGTCACGCGTACCGAGGTACAGTGAAAAACTGTTTTGTTGCGTGCTACTTGTCCGTGGAAAGAATGTACATGATTACAATCGAACCTTCCACAGTGAACAGATACATGGAAAAGGGGATAACATTTAGTGTAAGATAAAGTCCAGTCAAGTCCGATTAAAGATAGTCTGAGAGCCTCCAATGACATAGATAGTAGCTCAGAACTGCTCCCTAGTTGTTGATAGGATGGTTCTGATGTCCCATTACAGTTGGGAAGTATGGGAAGTAATGGCACAGGCTTTTACTTCCAGAAACTTACAAAGCATTCAACGATAGTTGATTGTTTCATCAATAACTATATAATAGGTTGATGTTCATAAGTTTTAGGAGTAGAATTAGGCCATTCGGTCCATCGAGTCTACAACGCCATTCGATCATGGCGGATCTATCTTTCCCTCTTAACCCTCAACAGAAGGCTGTGGAGGCAAAGTCAGTCGATATTTTTAAGGCAAAGATAGGTGGATTCTTAATTAGTACAAGTGTCAGAGGTTATGAGGAGAAGGCAAGAGAATGTGAGGATGTTGCCAGGACTAGAGGGTGTAAGCTATTGGGAGATCTTAAGTAGGCTGGGTCTCTATTCCATGGAGTGTAGGAGGATGAGGGGAGATCTTATAGAGGTGTACAAAATCATGAGAGGAATAGATCGGGTAGATGCACAGAGTCTTTTACCCAGAGTAGGGGAATCGAGGACTAGAGGACATAGGTTCGAGATGAAGGGGAAAAGATTTAATAGGAATCTGAGGGGTAACTTTTTCACACAGAGGGTGGTGAGTGTATGGAACAATCTGCCAGAGGAGGTAGTTGAGGCTGGGACTATCCCATCGTTTTAAGAAACAGTTGGACAGGCACATGGATAGGACAGTTTGGAGGGATATGGACCAAGTGCAGGCAAGTGGGACTAGTGTAGCTGGGACATTGTTGGCCGGTGTGGGCGAGTTGTTTCCACTCTGTATCACTCTAATGTGGTTAGGAGGGAGAGATAGATCAGCCATGAATGATGGGCGGAGTAGATGTGATGACCTAATGGTCCAATTCCACTCCTATCACATGTTCTTATGATGTTATGAACCCCATTCTCCTGCCTTCGCCCTGAAACCTTTGACACACTTACTAATCAAGCATTGCAAGTATATTCCCAAGCAGTTTTGATCTTATGATTTTGGGCTCCCTCCAAATATTTCTCTCTTTTTTACCACCTGGAAGCATTGACACCGAGGGTTTCTTGCTCCCCATGAAGCCGTGTGTATCTGTGGCACACACACTACTCCCACTGTTGGTAAAGCAGAGGCTTGCTTGTAACAACTGGTGGAACTGGCACAAGCCTTCTTGTTGTCAAGTTGTCCTTGGATCGTGGCAGAGAATAAACACTCTCAGGCTAAGTATTCACTGGCGATCGCGCAGATTTATTGAAGGCAAGGGCTAAACAAAAAACAAAGTTAATACAGGAAACGGGGCATTTCAGACTTCCATTTTTCTCACGTCCAAATAAAAAAGAAACCAACTTTCCATAATAACATTCACGAGTCTCCACGGAGTCCTTACACAGAATTAGACTGAAATTACCACGTCGTAGCAATGCATGCAGGAAGTTTGATTAGTACGCGTGTCAGGGGTTATGCGGCGAAGGCAGGAGAACGGGGTTGAGAGGGAAAGATCGATCAGCCATGATTGAATGGTGGAGTAGACTTGATGGGCCGAATGGCCTATTTCTGCTCCTGGAACTTAAGTTCTTATGAAGAGTGGCTGAATGTACCTACAGTAATGGCACTGGCATGCCGCACAATAAAATTGTGAAATTGCCCAGAAGTGTACTATTCCTGTATGTTCAAGAGAGCAACATATCAGTAAGCCTACAAACTATGGGGAAAGAGGGAGATGGAGACAGGTTTGTGCTCCCCCCCCCCTACACCACCCCGTGATGTCTGACTGACTATGGAGCTACATTATTCCCAATGATGTTGTAAAATAGGCTCCTTATGTCTGAGATCCATCCTCAAAAATCATTAGAAGTGTTATTAGTCAAAAATATTGAATCTTTTTGCTTTGTTTAGTTTGGTTTAGAGCGCGGAAACGGGCCCTTCGGTCATCCGAGTCCTCATCGACCAGCGATCCCCGCGCACTAAAGCTATCCGACACACTCTTGGGTCAATTTATAATTATGCTAAGCCAATTAACCTGCAAATCTCTGCGTCTTTGGACTGTGGGAGGAAACTGGAGATCCTGGAGAAAATCCACGCAAGTCACAGGAAGAACGTACAAACTCCAGACAGACAGCACCCGTAGTCAGGATCGAACCCGGGTCTCTGGCGCTGTAAGGCAGCAACTCTACCGCCGCGCCACCACACCGTCATCTGTTAAATGTACTCAGAAAGATGCCTGAGTATTTTGTTTTCCTACACATGGCAACTCATGCCAGGTGTTTGGAAGAATGCAGGTATGAAGAACCTTTTAAATGTTTCCATCTCCTCCCTTCCAATATTGAATGCATTTGCAATTCCACTGAAACAGGTTTTCTACCTGTAACCCCATTCAAGCTAATTAACCCCTTAATGACTCGTGAAACTGTGTTTAAACACGTGGAATATAATTGAGAACTTATATAACGTTACAGAAATAGTCATACATTTGGCATGGATACCTGACAGGAAGGTGTGAGGTGGAGGGGAGGGGAGGGGGAGGTAAAGACCCTACGTAGACACAAAATGCTGGTGAAACTCAGCGGGTGAGGCAGCATCTATGGAGAGAAGGAATGGGTGATGTTTCAGGTCGAGACCTTTCTCCAGACTGAGGGGGAGGCGGGAAAAAGATAGAAAGTGGGCGGTTTGACGTTGACGAACTGGGAAGGGGAGGGGAAGGAGAGAGAAAGCAAGGGCTACCTGGAATTAGAGAAGTCAATGTTCATACCGCTGGGGTGTAAACTGCCCAAGTGAAATATGAGGTGCTGTTCCTCCAATTTGCGCTGGGCCTCACTCTGACAATGGAGGAGGCCCAGGACAGAGGGGGGAGTGCAAATGTTGGTGTAGGTTAGTTTTTGTTTAGTTTGGAGATATACCATGGAAACAGGCCCTTTGGCCCACTGAGTCTGGGCTGACCATCCATCACCTGTTCATAGTGGGTAATTTACAGAGGCCAATTGACCCACAAACCCACACGTTGGCTTTTATCTTAGAGGTAAGACCTTTTAGCTACAAAGATACCACAGTCAGGAAGGGTGACCTGCTCAATAACCGGTAGTCATGACTGACAGGTCCTGCGTAGGCAAACACAAGTCATAGGAAGGCAAGGTAGAGTTGCTGCCTTACAGCTCCAGAGACCCGGGTTCGATCCTGACTATGGGCAGATACAAAATGCTGGAGTAACTCAGCGGGGCAGGCAACATCTCTGGAGAAAAGGAATGGGTGACGTTTCAGGTCGAGACCCTTCTTCAGACTGATGTCAGGGGAGTGGGCGGGACAGGGATAGAATCTTGTCAGAGACAGTAAGACTAGTGGGAGAACTGGGAAGGGGGAGGGGATGGAGAGAGAGGGAAAGCAAGGGCTATTTGAAGTTAGAGAAGTCAATGTTCATACCGCTGGGGTGTAATCCACCCAAGCAAAATATGAGGTGCTGTTCCTCCAATTTGCGCTGGGCCTCACTCTGACAATGGAGGAGGCCCAGGACAGAAAGGTCAGATTGGGAATGGGAGGGGGAAATAAAGAGCTGAGCAACCGGGAGATCGGGTAGGTTACGGCGGACTGCGCGGAGGTGTTCAGTGAAATGAACGCTGAGCTTGCGCTTAGTCTCACCGATATGCAGGAGTTGACACCCGGAACAGCGGATGCAGTAGATGAGGTTGGAGGAGGTGCAAGTGAACCTCTGCTTCACCTGAAAAGACTGTCGGGGTCCTTGGATGGAGTCGAGGGGCAAGGTTAAGGGACAGGTGCTGCATCTCCTGCAGTTGCAGGGGAAAGTACCCGGGGAGGGGGTGGGTGGTTTGACTATGGGTGCTGTCAGTACGGAGTTTGTACGTTCTCCCCGTGAGCTGCGTGGGTTTTCTCCAGGAAGTCCGGTTTTCTCCCACACTCCAAAGACGTTGGCTTGGTAAAATTGCAAATTGTCCCTAGTGTGTGTAGGATAGTGTTAGTGTGCGGGGATCGCTGGTCGTCTTGGACGCGGAGGGCCGAAGGGCCTGTTTCCACGCTGTATCCCTGAACTAAACTAAACTCATTGTACCGTCAGCAGAGTGGTCCCAGGATGGTGCTGATCGTAGGCAGGATTCAGCTGGTAGAAGGGAGAGAAAGCGAAAGTTTCTCCAGCACTTTTGTCCACCTTAGAGAGAAAGAGAAGGCTATCGTGGTGCATTAAAATGCTGCAATCTTTCAACCTCGTGCAAAGGACAAAGGACAAAGGACATTTACTGTCACATACACCAATTGGTGTAGGGAAATTTGAGTTGCCATGCAGCACACCGATAAAAAAATAAAATAAAAAAATTAAAGAATTTAACATTAAACATAAAAACATCCCCCCACAATGGTCCTACTGTGAGGGAAGGCGCAAAGTCCAGTCCTCAAAGACTAGGCAAGATAAGGAAACCTCTTTTAGTTTGCCGGTTATTAGAAATCTCTAATCAGGATTAAAAACTTTTTCACCCAGAGAGTTGTGAATTTATGGAATTCCCTGCCACAGAGGGCAGTGGAGGCCAAGTCACTGGATGGATTTAAGAGAGAGTTAGATAGAGCTCTAGGGGCTAGTGGAGTCAAGGGATATGGGGAGAAGGCAGGCACGGGTTATTGATAGGGAACGATCAGCCATGATCACAATGAATGACAGTGCTGGCTCGAAGGGCCGAATGGCATCCTCCTGCACCTATTTTCTATGTTTCCATGTTTCTATGTAAAAACAGAAATTTACAGAACTATTTTGCAGGTCAGGCAGCATCTGTGGTGAGAGAAACACAGTTAACGTTTCAGGCCACTTGGGCTTCACTAATGTAGCTGCAAAATGATCTGGATTTTGACTGGCAGACACTGAGTCTGAAGAAGGGTCCCGACTCGAAACTTTGCCCATCCTTTTTCTCCAGAGATGTTGCCTGGTCCGCTGAGTTACTCCAGCACTTTGTGCTTGTCTTTGGCAGACATGTTGAATTACATTGGCACAAAGACCACACTGTTCTCCAAAAGGTCCCCTCTCCGAGCCTAGACCAGAGACATGGTGATGCAGAACGCCTACAGTCTCAAAGACAGAGTGTGACTCACAGGGTCTGTAATTCCTCGATCCCTAATGTATTTTAATAACTTTAATAACTTCGGAATCCGTGTCAGCATTATTATTAGGGGTGGGGGCCAAATTGGCTTGCCTAGCCTTCCTCTGTCTGCCATTTTAACGCAGGCATTAATCCAGTTAATATAAGCGGATTAGCATCCCTGCTATAACGGGACATGACACATTTTAAAATATCAAACTTAAACCTCCAGTCCAAAAATCCCCACCAAAAAAAAGGATTTCTGGCTTTTGTTAAACCAATTTTCTGTAATAACATAAAGGCACGAGGAATTAAAATGATTATTCACAAATGTCATGCAAAGCATGAAGGAGCTGATGTCAATGTTCAAAATAATCAGGAATGTGGTTCCTTAATAATGAACTTCATGAGACATACTGAAAGATTAGCTGGAAGAATTAATCAATTCGTACTTGGAAGCCGAGGGCCAGAGTAGAAACATAGAAACATAGAAATTAGGTGCAGGAGTAGGCCATTCGGCCCTTCGAGCCTGCACCGCCATTCAATATGATCATGGCTGATCATCCAACTCAATATCCTGTACCTGCCTTCTCTCCATACCCTCTGATCCCTTCAGCCACAAGGGCCACATCCAACTCCCTCTTAAATATGGCCAACGAACTGGCCTCAACTACCTTCTGTGGCAGAGAATTCCACAGATTCACCACTCTCTGTGTGAAAAACGATTTTCTCATCTCGGTCCTAAAAGACTTCCCCTTATCCTTAAACTGTGACCCCTTGTCCTGGACTTCCCCAACATCGGGAACAATCTTCCTGCATCTAGCCTGTCCAACCCCTTAAGAATTTTGTAAGTCTCTATGAGATCACCCCTCAATCTTCTAAATTCCAGCGAGTACAAGCCGAGTCTATCCAGTCTTTCTTCATATGGAAGTCGTGCCATCCCAGGAATCAGTCTGGTGAACCTTCTCTGTACTCCCTCTATGGCAAGAATGTCTTTCCTCAGTAGGATTGTCTATTCTATGTATTATTCCAGTACATGTCCTCACGACCTCCCATAATGCGAGCTCGTGTGCAAATGGCCACACCTTCCATTTACAAAAGCACTGTCTGCACAGTTTCTGCATACATCTCGCAGAGCTCCTGATGGTTCTTGTTATGGAGATTAATGCAGCAGTTAACCTGCATAGAGTCATACAGTGTGGAAACAGGCCCCATCAGCCCACCAACATGTCCTGTCTACACTAGTCCCGCTTGCCTGTGTTTGGCCCATATCCCTCTAAACCTGTCCTATCCATGTACCTAAGTTAGACACCAAGAGCTGGAGTAACACAGTGGGTAAGATAGCATCTCTGGAGAAAAGGAATTGGTGACATTTTGGGTCGAGACCCTTCTTCAGAAGGTCTAGCCATTTGCACATGAGTCTGAAGAAGGGTCTCCTATTCCTTTTCTCCAGAGGTGCTGTCTGACCCGCTGAGTTACTCCAGCTTTTGGTGTCTATCTTCGATTTAAACCAGCATCTGCGGTTTCTTCCATGTACTGTACCTGCCTAATTGTTGCAATGGCCTCAACTACCTCCTCCAGCAGCTCGTTCCATGCACCCACCACCCTTTATGTGAAAAAGTTACCTATAAAATCTTTCCCCCTTCACCTTAAACCTATGTCCTCTGGTTCTTGGTTTCCCTACTCTGGGCAAGAGACTCTTTGCTTCTCCCCGATCTATTCATCGCATGATGTTATACAGCAACAGTAATGTCCTTCACCAGACGCCATGATAAAGCAAAACTCCATCCTTTGTTTTTATACGCTGGTAGCTAAGGTAGGAACAGTTTCCTTTTCAAATTATGGGATACTTAAAGTCAATCTGATCTGCTAAAGTAGTCAGCTCAGGCAGCAATTTTATTGTCTGGGTCAAGGTTCAATTACTCCATCAATACAATACTCTCGGTATTTGGCAGTGGACATCTAGCGCTTCAGCCAAGATATGAGGTTTCCAGCCACAGTCTTCTGGCCCAAAGTCAAGAGGCAATCTCCCACCTTAATAAATCATTAATCATCGAAACCTACAGCAGAAATGGAGCCCATTTGGCCCATTGTGTCGATGCTATCTGAGCATGAGTGAATTAATCTAATCCCATCTCAGTGAATAGCCTTGTAGCTTATGGCGCATCAAATGTTAATTCAGTAACATTATAAACATGGTGAGCGTTTCTGCTCACACCACGTTTTCAAGCAGTGATGTTTAGGTGGCACTAGTTTGGATTAAAACAATTCCACATTGTTTATCCTAAACCTTTGGCTCCGAGATATTGTTCTCACTGCCTAGGAAAATAGATTTTGTTTCCACCCCACTGGGGCCTCTCACAGTGCTGTTCAGCCCAAACATTCCCTCGACATTCTTCTTTCAAACCTTGTCTTTGAAGGCGTATTCTGTTTGTAAATCATCTCTGAACATTCTCTCTTGCTCTTCACCTTTCAACGCGGTTGAAAGGTGAAGAGCAAGAGAGAATGTTCAGAGATGATTTAGGTGCAGGAGTAGGCCATTCGGCCCTTTGAGCCAGCACTGCCATTCAATGTGATCATAGCTGATCATCCCCAATCAGTACCCCGTTCCTGCGAAGTGCTGTTCAAGTGTTCAAGTGAGTTTATTGTTGTGTGTCCCTGATAGGACAATGAGATTCTTGCTTTGCTTCAGCACACAGAACATAGTAGGCATTGACTACAAAACAGATCAGTGTGTCCATGTATCATTATATAAATACATACACACATGAATAAATAAACTGATAAAGTGCAATTAACAGATAACAGATAATGGGTTATTTGAGACATTTTGCTTGGACAACTTACAACCCAGCGGTACGAACATTGAATTCTCAAACTTTAAGTAACTTTACCTTACACTTCCCGTACTGCTGTTCCTCCAATTTGCGTGTGGTGTGATCTTAAGAATAACAATGTGGAGAATTGTGGACCTGGGAAAACGACTAAGGTGAAAGATTTGGGGGGGGGGGGCAAGGAGGGAAATCTTTAAAAAACGTTTTAATGTCCTGCCGGCAATGTTGAAGAGGTCCAGGGCACCCCTGCAGGGGGGCGGAGAGAAGGGAAGATAAAGCTTCATTGCAGAGATGACTTCCTACGATGGATTCGCAAGAAGAAAGCCCGGTGACAAAAGAGCGGTCGTGTTTGGAAGGTAGTCAAAAAAACTAACGATGCGGAGACTGAAAGACCAGCCATCAATTGTGGATCAGAGGTTGAGGGCGGGCCCTACTCCAAACTCCACTCGCTGTAGGACACAGGTTGGAATTCAATCAAAGACTTTATTTTCTCGCATTAAACAGCAGCGCCTGATTCTGTAGTCGACAGCCATAAACTCCCCAAGTGAGACTGTCGGGAGAGAAAGGCAGGCCGGAGACGAGACAATTATCCAACATGCAGTGTAGGCGGGAGGGAGGCCATGCTGGGAGGCCCTGCATCACTGAATGCCCCCCCCCCCCCCCCCGACTGTGTGAGAAATCTGTCACTGTACCATCCTCCAAGAGTCAAGACGGAGCCATTTAGCAGCTTCTCATCTTCTTGCCCGGGGCTACCAGTCACTGAGGTGGAATACAGATGAGTTTATCCATTGGTTTAGGCTTGTGGAGTGAGGAAAATATCCGAAGAAAATAGGTAAACATTGAGGATGGAAGGGATGTATCCCGTCTCCTGTTGTTAAGCCCGATGTTGGGGGAGTTCAGAACCAGGGGCCACAGTTTAAGAATAAGGAGTAAGATACGTATCATTTAGAACAGATACGAGGAAACACTTTTTCTCACAGAGAGTGGTGAGTCAGTGGAATTCTCTGCCTCAGAGGGCAGTGGAGGCCGGTCCTCTGGATGCTTTCAAGAGAGAGCTAGATAGGGCTCTTAAAAATAGCGGAGTCAGGGGATATGGGGAGAAGGCAGGAACGGGCTACTGATTGGGGATGATCAGCCATGATCACATTGAATGGCGGTGCTGGCTCGAAGGGCCAAATGGCCTCCTCCTGCACCTATTGTCTATTGTCTATTGCCTATTATCCAATAGAAATAACACAACAGCTCAATAATTGGTTTAGTTTAGTTTAGAGATACAGTGTGGAAACAGGCCCTTCGACCCACCAAGCCCGTGCTGACCAGTGATCCCAGCACATTGGGATTGGTTTATTATTGTCACGTGCCCCGATACAATGAAATACGGTATGATGGCACTTTATTGTCAGACCGAGGTCTGAAATTTGTTTTTGCACACAGCCATACAGTAAAATAAAGAACACAACACACGATAGAATCCAACATAAAACATCCCCACACAGCAGAATCGAAACGTTTCCCACGTGAGGGAAGGCACCAAAGTCAGTCATGTTCCTCTGATGTTCCTGATGTTCACCCACGGTCGGGGCCTCCGGAACCCTCCGCAGTCGCCGCTACGGGCGGCCCGCCGCTCAGGCCCACTCGCTGGGATGTTGGAACTCCGACGTCGGGACTGGAGGACATCCCCTGCGGCTTGGACCTCCGAATCGGCTGCTGGGGATGTCCTCCAAATGCTTTGTCTTTTGCTCAAGCTTCCAGTATCTGCAGTTTCTTGTGTCTCCACATAGAAACATAGAAACATAGAAAATAGGTGCAGGAGGAGGCCATTCGGCCCTTCGAGCCAGCACCGCCATTCATTGTGATCATGGCTGATCGTCCGCTATCAATAACCCGTGCCTGCCTTCTCCCCATGTCCCTTGACTCCACTAACCCCTAGAGCTCTATCCAACTCCCTCTTAAATCCATCCAGTGATTTGGCCTCCACTGCCCTCTGTGGCAGGGAATTCCATAAATTCACAACTCTCTGGGTAAAATAAAATTTTCTCACCTCAGTCTTAAATGACCTCCCCTTTATTCTAAGACTGTGGCCCCCTGGTTCTGGACTCACCCAACATTGGGAACATTTTTCCTGCATCTAGCTTGTCCAGTCCTTTTATAATTTTATATGTTTCTATAAGATATCCCCTCATCCTTCTAAATGCAGACATGGGAAAATGCTTTTAAAGTGTTTGGACCACTGAGAAGTAGAATTATCACAAACAATTCACAGGTTTGCTGTTATCTAAAATCTACAGATAAGCAGAGATCTGAAGGAGTTGGAACGGAACATTTTTGATTGCTACATGGTACTACATTAACAGATCAATAAGATTTGTTATGCATTCAGTAAAATCATTAATTAGATCAATAGGATTAAGATTCAATAATCAGTAGACATGGATTGATGGAATAACCCTGACCAACTATAACTGACAAGCATATACACATCCAATTTATTCACATTATTCAAATTGTGTCTATTGACCTTTTTACCAACAAAAGTCATGTAATTCTGTTCAAAAAATTAAATCAAAACTTATTAATTAAAATTCAAACAGTCCCATTGAAATTTAACTTTACAATACTGGTTTAAGAACTTGGTGATTAATTTTTATAAAATGAGGTGCATTTGGTGAATCAATAGACAATAGACAATAGGTGCAGGAGGAGGCCATTCGGCCCTTCGAGCCAGCACCGCGATTCAATGTGATCATGGCTGATCTTCCCCAATCAAGACCATAGTAGTGTTGTACTTTCTAGTCTGTCTGTAGTTTGTATTCATGCAAACTTTTAGGATAACATAGAACTAGTGTGAACGGGTGATCTATGGCCAACTTGGTTCGACCGAAGGACCTGTTTCCATGCTGTATCTTTTAATCAATGATACAGGTCATAGTTGGTATATTCAATGCATGACGGGTAATCTTGTCAAACGACCCCGCTCTTTCGGCTCTTTAATAATACTGTGAGTTGTCCCGAAAAGGAAGAGAAGGGCACTTTGTAAGAGCACACATTCCTGTTGCTGAATGCACCAGGCGGATTGGGTTAATATTCACCCAGCATTTCTTGCGTTATGAAGGTCGACAAAAGTGCTGGAGAAATTCAGCGGGTGCAGCAGCATCTATAGAGCAAAGGAAATAGGCAACGTTTCGGGCCGAGATCCTTCTTCATGAAACCCTTCTTGAGTTGCTATGATTTCGTCTTCAGAGATGCAGCGTGGAAACAGGCCCTTCAACCAGCAATCACTAAAACTACCCTACACACGAGGGACAATTTATGATTCATAGAAGCCAATTAGCCTACAAACCTGTATTTCTTTGGAATGTGGGAGGAAACCGGAGCACCTGGAGAAAACCCACGTGGTCACAGGGGAGAATGTACCGACAGTGCCCTTAGTTGGGATCGAACCCGGGTCTCTGGCTCTGTAAAACAGCAACTCTACCGCTGCGTCACCTTGCCACCCTATAATCAATAATCACCTGCCTTGACTTGATTAAGATGAATTTGGAATCAAAAATCTAAATTCCACCAGTTCACACAAAGGGTTGTGGGTGTATGGAACAAGCGGCCAGGTGAGGTAGTGGATGCTGGGATTAGTTGTTCTGTTGAAAATATAAGGTAGACGCAATAAGGGAGGAAGATTGGCTTCCCTAAAGAGCAGTAGTGAACCAGATAGTTTTTTTGTTACAGCAATAAATGATCACAATTATTCGAAACAATTGAGATTTACAAACTTGAATTAAAATTATCAATTGCCATGCTGGGAATTTAACTCATGTCTCTGGATCAATCAATAATACCGACCTTTAAATACTACAGCAGTAATTTAGCGACATCGCTACAGCATACCTATTGATCATTTCCCTACTCTGTCTTTGAAAATCCAAATTCAATCAATGAAAAACCAAGACATCCCATCTATTAAAATTTCCCAGGATAAATTCCAACCACCGCTGTTGTTATAAGAAGCCGGAGTAGACATCACGGATTTAAACCATTGCCCCTATAAAGTCCTTAAATCACAGTCAAAATCTGTTCTCCTTTGTTGAATGCTTCCCATCGTCTTAAGCAAGTGTGCAGCTGCTTAGCTGAGATGTGTTTTGCTGCCTTGAGCAGTGACATAAAATAAATGTATTTAACCATTATAAAGGCACAAGATAAATACTTGTGTTGTCTGGCCTCGGATTATGAGACCCTGCAGCGGGAAAATTCAGAACATGTTATTACCTCAGCATCTTAACAAGACCAGAACAAGTTGAACACAGTCAGGCATTGATTCTGTAAACATTGCCTCAAGTATCCGAAATAAAGGTAGAGTCATAGAGTGATACAGCGTGGAAACAGGCCCTTCGGCCCAACTTGCCCACACCGCCCAACATGTCCCAGCTACACTAGTCCCACCTGCCTGCTCTTGGTCCATATCCCTCCAAACCTGTCCTATCCATGTACCTGCCTAACTGTTTCTTAAATCCCGGCCTCAACTACCTCATCTGGCAGCTTGTTCCACACAGCAGAACAACGAATGGGACAGCACAGCGGAGCAGCGGTAGAGTTGCTGCCTCACAGCGCCGGAGACCCAGGTTTGATCCAAACTACGGGTGCTGTCTGGATGCAGTTTGTACGTTGTCCCCACGACCGCGTAGGTTTCCTGCCGCACTGCCAAGACGTACAGGTTTGCAGGTTCTTTGGCTGTGGTAAAAGTGTTAATTGTACATGTGTGTAGGGCAGGACTAGTTTACATGGTGATCGCTGGTCGGCGCAGACGCGGTGGGCCGACGGGCCTGTTTCTGCGCTCTCTAAAATCTTAAGGGCCTGTCCCACTTTGGCGATTTTTTTTTAGGCGACTGCCGGCGACTACGAAAATGGAATTCACCGAAGTCAGCACAGGCGATAACCTACATCACCTGGCGACAACCTATGTCATCCTGGCGACAAACTACGCCTTTGTGGCGACAATCCACGACAACCTACGACAGCACGTACGTCTTGAACAAGACAAGCTACGACAAGCCCACGGTCGCCGACTGTCGCCGAAAATTTTGAACATTTCAAAATCCAGCGGCAACCAGAAAAACGCTACGACTCTTTGGGCGACTGAGGAGACGACTCACGACCACACAGGCGACACCCCGGCGACCGTGTGGCGACAGCCTAGTCGCCGGCAATCGCCTAAAAAAATCGCTTAAGTGGGACAGGCCCTTAAAAGTACAAAATCATGAGAGGAATAGATTGGGTAGATGCACAGAGTCTCTTGCCCATAGTGGGGGAATCGAGAACCAGAGGACATGGGTTTAGGGTGAGGAGGGGGAAAAGATTTAATAGGAACCTGAGGGTTAACATTTTCACACAAGGGGTGGTGGGTGTTTGGAGAGAGCTGCCGGAATCAGGTATTTGAGGCAGGCACTATTGCAATGCTTAAGAAACATTTAGATAGGTACATGGATAGGACAGGTTTAGAGGGATGTGGGGCAAACACAGGCAGGTGGCACTCATGTAGATGGGACATGTTGGTCGGTATGGGCAAGTTGGGCCGAATGGCCTGTTCCCACACTGTACGACTATATGACTCCCTAAACCACAAACTTCAGAATCTTCTGTATAGGAAAGAACTGCAGATGCTGGTTTAAATCGAAGATAGACACAAAATGCTAGAATAACTCAGCGGGACAGGCAGCATCTCTAGAGAGAAGGAATGGGTGACATCTCGACCATTCCTTCTCTCCAGAGTTACTCTAGCATTTTGTGTCTACCTTCAGAATCACTTGCCTGTTTTTAAAATAAGCATTTTACGAAAACCACATTTATACAGTTGCTGGCATTATGAAAATCCTCGAAACATCTCCAGTTCCTTCACTTTTGTGAGTGATTGAAGGTGATGGTGGGAGATGTGGGTATTGCATGGGAGAGCGGCACACGGCAGCAGCACCTGGTGACATACAGCACCTTGGCTCAGACGTTACCTCATCCTCTACAACCATCCTTTCATTCTCTCACTTCCATTAATCCTGGGTTTCCATGGCAGCCCAGCTTTTGTCCGCTCCACATTAGATGAGAATATTGGATATCTGAGCAACAGAGCAATAAATTTGTAGATAATGAGAATGCCTTCCTTTTATTACGCTTTGTTCCGGATGACACCTTCCAATGGTTTATTTAACAAGAAGTATGAAAAGGTTTTGAAAAAAAATCAAACCCTTTAAGATGGTGTTGATAAATTGGCCCAGCAGGTTTGTTATGGAGCATTTCATTTGGCTCAAGCAACAGGGTGGCACGGTGGCGCAACGGTAGAGTTGCTGCCTTACAGCGCTTCGCAGCACCAGAGACCAGGGTTCGATCCCGACTACGGGTGCTGCCTGTATGGAGTTTGTACGTTCTCCACGTGACCCCCGTGGATTTTCTCTGAGATCTTCGGTTTCCTCCCAAACTCCAAAGCCGCACAGGTTTGCTTGGTATAAATTGTCCCGAGTGTGTGTAGGATAGTGTTAGTGGGCGGGGATCGCTGGTCGGCGCTGACTCAGTGCTTTTTTGGCGACTTCCGGCATAATAGACTGACGTATCAGGTCACCAAAAAATTTGCGACGTGACGCGGCGTGACGACGTATTGACGCGCGGTGTTTTTTCAAGTGTTGCAACAATTTGTTGTCGCCGCTGGATTTTGAAATGTTCAAAATCTTTTGGCCACACTGGTATGACGCCGGAACGAAGTGGGACAGGCCCTTGAATTGAAAGTTCAATGATTAGATTTGGATAACAAAAGATGGCCTTGTCGGTGGCACCTACATCTCATTAAAGAATAAAATAATGTTATTGCAATTGCATTTTTCAAAAGTTTAAAACGAGGGAGAGCCGACCTGCACAGTTGGGGGCTATGGGTGAGTGGTGGAATATTGTGTTGGGGGAACGGGTTACGTTGGTGGAACGGTGGTGTGGTGGAATATTATGTTGGGGAACGGGTTGCGTTGGGTGACCAGGCCTCCCGTGGGGGCTATGGGTGAGTGGTGGAATATTATGTTGGGGGAATGGGTTCTCAGCCAAGCCGTGCACCAACTGTGTGGAGAAACCATGGATACTGGGGACAGAGAGCCTGCAGAAATCCGCTGCTTAGACTCTGCCTCCTCCTACTCAATGTTTCCAACAATGTTTATCGAACTAACCTACTTACGCCTAAAGAGAGTAAGGGAAACATTTATTTATTGCCACATCAGGATGTCTCAAAACGCGATAGATATAATGAACCACTCTGCCTGTAAATCATTTGCTTTTTCAATGCCAACATACTGTAAATATCAAATTGTCATTGGGTTTTGTAGCATTTTACCGAACTAGAAAGTGTTTTATTAAGCCATAATTATACGGCTCCCTTTCTGAATCTTTGCTTTAGACTTTAAAGATACAGCATAGAAACAGGCCCTTCGGCCCGCCGAGTGCATGCTAACCAGCGATCGCCCCGCACACGACCGTTATCCAATGTGCTAGAGACAATTTACAAATTACAGAAGCCAATTAACCTACAAACCTGCACGTCTTTGGAGTGTGGGAGGAAACTGGAGCACCCGGACAAAACCCAGGCAGTCACAGGGAGAAGGTACAAACTCCGTACAGATGATGCCCGCAGCCAGGATCAAACCCGGGTGTCTGGCGCTGAGTGGGGGCAGCAGCTCTCCACAGCATCACTGTGCCGCTCAATAGATTGGTTCATGGACGCAGCCCATCGGACGGGCTCAAGGTATTTTATAACGTGAGCGGACGTGGCGCCGACGGACGAGTGGCCGAAGCATAGAAGTCAAAGCCAAAGAACCGAAAGAGTCCGAAGACGAAACGCCGACTAACCGAAAGGGCGGGACGCCTAAAAGCCAACGAACCGAAAAGCTGCTTCGCCTAAAAGCAAACTTACCGAATGGCCGCTCTGTCGAATCGCCGCCTACCCAAAAAGCGGCATCGCCTACAAGCCAACGGACCGACTGCCACTCAACAGAAAAGTCCAATAACGGACTTGACATTGCCGGGGGGGCGGGACTTGTCGGCGATTGGTCCACACCCCCGCGTCCATCTTCGACTTCTTGTCTGTCGGCGCCACGTCCGGGTACCATTTTATCACTCTCATTTTATAAGGAATCAGATTTTGCAAAAAAAAGTTACCATAAATCTGGATACTCTCAGCCAAATAGTTTCTTCTGCTGGAGGTCAATGGAAATATTCAGGACGGAGATCAATTGTTTGGACACACGAGAAACTGCAGATGCTGGAATCGCGAACATAACACGTTGCTGGAGGAACTCAGTGGGTCAGACAGCATTTGGGAGGGAATGGTAAGGCAATGATTCGAGCTGGAATCCTCCTTCAGATGTAGGTTGATAGGCCTCTGAAAAAGCTAGTGTGCAGCGAGTGGATGTGAAAGTGGAATAACCTAGAACTATTATTCCACGTTCGGGCAGTCATGGTGGAGCAGCGGTAGAGTTACAGCGAATGCAGCGCCGGAGACCCAGGTTTGATCCCGATTACGGGTGCTGTCTGTACAGAGTTTGTACGTTCTCCCCACGACCTGCTTGGGTTTTCTCCGAGATCTTCGGTTTCCTCCCGCACTCCAAAGACGTACAGGTTTGTAGGTTGATTGGCTTGGTAAATGTAAAATTGTCCCTAGGATGGTGTTAATGTACGGAGATCTCTGGTCGGCGCGGACCCAATGGGCCGAAGGGCCTGTTTCCGTGCTGCTGAAAAGGAGGAATCAATTGTGCATGTGGGGCTCGGTGGGCCGAAGGGCCTGTTTCCATGCTGTATCCAACCCGATTCGTGGCTGTCCATTCTCTTCTCAGATGTATCGAGTCCCTCCAGAACTTGCTCAATAGTTTGGACAATGAATGAAGTCCAGATACAGATCTGGCATGATGTCATCAACAGGATAACAAATTAATGAGTGAAATTAGTTGAACGTTGAATCATATAATGGAGGCACCATTCGGGAATGATTAAACTAGTTCACTGGTACAACATCTGGATTGATCACAGCACTGTTTAATTTTAGGAAGCTCCAAGAAAAAATGAGCTTACATATCTTGTCTCACAAAAAATGGTCATTTTGGTACATGTTTGTGAAAAATGAGGTGGCAAGGTAATTGTGGGAAAATGAATAACTCACACCTTCCTGTAAATGAGGGGACTGGGAATTGTAAAATGCAATTACTGCACCAGTTTTCTGAAAAAGTTCGGGCGACACGATGTGTGACATGCTTTTTCAGACAGGAGAGATACCAGTGCAACAATTAATTAGAGAGGTTTCGTACATGCTAAAAGGAATGAGACAAATTAGTGGCTTCTTTATTTCCACGTTCATTGAATTTTTAAAAAACATTTATGTTAAAGAGTCATCGAGTCGTAGAGTGATACATCGTGGAAACAGGCCCTTCGGCCCAACTTGCTCACCAGCCAACATGTCCTAGCTACACTCGTCCCACCTGCCTGCGTTTGGTCCATATACCTCCAAACCTGCCCTATCCGTGTTAATCTGCTTAAATTTGATGTTTCACAATAAAGTAATCAAACATAGAACTTACATAAAAGGACGCAGTGTTTCAGGCCAATGTCTGTGTCTGGGGCAGCCACGCAGGCCAGGATACAGGATACTTCACTATTTGATTATGTCTGTGGGGATTTACCTAACTTCCATCAGCAAGACAACTCAGTGTTAATTGGATTATTTTACAGGGCGGCAATGTGGCACAGTGGTGGAGTTGATGCCTTACAGTGCCAGGGACCCGGGTTCGATCCTGACTACGGGTGCTGTCTGTGCATAGTTTTGTACGTTCTCCCCGTGACCTGCGTGGGTTTTCTCCAGGTGCTCCAGGTTCCTCCTACACTCCAAAGATGTACAGGTTTGTAGATTGATTGTACTTCGGTGAGGTGTAAAATTGTCCCTAGTGTGTAGGACACTGTTAGTGTACGGAGTGATCACTGGTCGGCACAGGCTCAATGGGCCGAAGGGCCTGTTTCCGCGCTGTATCTCCAAAGTCTAAAGTCTCTAAAACCGATCTTGGTGCCCACAGAGAGAAGCTCATTTGCATAATTGGTTGAAAGATGCAGTGTGGAAACAGGCCCTTTGACCTACCGAGTCCAAATTCACCAATGATCACACGTTCACACTAGTTCTATGTTATCTCATATTCACATCCACTCGCTGCACATTAGGGGGCATTTGACAGAGGCCACTCAATCTACAAACCTGCTCATCTTTGGGATAGAAACATAGAAGCATAGAAATTAGGTGCAGGAGTAGGCCATTCGGCCCTTCGAGCCTGCATCGCTGATGGCTGATCATCCAACTCAGTATCCCGTACCTGCCCTCTCTCCATACCCTCTGATCCCCTTAGCCACAAGGGCCACATCTAACTCCCTCTTAAATATAGCCAATGAACTGGCCTCAACTACCCTCTGTGGCAGAGAGTTCCATAGACTCACCACTCTCTGTGTGAAAAAAGTCTTTCTCATCTCGGTCTTAAAGGATTTCCCCCTTAACCTTAAGCTGTGACCCCTTGTCCTGGACTTCCCCAACATCGGGAACAATCTTCCTGCATCTAGCCTGTCCAACCCCTTAAGAATTTTGTAAGTTTCTATGAGATCCCCTCTCAATCTCCTAAATTCTAGAGAGTATAAACCGAGTCTATCCAGTCTTTCTTCATAAGACAGTCCTGACATCCCAGGTATCAGTCTGGTGAACCTTCTCTGTACCCCCTCTATGGCAATAATGTCCTTCCTCAGATTTGGAGACCAAAACTGTACGCAATACTCCAGGTGCGGTCTCACCAAGACGCTGTACAACTGAAGTAGAACCTCCCTGCTCCTGTACTCAAATCCTTTTGCTATGAAAGCTAACATACCATTCGCTTTCTTCACTGCCTGCTGCACCTGCATGCTGTAAAGTAATACAATTCCTAATAAAATAGTAATAAAAGTACACAATTATACTAACTGGTGGGGGAGTGGTTAGCATGGACATTCTTATTATCAATTAAAGGTGTATACACATATCATCTACATCCTTCCTCTACAAAAACAAACAGTGACAGGGCGACCACGTCTCATGCGCTAGGGTAAATGCAAACAGTAAGGCACGGGAATACAGAATCACACGTAATCGCTGTAACGGACCGGCGGCCTGACCAGGCGACCAGACCGGGTCCGAACCTCGCCATCACCTCCTTCCCCGACGGGAACAAGCGGGGACGACGCCGGGAGACGGACAGGAGAAGGACGAGGGGGAGACCCCAGAGGAACGGGCAAGGCACTAGGCCGCGAAAGTGGCAGCGGGGGGACATACGGAGCCGCCGGGGGAGGGAGAGGCTCGTTCACGAGCCGGAGATGCTGGCGGGACCGGCGGTACACCTTGCCGTCGTGGTTGACAAGGTACGAACGAGGGGAGCCGGCAGAACCGACGACCACGGCCAGCTTGGAGCAGCCAGAAATATGGACGGCCTGGCCGGGAAGAAGAGGGCGAAGGACACGGCAGGACCTGTCATGGGAACGCTTCTGTGTACCGTGTTTCTGGGCAATGCGTTTCCGGACCAAGGCAGGTTTAAGGACAGAGGGAGACAGAGACTGTTGAGACACCGGGACCGTGGGCCTCGTGACTCGGGACATGAGGCGCTGAGCCGGGGAGCCCAGGGCATGGTCGAAGAGATGCTGCGGAGATTCAGCAGGGCCAGGTAGATGTCGGAGCGGGATAGGCGGCAACGTTCCAACAATCCTTTGGCACTTCGGACCGCGCGCTCGGCCAGTCCGTTGCTCTGCGGGTATTCCGGGCTGCTGGTGTACTGACGAAAGTTCCATCATTCGGCAAAATCGCGGAACTCGGCACTGGTGAACTGGCTGCCATTGTCCGACTGCAGGCTGACCGGGGACCCGAAGGTTTCGCTGGTCGCCAGGACAATGCTCAACGTTGTCTGAATTGTAACTTTGTTTCGCACCGTGCTAATGTCTGCCTGGCGTTGGGGAAAACCTGTAATTTCTGCAACAAGCCCAACCATTTCTTGGCGGCATGCCGTTCCCGTGGGAACCCTGCACAGCCACAGCAGAAACCGTCTCGCTACTTGACACGTGATGATACCACGTCTGGTTACCATCTCCAGCATGATGGACTCCCCCTGTCTGACTCTGGCTCTTCTCAGAGCGAACTGAGTGTGTTTTCCTTGCGAGGTGCACCTGCTCTGATAACAGACCCGACCGTCCAAGTCACGGTGAATGGCATGGCCTTCTCTGCTAAGGTGGACACGGGGGCTGCTGCTAATGTTATGTCAACAAGCCTGTTCAGGAAGATAAGAAATAATGAGCTCGTTTCCACAGACAGTGCTGTTTTGCGTGCCTATGGGGGTGGCGTACTTGTTCCTGTGGGGAAGGCCACTCTCCACTGCAAGGTGCTGAAGACCTCTCGGCCCCTCTCTTTCTTCCTGCTAGACGGTAAATGTGACCCCCTGCTCGGCGTGGAGGCCTGCCAGGACCTCGGATGGTGAGCTTCCACAGCGACGTCCGCCTGGAAGAGGCACCCCTGAACCCGCTGGCCGAATACTCTGACCGTTTTGACTCGAAGCTGGGGAAGTTGCCCTGCAGCTACAAGATTGCCCTCAATCCCACTTCTGACACCATGTAAAGTAGATTCATGGATACCATTAGATCTTCACTACTTTATTAATCACACATTATTGCCCTGGCTGTACGTGGTCTGTCATTATCACCAGAGTGAGAGCTAGGGGCGTGTAGGTTACAATTATACTAACTGGTGGGGGAGTGGTTAGCATGGACATTGTTACTATCAATTAAAGGTGTATACACATATCATCTACACATGCCTACTTTCAATGACTGGTGTACCATGACACCCAGGTCTCGCTGCATCTCCCCTTTTCCTAATCGGCCACCATTTAAGTAATAGTCTGCTTTCCTGTTTTTGCCACCAAAGTGGATAACCTCACATTTATC
Organism: Okamejei kenojei; assembly: GCA_035221665.1. Taxonomy (NCBI): domain Eukaryota; kingdom Metazoa; phylum Chordata; class Chondrichthyes; order Rajiformes; family Rajidae; genus Okamejei; species Okamejei kenojei. The sequence goes on from CM069157.1 coordinate 6,085,285, forward strand.
CACATTATACTGCCAAACATTTGCCCTCTTACCCAGCCTATCCAAGTCACCTTGCAGTCTCCTAGCATCCTCCTCACAGCTAACACTGCCCCCCAGCTTAGTGTCATCCGCAAACGTGGAGATATTGCCTTCAATTCCCTCATCCAGATCATTAATATATATTGTAAATAGCTGGGGTCCTAGCACTGAGCCCTGCGGTACCCCATTAGTCACTGCCTGCCATTGTGAAAAGGACCCGTTTACTCCTACTCTTTGCTTCCTGTTTGCCAGCCAGTTCTCTATCCACATCAATACTGAACCCCCAATGCCGTATGCTTTAAGTTTGTATACTAATCTCTTATGTGGGATGTGGGAGGAAACCTGAGCATCCGGAGAAGACCCACATAGTCATAGGGAGAACGTGCTAGCTCTACACAGACAGCACCCAAGGTCGGGATCAAACCTGGGTCTCTGGCGCTGTGAGGCTCTACCCGTTGCGCTGCCCTCCTTTAAATATACAGTCCCTGGCCGGCACAGAGCCATATTATTTATCCGGCTGAATGAAAATGCCAGCGCATGTTTGTTGTACGGCATGTGTGTGTAATTGAGACACTGCCTGGTGTTGCAACCACTTTCCTAAGCAAGAAGTGTGTCGGAAGGAAGAAGGGCCTCGACCCCAAACGTCACCCATTCCTTCTCTCCAGAGATGCTGCCTGTCCCGCTGAGTTACTCCAGCATTTTGTGTCTGCCCCTGAGCAAGATGCCAGACCGTAGAATTAAGATCACATAAGATTTTTTTCTTCAGTGGTGTGCGATTCCAAATCGATGCGAGCAGGAATCAATCATGCTGGTGATTACTGCTGGGTGAAATGTTGCCAATCGCTTACTGGACTGGGCACTTCCGATTGTGATTCTCATCAATGCTGTTGACATTTCCCTGGCTTCAGGCATCTGTGCAGTGCTGTCAATCTTGGTGCAATGCATATCCCAGCCCACTCTGGCAAAGCTTTGCAACTGAAGCATCGTGGAGCAGTCTCTGAGGGCAGGAAGCACTTCGCACTGAGTTCTTGCCTCGCTTGCAATTCCGACGTTGACATTGATATATTCCAGATATATTCTCTGAAGAACACTTGCACACAGAGCAAATCGTTCCTTTGTGTTCACCTGGGAGAAGTTAATTAGTGAAAGAATAACATCACACTTGGGTCAATGAACGTGCGGCTGGGAGTGGAATTTGGGGCGAGGTGCGGCTGGTGATTCTGGCACTGTGAGCTAATGACTCATAACTTTTCTATTTTTCATCGATGGGAAAAATCCTCGGGGCCTGCTCAGTGGAGGAGGACTGTGAGTAAGATGGCCAAAGATCATAGCGATATATGGTAGCGTTTGTTCTATATTCATATACAACACAGACAGGAAGTGAGATGAGACTTTTAATTACATAGATGTATGTTTGTGTGTCTTGGTGCTTTTTATTGGTATGATCGCACGGCAAATCAAATTCCTCATCTGTTGCAAAACCTACTTGGCTAATAAAGTATGATTAATATTATGATTATTATGATTATAATGACTACCTTACATCCACTTCAAGGACACCATCAATGCCAAAGTCCTTCATTGAAGTTATGAAGCATTCAAGGCCTGGAGGCTTTGGTCCTCAGTGCCCTGGCCAACCACACTATCGCATGGTGCAACCTGAATCCAGCCTAACAGCAAATGCCTCCATTCTTGGACGCACTATGCAAGCTGAACTCAATGTCAGAATGAGACCAAATGCAAATTGCAGGAACAGCACCTCATATTTCGCTTGGGCAGCTTACAACCCAGCAACATGAATATACGTGGACCCGGCGGGCCGCAGGGCCCGTTTCTCTAAAAACTAAAACTAAAACAGTATTGATGTGCGGATGGATCTTGGGGTCCAATTCCATAGCTCCCTGTAAGTGGCAACATGAGTAGATGGAGTGGTAAAGAAGGTGTATGGTATGCTTGCCTTCATGAGTCAAGGCATTGAGTACAAGAGTCAGGAAATCGCATTGCAGCTTGATAAAACATTGGTCAGGTCACATTTGGGGTATTGTGTGCAGTTCCAGTTCTCCGATTACAGGAAGAATGTGGGGGGTTTGGTGATGGGTCCAGCAGAGGTTTATCAGGTTAGCGGGTTCTACCGATAAAGAGAAGTTGGACAAACTTGAATTGTTTTCCTTGGAGGTTGAGGGGGGACCTGATAGTCGTATCAACATTTAGATTAGTTGGACAGTCAGAACCTTTTCCCCCGGATGGACCTGTCTAACCAACCTGATCTCCCGGTGGCCCAGCACTTCAACTCCCCCTCCCATTCCGAATCCGATCTTTCTGTTCTGGGCCTCCTCCATGGCCAGAGTTAGTCCCACTGCAAATTGGAGGAGCAGCACCTCATATTTCACTTGGGTAGTTTACACCCCAGCGGTATGAACATTGACTTCTCCAATTTCAGGTAGTCCTTGCTTTCTCCCTCCTTCTCCTCACCTTCCCTGCTCTCCCACAGCCCGCTGTCTCTGCCTCTTCCTTACCTCTTCCTTACCTCTCCCCGCCCCTCCCCCCCCCCCCCCCCCCCGACCTCCACATCAGTCTGAAGAAGGGTCTCGACCAAAACGTCACCCGCTGAGTTTCTCCAGCATTTTCATCTACCTCCTGTCAAAGATTAGAGGGCACACAGTAGCTTTAAGCTGAGAGGAGCGAAATTCAGTGGAGATGCGCGGGGGGCAAGATTTTTAACACAGAGTGGGGGGTGCCAGCGGGGAGTGATGGGGGCAGATATGATAGTGGCATTTAAGAGACTTTTAGATATGGATATGGATACGCAGGGGATGGAAGGATATTGATCACATGCAGGCAGATATATGTGCAGAAGGGCCTGTTCCAGTGGGCTACAGTGCTAGATTCTATGTTCTAAGAATTGCTTTCATTTTGGTCCAAAGGAAAAGTGAGTCGTCAACTATTTTCCGAAATTAATCTGGAGCTCCACAAATGTTTTGATTCATCGAAACTAATCGATCTGTTAATTGTGGTGCAGGGCTTTGCATTGAATTTCCTAAACTTCTAAGAATGTCATGTGGTCGCATCTATTAAGCCTTTTCATGTTGACATTGGAATTAATGACAGAGTCTCGGAGGACTGGCGCTTTCAGCCCATATTTATCCTGATCAGCTAAGAAATTAGTAATTGTATGTTTTGCCCAGTGGCTTAATTACAGAGACGTGCAACTTGGAGGGAAGCGATGCTTTTGGGTTCATGAGTTGGGAATGTTTTACGAGGAAAATAATGGCCATGGACACGACTAGAACTCACATTTTTATATAAACTCTGTTTAGTTTAAAATATGTTCAAGATGACTTGGCCCGGTTGGCCCAGATGTTTGTTTTACAGCTTCACTAACAGTTTAAATAATTGCAACTATATGGTGATTTTCTTGACATTGGAATGCCTCAAAAAACTGTCAGAGTTAATGAGATTTCTGTCATTTAATTATAGCAGCTAGTATTTGGTCGAACAAGCTCCCACAAAGAGTAATGGCACGCAGTCCATGCAGTTTGAATTTTTTGCACAGTTGGACTAGGGATGAATAATGAACAAGAGGGGGTATCTTTCTGTTGAGATGGGGCCACAGAATCGGTTACATCGTGCTGAGTGCAGACGGAGGCTTGGTTTCCCATTTTCCACCAAACATGTCAACTTTCTCATCGGCACAGTGGCGCAGTGGTAGAGCTGCTGCCTTACAGCGGCAGTGACCCGGGTTCGATCCTGCCTACGGGTGCTGTCTGCACGCAGTTTGCACATTCGCCCCGCGACTGTGTGGGTTTTCTCCGGGTGCTTTGGTTTCCTCCCACACTCCAAAGACACGCAGGCCTGTAGCGAAATTGGCATCTGTAAATTGCCCCTGTGGCGTAGGATAGAAGTAGTGTATGGCTGATTGTTGGCCAGAGTGGGCTGAAGGGCCTGTTTCCATGCTGTATCTCTAAGCAAATAATCTAATGGTATTGGACTTTGGATCACATTTCTCAAACTCTGGTTTGAGAAATGATCAATAGAGGAAAGTCATTCTCATCAATACTCATTTCAATCAATACATCGATACCAATACCAATTCCATGCATACCAATGTCAAAATATGGCTAAAGGACATGAGGAGGATGTGTAATGAATGCTATTTATATATAGAGTCCGGTTGCATTGACTCGATAGACTAACTGGCCTCTTTTAGTTTCCTGTCAATTCTATGATTCAATCCACGTTTATATTCCCATACAATTGAGTTGAAGTTTACATTCTTGGTCAGACAGTATGGAAACAGGCAGAGTTTACACGCATCAAACCTAATTCTTTGACTTCTCATTGATTTGGAATGTAATAGAAGGCATTGTACCAATCTAAATCCTTCACTCTATAGGTGAACACGCATACAATGTATTTGAACAAAATTGAAACGAGCTCAAATTAGTCTCAAACCATTGCCCTGAAGAGAATTTTATTAAATGTTACAAGCAAAAAATGAAGTTACAAAGTGGAAGTGTGCACTATCTCGTAACTCCCTCCCCCCCCCCCCCCCCTTCCATTCCCCTCAATAGATGGGAAATGTTTCACGATTCACATGCAGAGAAGCAGCATCTCTGCCAAGCCTGGAAGAAAGGTCAGCCTAACCTGCAACATCAGCAGCAAAGGCGGAGAACAGACACTCGAGGTCAGAGGGGGAAAGTTAATGAGAAATCATTAACGCATCAGAAACGTTCTGAAAAGGATAAAGAGATAGGAAAAAAATAAAATAAACTGCACACAACTGCTCTAAAATAAAATAAAATATATTTTTAAACAATAATTTGGGAATGTAGATTAAATTGAAATTTTCTCGGTTCACCTTACAATAAACTCAATTAAAAAAAATATATCCATGTGCCTTTATAAAAGATTTTTAAATGCTGCTGTCCTGTCTACCTCCATTACCACCCCTGTCTGCGCTTCGACATGTATAGTGGGGATTGTGCCAGTGCAGTTAAATGAATCCACAGATCTGGGTGAATGATCAGGAAAGACCAGTTTAGTTTCCTGGACAGCAGCTGGGAAATTTAAATTCAGTCAATTAAATAATCTGAAAGTAAATGTTAAAGTGCAAGCAAGGCAAACACAAAACATTTGTCACCAACATCTGCAGATTCCCCTCCAATTCATAAACCATCCTGAGCTGAAAAAATACAGCCAGTGTAGGGACATGGACAGGCGATCGGTCTGAAGAAGGGCCCTTGGCCTGAAACGTCGCCTATCCATGCTCTCCAGGGATGCTGCCTGATCTGCTGAGTTACTCCAGCATTTTGTGTCTCTCTGAGATTATTTTACTTCGGAGTCACGTGAGTGACTACGTGAAGACCCCGTCCAGCACGCATGCGCGACATTAGCGTTCATGCAGTGCACCCGCGACGAACGGGAGTTCAAGGCGCTCCCGCTACAATTTGAAAAGTCGGGCCGACAGGTAAGTTTTACCGTGGCCGTGTGTCTTTTTCTCTGTGGTCTGCTTGTTTTCCAGAAAGAATGAGCAAGACCAGAGGAAAGAAGTCTGCAGCTCGCCCCCGTTCGTCCTCCGTTGAGGAATGCTCTTTGGAGGGGGGGCAAGAGGCGGCGGGTATAACTACCGTGCCGAGCCCAGCACCGCTAGTGCAGCCTGAGCAGCGGGCTGGAGGTACCTGCAGCCAGAACCGGGCGGTAGTGTCCGACGATTCGGATGAAGATGCCTCACCGCTCGAGAGCGGCACAGGCAGCCGCCTAAGCCGCATGGAACGGCTTATGGAGCAATTGCTCCAGCGAGATCTGCTGAGAGAGCAGCAGCAGCCTCGCCAAGGGAGCTCAGGCACTCCCGCAGTGCCTTTTACGGCACTGGCCATTGCTTCACCTTCTTTTGAAGGCAGCATTGGCGACCAGGTCTGGGCTGGTCAAGAAGAGGGGTCACTGGCTGAAGATATCGGGAGTACGCAGGGTGTACAGGAACAGGAAGAGCTGCTGGGTGTGGTCAACCCTACGTGGCCATTCCACAAGCGGGTCGGCCATTAGAGCCGAAACTTGCAGCCAGCATTAACCACCTGTCCTCTAAACCCCTACAAGAACAGGTGGTCAATGAGGCTCTTCAACTATATACAGCCCCAGTAAATTGTACATCTTTGAATGTACCTGCTGTCAATAGCCAAATTTGGGGACATTTGGGGCAGAACATCAGAAACCTGGAGTTGAAGCTCCAGAAGATCCTTAAACTCCTGACTGCAGGAATAACATCTTATGCTCGGTCCATTGATGGTGCGGACATCTCCACAAATCAGCAAGACACATTAGCTCTGCTGTGCACCACTCAATATGAAATAAATAATTTGCGAAAGGAGATTATCAAGCCTGCCCTCAACCCTAAATTTGCGGGACTTTGCAAAACACCGGGGTCAGAATCTCCTATTCTGCTCTTTGGGAAAGACCTTCCAAAAAAGGTGAAAGACCTGGAAGAAGAATCCAAGACCTTTGGTCTCGTGAGGGCAGGTTTGGGACCGAGCAGACCCAACAAACCCAGGCGGCAGTACCCCATGGCGTCCACCAGTCGTCGACCACACTATGGGACTGGTGAAAGCTCGGGTTCCGCAACCATTCCCCGTAAGCCTTTTTTAGGCCAGGGCCCAGAGCGGACCCCATGGAAAATGCGCCACCCCCCAACAACATCGAGATCAACATCAACCCTCTACAGCCCAGCAGACGCCTCATCGCCCAGCGAAGAGGCAGAAGAAGCACCAATAACCATGGAGGTAGGTGGGTCTGGTTCCTCTCAGCATATGTGCAGTAGGGGCTCTGTACTAACAGGGGGGAGATTGCACTTGTTTTTGGATGCATGGGAATCCATCACTAATGACAAGTATATACTCAGCAGCGTTCATGGCTACAAAATTGACTTTGTCCATAAAAATTTTCCACCAGTTCAGCATATGCCCAAAAGGGTATTCACCCTCTCAGTCAAGGAGAAAAACAAGAGGGTCAAGCTGAACTGATGAGGTTACAAGCTAAAGGTGTCATTGAAAGAACAAAACATGAACCTTTGGAATTTGTGTCTAATATTTTCACTAAAATCAAAAAAAGATGGTGGACGACGCATCATCATTGAATTAACTACTTTGAACAAGTCTGTCAGGTATATACATTTCAAGATGGATACTTTTGAAACAGCCAGACTATTGGTTTCTAGAGGGTACTTTCTAGCAAGCATTGATTTAAAAGATGCCTACTACTCAGTACCCATACACAAGGAGCATCGAAAATATTTAAAATTTATCTGGATGAAACAGCTATGGCAATATAAAGCCTTACCAAATGGGCTAACCTCTGCTCCAAGGTTGTTCACTAAAATCTTAAAACCTGCCTTGGCATTATTGAGGAAACAAAAGCATATAGTCATGGCGTATTTAGACGACATTTTAATAGTAGGGAAAACCTTGGAGACAGCCATTCTGGCAGTAGCAGCCACCAAACGTTTGTTTGAAACTTTGGGGTTTGTCATACATCCAGATAAATCCAATCTTACACCATCCACTGCCATGGACTATCTTGGATTTACGATAGATACTGTTCGCATGATTGTAACTCTGCCGAAGGGGAAAGCATCAGAATTGGCGCTATCATGCAACGAACTCATGAATAAACATACGGGAAGTAGCTAGAGTTATTGGCAAAATGGTAGCAGCTTTTCCAGCCGTACAATTTGGGCCTTTGCACTATCAAAATTTGCAAAGAGCTAAAGTGCATGCACTAAAGCAAAACTCAGGTCACTTTGACCTAGCTATGAGTTTAACTGCTGAATCCATTCCAGAGTTACAATGGTGGGCAAGGAACGTAAGACTCAGCTCCAGTCCCATAATGATCACCAACCCAGTATTAACCATTCAAACGGATGCCAGTGCTTTGGGCTGGGGAGCAACTAACATGCAATCCAGCACAGGGGGCAGATGGAATAAATTTGAATCATCTTGCCTACAGACATGGGGTATCAACTATTTAGAAATGTTGGGTGCGTTTTATGGGTTAAATGCATATTCATCTAATACGCATCATGCACATGTCCGGTTGCAACTAGATAATACCACGGTGGTGGCTTATATCAATCACATGGGTGGTGTAAAGTCGATATCGTGTGACAATTTGGCCAACCTAATCTGGCAATGGTGTGTTAAAAGGCATATTTGGTTATCAGCAACTTACCTACCAGGTAAGCAAAATACAGTGGCAGACACCAGGTCACGTAGATTTAATGATAACATCGAATGGATGTTAAATCCCAAAGTATTTGCTGAAATTACAAAGCATTATGGCACACCAGATATCGATCTATTTGCATCCAGGCTGAATCACCAGGTACCAACGTATGTCGCTTGGGAACCAGACCCTGAGGCAGCAGCAGTTGATGCATTCTCGCTGCATTGGGGGAAAATGTTCTTTTATGCTTTTCCTCCCTTCTGCCTCATCAGTCGGGTATTACGCAAGATTCAATTGGATTCCGCTTCAGGAATCTTGATAATACCTGACTGGCCTACACAGCCATGGTTCCCAGTGGCTTTCGACATGGCTGTTGAAACACCGTTGGGAATTCCCCAGCAGTCGACAGTTATTAATCCACCCAGTGTCAGGCATTAGTCACCCGTGCCATGACAGAGTCAATCTCCTGGCTTGCAGATTCTAAAAAGACCTCTACTGGGCCTGGGACTGTCTGAGGACGCCATCAACATGATGACCGCATCTCACCGGGAGTCCACCAGGAGACAATACCTGACCAATATAAGAAAATGGGAACGGTATTGCTCCAAAACAGGAACTACCTACACTACAGCTACAGCCACCAGTGTTGTGGAGTTTCTGGTTGGATTACATCGGGAAGGACTCAGCTACAGCGCCATTAATACAGCCAGGAGTGCGTTGTCAGCTTATTTGGTTCCAGCAGCAGGACAACTGACTTTGGGGTCCCATCCACTAGTGGTCAAAATCATGAGGGGCATTTTTAACACCAATTCCCCTAGGCCTAGGTACACTCAGATCTGGGATGTCAGCATAGTACTGACGTACCTTAGGGGATGGCCACCACCCAGGTCACTTACTCTGGAACAACTTACACTGAAATCAGTCATGCTCATGGCTCTAGTGTCAGCTCAAAGGGTACAGTCCCTCCACCTTCTGAGGCTGGACAGCATGACAGAGTCATTGGACTGTATCACATTTCACATTCAGGGACTGGTCAAACAAACTAGACCAGGTACCACGCCTCCAGTTATGGAGTTCCGGGCATATTCACCTGACCGACGGTTGTGTGCCAAGACCCATCTCGCCAACTACATAGACACAACATATAACTTAAGAGGGAGAGAAAAAGCCTTATGGATAAGCCACAAGAAGCCTCATGGTCAGGTGACGAGCCAAACCATTTCAAGGTGGCTCAAGCAGGTGCTTAAGTCCGCGGGAGTCGATACTAATGTGTACAAATCTCATTCCACCAGAGCTGCATCTACGTCGGCGGCTAGGCGAATGGATGTGCCTATGGACCATATTCTGGCCAGAGCAGGATGGTCCTCGGAAAGAACTTTCCAAAGGTTTTATAATAAGCCGCTGGCGGAGCCTGCTACATTTGCAGACAGAATTTTAGAGTCTGCAGATAATATTTAATTTAAGCCCGGGGGAGCTCTCTGTTTTTTGTTGTTATTAATAAACCTTTTTTGTTCACAAACAGGTTATTGTTGATTGTATAACATGCTTCCTCCCTCTAAGGTCTTCAGGCAGTGAGTGAAGCATGAGCTGGTTCACGGTTCGGATTCACAGAGCTTTGAAGTCTTCACGTAGTCACTCACGTGACTCCGAAGTAAAATAGTAAGATTAAATGAGAACTTACCAGTTCGAAGTTTGATCTGTATTTTATGAGGAGTTACGATGAGGGATTACGTGCCCTCCGCTCCCACCCTCTATTATACAGATCAACTGGTAATTAAGTTCTTATTTTTTCTTTACTATATTTATTTCAATTGTTGTGTTTTTCTGTGAATCCACACCGCTGCTTTGAAGAAATGTCGCGCATGCGTGCTGGACGGGGTCTTCACGTAATCCCTCATCGTAACTCCTCATAAAATACAGATCAAACTTCGAACTGGTAAGTTCTCATTTAATCTTACTAGTTTATCTTGGCACCATGTTCAGCATGGACATTGTGGACTGAAGGGTCTGATTCTGTGCTGTACTTATCTATGTGCTATGCTCTATGTCTGAGACACAAAATGTATAATGTGCCACTGCTCCACAATTTGAAACAAAAGGCCCTTTTTTTTAATTTTTTTTTTTTACAAATGCTTTTATTCAGAACAAACAAATACAAAACAGTAACACGATCAGATAATGCCTATATTGGCATTTTACAAAGAAAGTTCTCAAATTAATATATTATCATTTTTATCAATAATACATTCGACCTCCTGCGGTGACCAGCGTTCACGGAAAGCCTCCACAGTCCCCGTGGACTCCGCGTGCTCCCTCTCTAGGGACGCGCGGGCACGGACGTAACCCCGGAAGAGGGGCAGGCAGCTGACCGCTGTGCGGCCGTCGACAAAGGCCCTTGGGTTGCACAACATGCACTGGGGAGGCAGCTACACTTGCTGATCTCCATAATGGAAGCTCCCATCACACATTGTGTGTACAAGGACAAATAGGGTTGCCAACTGTCCCGTATTAGCCGGGACATACCATATATTGGGCTAAATTGGTTTGTCCCATACGGGACCGCCCTTGTCCAGTATTTGACTGCTACTACTCGGGTCGAGGGGACTGTCGGGTCGGAGCGCCGCGTCCAGCCCCGCCTCACCCGTCCTGACGTAGTGCAGCCCATGGAGTGCAGCAGCAGCAGCGCCTCGCCCGTGGCCCCATCGGTCGGCAGCCCGGCCAGCTGTCCGGCCTTCAGACCTTCGCTTACCACCGACACCACCCACCCCTCCTTCTCATGGCCGATCATCGGTTCATGAGTTGGATGGGGCGCCGGGCTTTGTGTGCGACGTCGCGCGGGCCAAAACTCCTCAGCTGGCCCGCCGGCTGGGCTTTGTGTGCAGTCCAGCACCCGGGCCAACTCATCATTCACCCAGCCACGGCTGAGTCGGTCAACAAATTGCCGTCGGGATTTGTTCCTTATTATTTCCTTTTGTCCCTTATTTGGGACTGAGAAAGTTGGCAACCCGAGGGACAAATGCAGATCCAAGGAAGGTCAATGGGTCAGCTTCAACAACCTTCAGATATTCATTTCTTGAAAGCAAAATCCCTTCTGAACCCGTTGTGGAAACCTCAGGGGGAAAAAAAAAACATCAGCATCATACAAATACATACTGGATACCAAATAGTGAAAGGCCTGGATAGAGTGGATGTGGAGGGTGACATGCACATATTTGTGGTGAAGGTTATAAATGGCATGAATTATTAAGCGTTAATCTACAAGGATGTTTTCACGTGGGAGAGTCTAGGACCAGAGGACATAGCCTCAGAATAAAAGGATGTAGAAAGGAGATGAGGAGGAATTTCTTTTGTCAGAGGGTGGTGAATCTGTGGAATTCATTGCCCCAGCGGGCTGTGGAGGCCGTCATATGATATTTTTAAGGTGCAGAGAGACAGATTATTGATTAGTAAGGATGTCAGGGGTCTGAAGAATGGTCTTGATCTGCAAAGTCACCTATTCCGTTTCTCCAGAGATGCTGCCCGACCCGCTGAGTTACTCCAGCTTTTTGTGTCTATCTTCGGTGCATCTGCAGTTCCTTCCTACGTACAAACCGAACCGAACTAGGAAATTGTTGTTTTTTTTAAAGCTGCCAAGTCCTCGGCTTTATTAATGGAGAAATAATTCACAAATGCAAGAGGATTGGGCTGGATCTTTATATAAGAGTTTCATTTGGCATTGTATTAGGAAGCACATCAAGGTCTTGGGGAGAGTGACAATAAGATTTATTGCAATGATGATCTTGACGCAATGCTTCAATTTGGAGAAGATGGGATTATTCTCCTTGGAGCAGAGATGGTTAAAAGGAGATTTGCTTGAGGCTTGTCAAAACGTGGCTGGTTTTGATAGAGTAAACGAGGTCAGCAACCAACGAACACAAAGTTAAGATGACCGACTAAATTCCCAGCTTGACAAATAGGCCTGTTTATCACACCATGAGATTGTAAAAATTGTAAAAATGCTGTGCCTGGAAAGTGGAAGAAGAGGATTCAATGACGACTTTGGCAAGTTAGACACGTTCTTGAAGATAAAAAATATTGTCCTCTGGACAGCATTAAGGACTAGGATTTATTGGATAACTGCTGGACAGCTTGTACAATCTAAACGGCCCACATTGTTTTCCGCATTGGGCCATACTTTGGCTCCTCAATCCGAATAAAGATAACAATTTGATCACTGAGGCCAAATATCTTTCCCCATAAAAAGGGATGATGCCGGATCCAAAGAACAGATGCAAAGCACAATGAAGGCACATTTAATGGCCTGGAGAGAGTGAATGTGGAGAGGATATTGAGGAGAATCTAGGACCAGAGGCCAATAGAACAACCCTGGCACGCTTATTTACTGCACGTTACATTAAAGATACATCATGGAAACATGCTCTTCGGCCCATCGCTTCCTGCCGACCAGCGAAATCCCGGCACACAAGCACTATCCTATGCACTAGGGAAGATTTACAATTTACAGAAGCCAATTAACCCACAAAGCTGTATCTCTTTGGAGTGTGGAAGGAAACCGGAGCACCCGGAGAAAATCCACATGGTCACAGGGAGAAGTCAGTACAGACAGCACCGGTGGTCAGGATTGAACCCGGGTCTCTGGCGCTGTAAGGCAGCAACTCAACCATTGGGCCACTGTGCCACAGTTCATGGTCTTTTCCAATAGCCTTCAAATTTACTCTCCCTCAGGGTCCTGCCTTTTGCTCGTAAAGGCCGTGAGTTCAAGATAATTACTGCTCTTCATGGTGGAAACATTTTTTCTCAAATTTCCTTTGCATGTAAAAATCAGTACCTCTTTCTCCTCAGTCCTTGGACCATCCATTTCCCCCTGACTATGTTATCTAAACTAGACACGATTATATGCGCCTCCATCAAATCTCCAAGAAGTAGAAATACTTTAGTCTTTAAAGTTTGGACAGTTCTCTGGTTCAGACCTAATTATAACCTCCTTTACTGGATAGTATTTCTGGTTTATGGATACTAACAAGCAATTTTTATTCAACAGATAAGAGGCAAAGAGAACCAGATGTAATGAAAAATGCTAATAAATCTCCGTAGAAAAATCATTAGTGCTCAAGGGACTAACAAACGAGGGCATTTTAATTGCAGTGAAAACATTTTTATTTTAGTTTGAAGTCTATTTTTTAACAGCTTCCTCCAGTGAAGTTATTAATTACAGAAGGGTTGGTAAGACCCTTGCCAAAAAACGAGAAATTAATCCATTTCGTTTCATTAAGCCTCCCAGTTTGGCCTTGGTTTGGATCCAAGGGTTCAGTCATGAAATTCATCAAGATAGATTCGGATAGCATGGTTGATAAGTTCATATGTTCTAGGAGCAGAATTAGGCCATTCGGCCCGTCAAGGCTACTCTGCCATTCAATCATGGCTGATCTATCTTTCCCTCTCAATCCCATTCTCCTACCTTCTCTCCATAACCTCTGGCACCCGTACTAATCAAGAATCTATCTATCTCTGCCTTAAAAATATCCATTAACTTGGCCTCCACAGCCTTCTGTGGCAATGAATTCCACAGATTCACCACCAGATGGTAGACTGCAGGAGTGGGGCGCAGTTGTGTATGGCTGCTCTGCCTGCAGTCCGTCCTTTCACCCTTTTTTATTTTTATTTTCAGTCCTGTTAAAAACAAAATGTTTGTTGGAGGTCTTCTTTTATGTGGTGGGTGGGGGGGAGGGGAAGGGGGAAACTTTATTTCCTAGTCCGTACCTGGTCGGAGAGGCGGCTTCCCTCCGGGCTGCTTCTTCGCCCCCTCCTCGCGGCCTACCATCGAGACTGGAGCGGCGTTTCCTGTCGGGACCGGCCGGAACCCCAGCTTCGGCGGTGGCACAGCGCTGGGACACCATCACGGAGCGGGCGATGCCTTACCGGGTCTCCGTGCGGTGGACTCCAGAGTGCTGTGACCGCTGACTCCAACATCCGAGGAGCTGCGGCTGCGGGCGTCCAGCCGCGGTCGTCGCTGGATTTAAAACACCGCGGAGCCTGGGATCCGAGATCGCCAGAGTTGGAGTTCCGACCAGCGCGGCCTGAGGACTTCGGGAGCCGCGGTCCCCGGGGAGGAAGCGGCCGCCCCAGACATTCCAAGCCACTGAGGAGTGTTCACCCGACGCCATCTTCCCGGCAAGAGGGCCTGAAAACATCGGCATAGCTGCGGAGGCCACAAATAGGCCCCGACCTTGGGTGATCACAGAGGAAGATGACTAAACTTTCTGGTGCCTTTCCCCACAGTGGAAAATGTTGATTCTGTTGTGGGGGGACGTTCATGTTGAATTCTATAATGTGTTGTGTCTTATTTCTTTTTTTTAATTTTTCTATGGATGTACGGAAACTTAATTATTTCTTCTATGTAAAGCACTTTGGTTTCTTGCGAGTTGATTTAAACGTGCTATATAAATAAAATGTACTTACTTACTTACTTGTTAAAGAAGGAACTGCAGATGCTGGAGAATCGAGGGTTACACAAAAGGCTGGAGAAACTCAGCGGGTGCAGCAGCATCTAAGGAGCGAAGGAGATAGGCAACGTTTCGGGTCGAGACCCTTCTTCAGACTGGTCAGGGATCAGGGAAACAAGAGATATAGACGGTGATGTGGAGAGATAAAGAACAATGAATGAAAGATATGCAAAAATGTATCGATGATAAAGGGAACAAGCCATTGTAAGCTGTTTGTGGTGTGAAAATGAGAAGCTAGTGCGACTAGGGTGGGGGGGGGGGGGGGGGGGGAGATGGAGATAGAGGGAATGCCAGGGCCCGAGGGCTGAGGGAGAGGTGGGAAGGGGAGGAGACAGCAAGGGTTAACAGAATTGAGAAAATTCAATGTTCAAGCCCAAATGCTGCAGACTCCCCAAGCAGAATATGAGGTGCTGTTCCTCCAACTTGCGGTGTTGCTCACTCTGGCCATGGAGGAGGCCCAGGACCGAGAGGTCGGATATGGAATGGGAGGGGGAGTTGAAGTGCTGACCCACCGGGAGGTCGGGTTGGTTTTTGCGGACCGAGCGGAGGTGTTCGGCAAAACGATCGCCAAGCCTATGCTTGGTCTCACCGATATAGATCATCTGGAGCAGCGGATGCAGTAGATGAGGTTGGAAGAGGCGCAGGTGAACCTCTGTCGGACCTGGAAGGACTGCTTGGGTCCCTGAAAGGAGTGGCGGGGGGAGGTGAAGGGACAAGTGTTGCATTTCTTGCGGTTGCAAGGGAAAGTGCCCGGGGAAGGGGTAGAGCGGGAGGGAAGGGAAGAATTGACAAGGGAGTTGCGGAGGGAGCGGTCTTTGTGGAATGCAGACAGGGGGGGAGATGGGAAGATGTGGCGGGTGGAGGGGTCACGTTGGAGGTGGCGAAACTGGCGGAGGACTATGTGTTGTATTTGCCGGCTGGTGGGGTGAAAGGTGAGGACCAGGGGGACTCTGCCCTATTTGCGAGTGGGGGAATGGGGAGAGAGGGCAGTGTTGCGGGGTATGGAGGAGACCCTGGTGTGAGCCTCATCAATAGGTTTCCTTACTTACTTACTTACTTATGCCCCTGTCCCACTTAGGAAACCTGAACGGAAACCTCTGGAGACTTTGCGCCCCACGCCAGGTTTCCGTGCGGTTCCTGGAGGTTTTTGTCAGTCTCCCTAATGGTCAAAAGTGGTTTCCGCGTCTTCTATGTTCCGGCGATTATTTCAAAAAATTCAAAACCGGCCGCGACTAAAAATAGGTTGCCATTTTAAAAATCGGTAACTTAGTCGAAGCCGGTTGTGATGCTAGTTGAAGGTGGTTGCCGGAGGTTGCAGGTAGTGGAAGGTAAGACCTCCCTGGTGGAATAAAACTGGGTGAAAAAAGGTCTTACCTTCCACTACCTGCAGCCTCTGGCAACTTGTACTTTGCTAATCTTTAAAAACATTTAACTGAAAAGCCTCTAGATATGTATACTGTACACGCACACAGTATGCACGCACATGCCAATGTCAACACTGCAATAGATGTGTGAAACTTCTCCGTGGATTGTCACCTTGTCGTGGTGGAGAAGCTTGTGTGGTCCTGAGATCCTGAGAGCGATACCGTCTGCAGCTAAGCTCCAGGTAGGGTCACCCCTGGCGGTAAAATCAAGGGGGAGGTCTCCGACAAAGAGCAATCCAACCAAGACCTCAACGGTGGAAGAGGCGGAGGATGATGGCTGACTTCAGTGGAGTGTCACAACGGCTGGGAAGGCGGATGAAGGCTGCAGCAGAAAAGGGTCTCCGGTCGTCTTGGACTCCATGCCACTGATTCTGACCCAGATTCTGACCCAGGCTGTCTGTGCACCAGTCTCCCCACGTTAAACAAAGTCACGCACAGGGGTCCCCCATGAGAGGACAGTCATATTTGTTTCGTGTGACCGCTGGTGATGAGAGGTGTGAAAACATGCACACGCGTACATATGTGGAATATCCAGAGAGTGCCATTTAGACAAAGGGTCTATGCTGGTGATTATGCTCCCTTGAGCCTCTTCCTATCTCACTTCACCTCACCTCCATCTACATATTGTTCTATTTTTCCTCTATTCATTAAACTGAATATTTATCCATGCATTAATATTTCACAATGTGATGGAGACTGTTCTATCCAAGGTCTTTCAAAGGAACAAACCAGATGTGCTTCCTGCTGGCTGTTCCACCCTTCAAGCTACTGACCAACCTTGCTGACTCAGCTTTTAGGATGCAGAGACGGAGTAACTCGGTGGCTCAGGCAGCAGTGTCAGGAGAACATGCATAGGCAATGTTTCGGGTCAGGGTCCTACTTTACACTAAGGAATTATTTTGACCCAAATCGCCCTCTATCTGTGATCACCAGTGATGCTGCCTGACCCTCTGAATTACTCCAGCGCTCTGTGTCATCTTTTGTAAACCACCACCATCTGTATTTCCTTGGTTTCTGAAGTTAGGGGAATCTGGGGTTGCTGATCCTTACGTATTATCCAGCAGTTTCCTGGAATTAAAAACATGTTTCCCTGGCATTGCGTCAAAATGAGAGCAAGAGAAAAGTTTCACAAGGCAAGGGCAACAGGTGGGGAAAAAATGGTGCGTTTGTCTCACTGGCAATGAACGCAGATCTTTTAATATTACTGATCTTTTAATATTTCAGGTCAGACAATAGACAATAGGTGCAGGAGTAGGCCATTCGGCCCTTCGAGCCAGCACCGCCATTCAATGTGATCATGGCTGATCATCCCCAGTCAGTACCCCGTTCCTGCCTTCTCCCCATATCCCCTGACTCCGCTATCTTTAAGAGCCCTTTCTAGCTCTCTCTTGAAAGTATCCAGAGAACCGGCCTCCAGCGCCCACTGTGGCATAGAATTCCACAGACTCATAACTCACTGTGTGAAAAAGTGTTTCCTCATCTCCGTTCTAAATGCCTTACACATTATTCTTAAACTGTGGCCCCTGGTTCTGGACTCCCCCAACGCCGCGGGCACCCTGTAATCCCGTGCCATCTGCTCCATGGTCGGATAGTCGGCGACTAAACCGTCTCCCCCACCTGGTTTGCCAGGTGCGGAGGGGGCTGTGGACCCCCAGCTGGACCAAAAACAAGACCTGTCAAAGGGCGGATGAGCTTCTAGCGAGCCAACGGCCATCCACACTTCAGTAGAAGTTGCGATCACTGTCGTACATGACATTGTAAGGGATGATGATAAAGCACACACACACACACACCAACATCCTATACTTCCAGTGGCGGAACTGGAGGACAGAGATGTGCGGTGTGTCTGTCACCGTTCCCGTCGGAAACCAGCACCACTGCATCGCTAATGTTTTCAACGGTGATGAATATAACTAGAAATGTTGCGGGATCAGGCAGTTCAGTTGGATGGTTGGTCGCTGGATGCGATGGAATAAAATGTTCAGGAATAGGACCGGCCGCTGTTGGAAGAGGGAGGACAGGATACGGGAGAGATTGGTTGAAATCAAGTTTCATTTTCAGAAGGATTGAATGGTCCCCAATATTAACATAGAGTGATAGAGATACAGAATGAAGAGAGACCCATCAACCCATTGAGTCCACTTCAATCATCATCCACCATCAACTAAATAATCCCATTTTTTAAATATGGGCTTTTCCCATTGGGGGCTCACGTAACAAGACATGCCGGGGAATTTCAGCTCTACCTGTCCCCTGGAGAAACAGTATAAAAGGCCACTTTGAGATTTCTGTACCATATCTCTAGGGACTTTGTTCATTTTCCACTCGGGATGCATCAATGGACTGGGAGAATGCCCAAGGAAACTCCAGACATGTTGACAATAAATGCCGATCCAGATAAGTCTGCTTTTGGTAATGTCTCACCAATTTCAACTCTTTTCTATCCTGCGTCATCATGTATTTAACTGAAGCCAGCTCCCCGCTGCTATTCTTTTCAAGGAAACAGGGCAGCACAGTGGCGCAGAGAGAGAGTCGCTGCCTCACAGCACCAGAGACCCGGATTCCAAGTCAGGTCAGGTTTATTTGTCACTTACACATACGAGATGTGCAGTGAAATTAAAAGTGACGTTGTGCAAAAAACAAACAAACAAACAAACAAACTACAAACTGAATGGAACAGAATCGCACATTCTTTTACATACGTATTACATATTATCGGAGGAAGGGAAAAGGAACAAAAACAGCAATTTGAAAAAACAGTAGAATGGTACAGTAAAGTTAGTCCCAAGCGAGGTAGGAGTTTACAGTCCTAATGGCCTCTGGGAAGAAACTCCTTCTCAACCTCTCCGTTCTCACAGCATGGCAACGGAGGCGTAGCAGCTGGAACATACGGGTGCTGTCCGCACGAAGTTTGTACGTTCTCCCCGTGACCTGCGCGGGTTTTCTCCAGGAACTCCAGTTTCCTCCCACACTCCAAAGACTTACAGGGTTGTAAGTTCATTGGCTTGGTCTACCCGTAAATTGTGTGCAGATTAGTGTTGATGTGCGGGGATCGCTGGTCAGCGCGGACTTGGTGGGCCGAAGGACCTGTTTCCATACTGTATCTCTGAAGTAAATGAAACTAAACCAAACCAGAGTGGCTAGTGAATAGATGTGTAAAATGTAAAGACATTTCTGTGGCAACACTGCAATCACTTGTATTTATTTAATCACATCACCATCTTACAGCACTTATATTTGACTTTGACTGACTTAACAAAGGTGTTATCCAAAAGTCGCAACTGAGGCACAGAAAGAAAGGTAAATGTGGACATTTTCAAGAACAGAATATTGGATATTGAAGCAGGTGAGACAATTAGTAAGATTTAACCCTGAAGGGTGCCCAAAGGAAATCAATAATTCACAGGAGACCAAAAATTAGAAGAAGGGAGATCTTTAGAGGGCTACCGGCTCAGAGAGGGTTACAAGGATTTCTGATGATGTACCACAGTAAAAACATTTTTGTCTTCTGTGTATAATCACCTTCAGTTTGAAGAACTAAATGTACCATGAAGAGCACAGAAAATGATTTTCAATGCAGAAGCGTACACAATTAAACTTGCAGTACCCATAGTATTTGATTCATTAAAGTATATCGGGCTTATAGCATATGGCTAATAATGAGCAACTTGAACATAATTTATATGGAAAAATGTAATTACTAATTGCTTTTCTCCATAATTTTTAATTAACTTGATTAGATATTAATATCATGGGAAGAAGTTATGAAATGTAAAAGGATAGCTCTATTTAGCTGAGAATAGCTTCTCCCAAACAGTATTCAAAAAGAGGATGAAGAAATGGTATAAACCAGCATCTGTTTCTATCATATAAATTGTAAATGGTACATAATCCATTGTTCTGGTTGATGCTAGTCCCTCAGTGTCACAGGAGACAATAGACAATAGACAATAGACAATAGGTGCAGGAGTAGGCCATTCAGCCCTTCGAGCCAGCACCGTCATTCAATGTGATCATGGCTGATCATCCCATATCAGTACCCTGTCCTGCCTTCTCCCCATATCCCCTGAGTCCGCTATTTTTAAGAGCCCTATCTAGCTCTCTCTTGAGCATCCAGAGAACCTGCCTCCATCGCCCTCCGGTTACCTAGTTACGTACCTAGGTTACCGAGGTTAACTAGTCATTGTTTTCATAAATTCATAAGTGATTGGAGCAGAATCAGGCCATTCGGCCCATCAAGTCTACTCCGCCATTCAATCATGGCTGATCTATTTCTCCCTCCTAACCCCATTCTCCTGCCTTCTCCCCCATAGCCCCTGGCACCCGTATTTGACACTTGTTATTTCTTTCTGTTTGGTAAAAAATGGGTGTGGTGTATTTCGCAATCTTTGGCATTTGTTTTATTCATTCACTTGATTGGGACCTTGGTGACAAAGCCAACACCAGTTTGCACAGTGGGGCAGCAGTCGAATTTGCTGCCTTACAGTGCCAGGGACCCGGGTTCGAACCTGACTACGGGCGCTGTCTGTACGGAGTTTGTACGTTCTCCCTACATACGAGTCACTCCAGTATTTTGTGTCTCGCTTCGATTTAAACCAGCATCTGCAGTTCCCACCTAGGACAGAGACAAGGTTTGGCAGGATCAGGGCCTTAAGCTTACACACAGGCAAACAGGTTGCCCACGAGTCTGTGACCGGCTGAAGGAAGCCAGCTGTACTTCTGGACATTAAAAAAAAAACAATAACTTAGAAAAGCAGACGTTGGATTTCTTTAAGGCTGACTTTAAAACGTTGCTATTGAAGGGTTTTTGGTCGTGAACGCTGGAATAGTTAACTGATGAATAGTGTAATCGTCCGTTAGCAATTTTGGTACTATTAGGGTAGCAGCAGAAACAGCATATCATTTTTCTGTAAGTATCATGTACTTTAGAAAAACGCAGTTCATCTTAATGAGCAATGATCTAAGATCTCAGTTGATGGATGTCCTTTTAAGGGGCGATTGATCTGCACTGCAAAGGAACATACCCATCAAAGCCATTATGTATTGCTGGGACGAGTGTAGATAGGACATGTTAGTCGGTGTGGGCAAGTTAGGCCGAAGGCTTGTTTCCACACTCTGTGTCTCTATGACGCTAAGTGTTCTAGCACACCATGTCTTCGGTCTAACCCTGTCCTTTCCCTATTTCAGATGTTATGCGATGGGAACTGCTGAGCTGATTGTCCAGTTCTGAAACCCTCTGAGGCACTGTTGCATGGGAACTCATCGCCCTGCCACCCTCCCTTAGATGTCGATGGATCACAGTTTTAGGGTCACAAAACGCTGGAGTAACTCAGCGGGATAGGCAGCATCTCGGGATAGATGGAATGGGTGACGTTTCGGGTCGAGACCCTTCTTCAGACTCGACCCGAAACGTCACCAATTCCAGCTATCCAAAGATACTGCCTGTCCCACTGTTACTCCAGCATTTTGTATCTACCTTCGGAGTAAACCAGCACCTGCAGTTCCTTCCCACACTGTTTCATGGTTATCATTTCCTGCCATCTCAGCCCATGGCAAACAAATTCACCCTCCCCTGTATGTACACAGAGAGAGTGTCCCCAAGTCTATATAATTCAGAGCCTATATATCAGGGGGTATGGGGAGAAGGCAGGAACGGGGTTCTGATTGGGGATGTCAGCCATGATCACATTGAATGGCGGTGCTGGCTCGAAGGGCCGAATGGCCTACTCCTGCACCTATTGTCTATTGTCTTTTGTCTATTTGGACGTTGTAGTGTTCAATAGCCTGATGGCTGTTGGGAAGAAGCTGCTCCTGAACCCGGAGGTCACAGATTTAAGGCTCCTTTACGTTCTTCCTGATGACAGGAGTTGAATACGAGGGTGGACAGGATGGTGTGGGTCTCTGACGATGCTGGCTGCCTTTTTTGGGGCAGCGACTCTCGTAGATCCCTTCGATGGTGGGGGAGGTAAGTACCTGTGACGGACTGGTCCAATATGAGTGTCCAATATGTGTTGTACAATTGCACAACTGCCCAACTCTTCATCTGAAATCTAGTTCCACTGAAGTCAATAGAACTAACCTTTAATCCATTCTAAACATCGACAGCTGTAGAACAAATTTACAACACAAATCCTTCATCTTTCCTCCCCCCCCAACCCAACCTTCAACTTTATAAATTTTAAGTTCCACCTTCTCCTTTAATCTCATGCGTGTGTCCTATTTTAATTTAGTTTAAAGAAACAGTGTGGAAACAGGCCCTTCGGCCCTCCGTGTCCGCGCCGACCAGCGATCCCTGCACACGGACACCGTCCTACACATGCTCGGGACAATTTACAATCTTTACTAAAGCCAATTAGCCTACAAACCTGTACGTCTTTGGATTGTGGGAGGCAACCGGAAATTCCGGAGAAAACCCACGCAGGTCACGGGGAGAAAGTACAAACTCCGTACAGACAAGCATCCGTAGTCAGGATCGAACCCGGGTCTCTGGCACCGTCAGGCAGCAACTCTACCGCTGCACCACCGTGCCGCCCTTTATGTCTTTTTTGTCAAATCACAAAAGCATGCACTTGAGGAGAAAGGCCAACTTGCAACACCTGAGGATTAGTTCAGTTTAGTTTATTGTCACGTGTACTGAGGTACAGTGAAAAGCTTTTGTTGCGTGCTAACCAGTCAGCGGAAAGACAAAACATGATTACAATGGAGCCAATTACATGGGATAGATACATGATAAGGGAATAACGTTCAGTGCAAGGTAAAGCCAGTAAAGTCCGATCAAGGATAGTCCGAGGGTCACCAATGAGGTGAATAGTAGTTCAGCACTGCTCTCTGGTTGTGGTGGGATGATTTAGTTGTCTGATAACAGCTGGGAAGAAACGGATTAACGGATTCCACTGTGCAATTCATCACTTAGAGTCAGAGTCCTGGCATCATACAGCACAGAAACAGGACCTTCACCCCAACTTGCCAAGATCATAAGTCACAGGAGCACAATTAGACCATTCAGCCCATCGAGTCCTACTCCGCCATTCAATCCTGGCTGATCTATCTTTCCCTCTTAATCCCATTCTCCTGCCTTCTCCCCTTAACCTTTGACACCGATCTATGCTAGTCTAACTTGCCCACGTTTGGCCCATATCCTTCAAAAAATCCTTCCTATCCATTAACTGGAGCTGTCTTCAAAAAGGATTAAGATACATTTAAAACTGTTGTACCATTTCAGCTTCAATAGGGAATGGTTTCCATCAAATGCCAATCCATGTGGATAAAATGACTGCTTGATGTCAGTCCTGGAAGATACATCATGTTGGCTTGTATTGATACAACTACGCTCTCAAATATTTATGATTGGCTTATTGATATTTGACAGGAAACTACACAGCCTGGACCAAATGCCTGTCAGTAAGCAGCAATAAGAAGATTAGCAAAGGCCTGGAACGCAAATCAGAATATTGATCTTTGCTAATCTGTAGCCGTCAAACCTGTTGTACAGGCAGATATTTAACACTGCAGTTTCCATGGAAATCTTTAGCAGCATGCAACACATCTGATAAAACCTATTAAATGTTTCCTTTATGATTTAAATTCTACTTTTGGTCTCGGCTGATATCGCTGCCAGCCAGGAGATCGAAGTTAGTTAGATGTCGGGTTTGTTCCTGTCTGCTGCTGATGCAACAATCACCTTTTCTGGGCAAAATGTTGCGTCTGAATAGAAACTGCTGGTACAAACTCAGTATTGTAGTTACACAAAAATGCTGGAGAAACTCAGCGGGTGCAGCAGCATCTATGGAGCGAAGGAAATAGGCAACGTTTCGGGCCGAAACCCTTCTTCAGACTGATAGGGGGTTGGGGGAGGCAGGGAGAAGAAAGGAAAAAGGAGGAGGAGGAGCCCGAGGGCTGAGGGAGAGGTAGGAAGGGGAGGAGACAGCACGGGTTAACAGAATTGTGAGAAATCAATGTTCAAGCCACCAGAATGTAGACTCCCCAAGCGGAATATGAGGCGCTGTTCCTCCAATTTGCGGTGTTGCTCACTCTGGCCATGGAGGAGGCCCAGGATAGAGAGGTCGGATACAGAATGGGAGGGGGAGTTGAAGTGCTGAGCCACCGGGAGGTCAGGTTGGTTAATGCGGACCGAAGAGAGGTGTTCGGCGAAACGATCGCCAAGCCTGCGCTGGTCTCACCGATGTAGATCAGCTGACATCTAGAGTATTGTAGTGACAGGATTCTGCTCTGAAACAAGGTTCAGTTTGATAAAGGCACCAGTCGGGATGCATCGCAGCCTGGTTTGGGAACAGCACCTTCCAGGACCGTAGGAAAATGCAGCAAATCGTGGACGCAGCCCAGGCCATCACACAAACCAACCTCCCATCTATTGACTCCATTCACACCTCACGTTGCCTCGGCAAGGCCAGCAGCATCATCAAGGACAAGTTGCACTCGGGCCTTGCCCTCTTCTCCCCTCTCCTATCCGGCAAAAGGTACAGAAGTGTGAAAACACACACCTCCAGATTCAGAGACAGTTTCTTCCCAGCTGTTATCAGGCAACTGAATCATCCTACCACAACCAGAGAGCAGTGCTGAACTACTATCTACCTCTTTGATGTCCCTCGGACTATCCATGACCGGACTTTGCTGGTTTTATCTTGCACTAATCGCTATTCCCTTATTATGTATCTATACACTGTAAATGGATTGATTGTAATCATGTATTGTCTTTCTGCTGACTGGATAGCACGCAACAAAAAGCTCTTCACTGTACCTCGGTACACGTAACAATAAACTAAGCTGAAACTGAAACTATCTGCCACGAGAGAAACCGGAGCAGAAAACTAGCAGAAGATGGGCACAAAATGCTGGAGTAACGCAGCGGGTCAGGCACCATCTCTGGAGAGCTTGGATTGGTGACATCTGAAAAAGGGTCCCGACCCGAAATGTCACCTACCCATGCTCTCCAGAGATGCTGCCTGATCTGCTGAGTTACTCCAGCATTTTTTGCCCTTTTGGGCATTAACCAGCATCTGAAAGTAAGCATGCAGGTACAGCACGCAGTGAAGCTAATGGCATGTTGGCCTTCATTGCAAGAGGATTTGAGTTTAGGAGCAAGGAGGTCCTACTGCATGTTGTACAGGGCCCTGGTGGGACCACACTTGGAGTATTGTGTGCAATTTTGGTCTCCTAATTTGAGGAAGGACATTATTGCTATTGAGGGAGTGCAGCATTTGTTCACCAGGTTAATTCCCGGAATGGCGGGACTGACATATGATGAAAGAATGGGTCGACTGGGCTTGTATTAACTGGAATTTAGAAGGATGAGACGGAATCTTATAGAAACATATAACAATTTTAAAGGACTGGACATGCTAGATGCAGGAAAAATGTTCCCATTTTTGGGGGAGTCCAGAACCAGGGGTCACACTTTAAGAATAAGAGGTAGGCCATTTAGGACTGAGATGAGGAAAAACCTCTTCAACCAGAGAGTTGTGAATCTGTGGAATTCTCTGCCACAGAAGGCAGCGGAGGCCAATTCACAGGATGTTTTCAAGAGAGGGTTAGATTTACACTAGCTCTTAGGGCTACAGGAACCCAAGGGAAAAAGCAGGAACGGGGTACCGATTTTAGATGATCAGCCATGATCATATTGAATGGCAATGCTGGCTCGAAGGGCCGAACGGTCTACTCCTGCACCTATTTTTATATGTTTCTATCTGCAATTCCATGTTTCTAGAGTCCGATTCAAGGTATAGATCGCTAACCATTCAGGCCACACCTAAGGGATGTCCAACAATATCCAGGAGAACAATGTGCAGTGCAATCAAAAATCAAATTCCTTCTACAGGGGAAAAACATTTGTTTCCTCCCTGAATTATTCTTATGCCGAGATATTCCTTTCATTGTAAGTTAGGTATTTAGTACAGACTTAAATCATAATTCAGTCGATACTGTCAACGGAGGTTTATTGTGTACAGTTTGGCCACATAAATACTGTGACACACTATATCACTTTGAAACACAAAGCGCACAACGCCAACGTAACTACCTCTGCCTGAAATGCAGCAAAGCACTTATTACTTTTTATTTATCTATTTCCGACACTTTTATCTTTAGATCTAATGGAAAAACGACCGGAAATTCACAATTGCGCCATATTCCATCTTAGGTCATCAATGAGTTGCACAAATGTCAAATGAGTTCAAAGTAGAGTAGCGCGGTGGCGTAACGGTGGACTTGCTGCCTTGCAGCGCTTGCAGCGTAGAGACCCGGGTTCGATCCCGACTATGGGTGCTGTCTTTGCAGAGTTTGCATGTTCTCCCCGTGACCCCCGAGGGCTTTTCTTCGAAATTTCCGGTTTCACGTTGAATGACGGTGCTGGCTGAAAGGGCCGAATGGCCTACTCCTGCACCTATCGTCTATTGTCTATTGTCTATCTTCTATTGTCCTCCCACACTTCAAAAACGTTCAGGTTTGTAAGTTAATTGGCTTGGTAAATGTAAACATTGTCCAAAGAGTGTGTAGGATAGTGTTAATGTGCGGGGATTGCTGGTCGGTGCGGACCCAGTGGGCCGAAGGGCCTGTTTCTGCGTTGTATCTCTCGACTAAATTGTCCCTAGTGTGTGAGGGGTAGTGTTAATGTGCGGGGATCGCTGGTCTGGGGGAGATGGGGAAAGTTTGTGATGGGAAATCCAGAGCTTTGGAGGACAGCCATTGGAAATCTGGCTGCAGTGCGTGGGGTTTGGACTGTGCATGGGAACTTGGGGAATGCAAAGTTCTTGGATAATCCTGGATCAGGGGAGAAAGCAGCGGCTGGGAGGGGTGACTGAGAAGGGGTTCAGAGGAAAGATTTAATATTTAATAATTTTCATTATTGTCACGTGTATCGAGCTGCAGTGAAAAGCTAAAAGATAGTGCAAAGGTCTCCAATGCGCTATATGGGCGGTCTCTAGTTGGTGAGAGAGAATGGTTCAGTTGCCTGATGTCATTCAGGGAAGAAGGTGTCCCTGAATCTGGAGGTGTGAATCTGGAGGTAAACCTCTTGCCTTATGGGAGAGGAGAGGGGAGAAGAGGGAGTGACTGGGGTGAGACTTAAGCCACCCACAGTGTACAGATACAGGATAAAGGGTATAATGTGTAAGAAGGAACTACAGATGCAGGTTTAACTAAAGTTAGACATAAAATGCAGGAGTAACCCAGCGGGTTAGAAACATAGAAACATTTAAAAATATGTGCAGGAGTAGGCCATTCGGCCCTTCGAGCGCCATTCAATATGGACATGGCTGATCATCTAAAATCAGTACCCCGTTCCTGCTTTTTTCCCCATATCCCTGGATTCATTTAGCCCTGAAGAGCTAAATCAAACTCCTTCTTGAAACCAACCAGTGAATTGGTTAGGCAGCACCTCTGGAGATAAAAGAATAGGTGACGTTTTGAATCAAGATCTTTTTTCAGACATATCTAGGAAGAAACTGCAGATGCAGGTTTATATACCGGTATATACATAGTTACACACACACCCATTTATATATATATATATATATATATATATATATATATATATACACACAATGCTGGAGTAACTCAGCGGGACAAGCAGCATCTCTGGAGAGAAGGAATGGGTTACGTTTGGGGTCGAGACCCTTCTTCAGACTGAGGTAAGTCTGAAGAAGGGTCTCGACCCGAAACATCATCAATTCCTACTCTCCAGAGATGCTGTCTGTCCTTCTGAGTTAGTCCAGCATTTTATGTCAATATATATCTATATCTATATAGATATAAGTCTCATCTTGACCACTTCCTGTCTGCGCTGTTTATTGATTTTAGAAAAAACGCTACCATATATCGCTATGATTTTTGGCCATCTTACTCACAGTCCTCCTCTGCTGAGGCAGCCCCAATGATGTTTCTGATTGAGGAACAATAAAAAAATTATGAATGTTTAAACAATCTTGAGATCAGCAGATTGGTCCTCTCGCCTGTCAATCACGACGATGAAGGTAAAGCCCCTTCCGGGGGGGGGGGGGCAGGACTATAAAACCCCGGATGCCTGGACCTGAGTCAGTCACTCTGGAAGATCGCGAGAGAGAGTCCACAACTGTGATTCTAAGCTGTGAATCAACTGAACTGTGAGTCTGCAATGTACTTGCAATAAATGATTTGTTAGCCCTTAATGACAATGCAATGAGTTGTCTGAAGATAGACACAAAATGCAGGAGTAACTCAGCGGGACCAGCAGCATCTCTGGAGAGAAGGAATGGATGACATTTTGGGTCAAGACCTTTCTTCCAGACTGAATATAGAGAGTCTTGACCCGAACCATCAACCATTGCTTCTCTCCAGAGATGCTGCCGGTCCTGCTGGGTTACTCCTGCATTTCGTGTCTATCTTCAAATGACGTCACACGCTCCAGACGGCTGTGCGGGCGTATGATGACGCGCGCGACTCTCGCGTGGACCATCGGGCGACCATCAGTACTGGCCTGTCACGTAAGTGACGGCACAAGTGGGACAGGCCCTTTAGTGTGCGGGGATCCGTGGTCACCGTGGGCTGAAGGGCCTGTTTCCACACTGCATCTGTAAACTAAACTAAACTGAACACTGTCCTTAAAAAAGTATTTTGTAATCACAATGAAACACACCCTCACACAAAATAAAGCAAATTAGATTCATGTTCAGTAAACCTATTAAGGAATTGACAAATATGCATCAGTGCCGTGACTGTCTTAAACATGCTCACCTCTCTGCTGCAATGAATATATTACAGCATCAACTGTCTTCAAGGCCTCCAGCTCTGCATTGATCCAGTTCAAGTGATCTCATCCTTCAGGTCTTGGATTTGAATAATTCACACAGGAACCTTTGGCAGTACCTCCTGCTTAGCAGCTCAGCCAACTGGAAGATTGGCCTCCAGTGCAGAACACATTAAAAAATCTAATAATTCAGCTATGTTTTTACTGTTAGGTTTCAGGCTAAAAATAATTGCATGGGAGAACATACCAACGGGTTTACGAATCCTATTTCCTTATGGCCTTGCACATTGTGATTCACGTCAAGAAGTATGAGCAAAGCAGACCTGGTTCCCCGCTGCGAGCAGAAGGTAAGTCTGCTCGATGAACTTTATGTAACTTTGTCATAAGGTCATGTGATAGGAGCAGAATTAGGCCATTCGGCCCATCAAGTCCACTCCGCCATTCAATCATGGCTAATCTATCTCTCGCTCCCAACCTCATTCTCCTGCCTTCTCCCTATAATACCCCGACACCCGTACCAATCCAGAATCTGTCTATGGGAGACCTTTAACTTTCACCCGCAGTGGGAGACCGGGCAGTGGTTTAACATCTGATCTGAAATGTAACGCCCATAATGATACACTCTCTGTTTCACTGGGACAACGAGTTTGTAGGAGTAAACATTCCCAGCAATTTGTCCCGGACCACCCAGATCGAATCGATGGTCAAGAAAGCACAGCGACGCCTCTAGTTCATTGAAAGGCTGAAGAGGTTCGGCATGTCCCCACTAACTCTCGCCTACTTCTACAGATGCGTCATGCAAATACATTTTATCCCGATGAATCACAGCATGGTTTGGGAACAGCTCTTCATCCAAGACCGCAAGAAACTGCAGCGAATTGTGGACGCAGCCCAGACCAGCGCACAAACCAGCCTCTCTGCCATTGACTTCACCTACATTTCACACTGCCCCGGCAAGGCCACCAGCATAATCAAGGACCAGTCCCACCCTCGTCTCCCATCAGGCAAGAGGTACAGAAGTGGGAAAACGCACACCTCCAGATTCAGGGACAGTTTCTTCCCAGCTGTGACTGAACCATCCTATCACCAACTAGAAAGTGGCCCTGAGCTACCGTCTATCTCATTGGAGAGCCTTGGGCTATCTTTAATCGGACTTTACGGGACACTGGACATCATTACTTTTTTCCTGTATCTGTACACTGTGGACAGATTGATTGTACACTATCCCTGTGCTTCAGATATGCTGACCAATAATCACCCCGCACATTAATACACTAGGGACGGCATAGTGGCGCAGTGGTAGAGTTGCTGCCTTACAGCGCTTGCAGTGCCGAGACCCGGGTTCGAGCTTGACCACGGGCGCTGTCTGTACGGAATTTGTTCTCCCCGTGGCCCGCGTGGGTTTTCTCCAAGATCTTCGGTTTCCTCCCACATTCCAAACACGTGCAGGTATGTAGATAAATTGGCTTGGTGTATGTAAAAATTGTCCCTAGTGTGTGCAGGGTAGTGTTAATATGTGGGGGTCGCTGGTCGGCGCGGACCCGGTGGGCCGAAGGGCCTGTTTCCGCGCTCTATCTCTAAACTAAACAAAACTAAACTCAGACTTACATACCAGGGACAAGTTCGTATTTTTACTGAAGCCAAATTAACCTACAAACCTGGACGTCTTTGGAGTGTGGGAGAAAACCGACGTGGTCACGGGGAGAGCGTACAAACTCCGTACAGACAGCACCCGTGGTCAGAATTGAACCCGGGTCTCAGGCGCTGTAAGGCGGCAACTCTACCGCTGAGCCACTGTGCCGCCCAAACTAGTTCGCTGAGAGCCAACAGCCAGTTTATCCTGGAGAGATTCGGGTGGCTAAACAAAGTGTTTACGATGCAGTACTATTCTCTGTACATAGAATCTGACGGATTAATGATCCTGACGTCAGGATTACTTGTTCAATAAGAGAACCACGGCACTATCTTGTCCTGACCTACCAGCCAAGACACTAGTGGCTGTGTGAGCCGTAGGTACCAGCGATTCTCTGAGCAACTTCTACCAAGGCCTCAGGCCTTTTATCAGAACGAACAGCTTATTTGGAGGAGCAGGGGTAATTAGACGATAGTGTCTTTCACGAGGATCGGAATAAATCTCCTTGTCAGTGACATTAATTTGATGTGCTAATTTGAAGTGGCTGCTACAAAGCAATTAGACAAAACGTGCAAATTATTTAAAGAGTTTGCATCTATTACCACCCGATTGGAACGTGTGTGTGTGTGTGTGTGTGTGTGTGTGTGTGTGTGTGTGTGTGTGTGTGTGTGTGTGTGTGTGTGTGTGTTGTGTGTGTGTGTGTGTGTGTGTGTGTGTGTGTGTGTGTGTGTGTGTTTGTGTGTGTGTGTGTGTGTGTGTGTGTGTGTGTGTGTGTGTGTGTGTGTGTGTGTGTGTGTGTGTGTGTGTGTGTGTGTGTGTGTGTGTGTGTGTGTGTGTGTGTGTGTGTGTGTGTGCACAAAAGAAAAATGGGACGGTGCGTGGCGACTCTTTGTGTGCTCTCCATAAGTGAAAGGAGCAGAATTTGGCCATTCGGCCCATCTACTCCGCCATTCAATCATGGCTGATCTACTTTTCCCTTCCTAACCCCATTCTCCTGCCTTCCCGCCCATAACCGCTGGCACCCATACTAGTCAGGAATCAGGAAACTCTGCCTAAAAAATATTTATTGGCTTGGCCACCACAGCCGTCTGTGGCAATGAATTCCACAGATTCACCACCCTTCCCAGGGAATCATCTAACGCCATCTGATACAATCGCTCTGCTCTTAATCCTTTTTCTCCCCGTAAATATACCACCATTTGCAATACTGAGAGCTATATTCTGCACTGTGTATCTTCCCCTTTGCTCTATCTATTGTACAGATCTGAGCGGATTGTATCTATGTGTGGCACATCTGATGATGCGAGCAGGCCGAACAAAGCTTACAAATGTACATGTGACAACAATAAACCTAAATCTAAAACTGAACCCAATTACATCGAGTCGATCTCACCTGGGTTAACAACTGGGTTATCTGTCCATTTTATCCTTTTCCAAAGGGGGCACGGTGGTAGAGTTGCTGCCTTACAGCGCAGAGACCCGAGTTCCATCCTGCCTACCGGTGCTGTCTGTACGGAGTTTGTACGTTCTCCCTGTGACCACGTGGATTTTCCCCAGGTGCTCCGGTTTCCTCCCACATTCCAAAGGAGTACAGGTTTGTAGGTTAATTGGCGACAGTAAAGTTGTGAATTGTCCCTAGTGTGTGTGTGTAGGGTAGTGTTAGTGTACAGGGTGATCGCTGGTCGGCGTGGACTTGGTGGGCCGAAGGGCCTGTTTCTGTGCTGTATCTCTGAAGCCTAGAGTCAATAGACAATAGACAATAGGTGCAGTAGGCCATTCAGCCCTTCGAGCCAGCACCGCCACTCAATGTGATCATTGGTGATCATTCACAATCTGTACCCTGTTCCTGCCTTCTCCCCATATCCCCTGACTCCGCTATCTTTAAGAGCCCTATCTAGCTCTCTCGAAAGTATCCAGAGAACCAACCTCCACCGCCCTCTGAGGCAGAGAATTCCGCACACTCACAACTCTGTGTGAAAAAGTTTTTCCTCATCTCCGTTATAAATGGCTTACCACTTATTCTTAAACTATTGCCCCTGGTTCTGGACTCCTCCAACATTGGGAACATGTTTCCTGCCTCTAACATGTCCAAACCCCTTATTGATCATATATTTCAATAAGATCTCCTCTCATCCTTCTAAATTGCAGAAGCGTTTCACTGTTCCTCGGTGCATATGACAATAATAACCTAAACCTGAATCTGCATGTTGGTGCGTCTGAGGCAGTAACAGAGGGCTGACTGTGTCAGGAGCACACCAGTCCAATGCTTTATGCTGCCTGCAGAGTGCTGGTCCCTACGACGTGCTTGGTCCTGGGTCTGAGCTCTCAAGGTGACCATGGAGAAATCCCTGTGCTGCGGAGACGAGGGCAGCGCCAGCCACATCCCACACGGAGTGAGCAGAGGGAATGTAAGGTCCAGGCGTGTCTGCAGTTGGTGTTCCCAACCCATCGCAAGGCTGCAGCCCTGGTGCCAGCTAGCCGGAGAGCCCCGAGCCCAGCGTCCCACATGCATATCAGCGGCAGGGCACGGAGGCGCAATGGTAGAGTGGTTGCAGCTCCTAGTCTGTGGAACAGCATCCTTCCCATCAAAACTGCCCCCTCCATCGACTCTTTTAAGTCGAGACTTAAAACTCATGTTTTACTCTTAAGCCTTTCTTGACGTCCTCTGAGGGAGGGCTATATGTATGTATTTACAGTGGCTTGCAAAAGTATTCATACCCCTTGAACTTTTCCACATTTTCTCATGTTAAAACCACAAATGTAAATGTATTTTATTGGGATTTTATGTGATAGACCAACACAAAGCGGCGCATAATTGTGAAGTGGAAGGAAACTGATACATTGTTTTCAAATTTTTTTACAAATAAAAAACTGAAAAGTGTGGCGTGCAAAAATATTCAGCCCCCTTTACTCTAATACCCCTAAATAAAATCCAGTGCAACCAATTGCCTTCAGAAGTCACCTAATTAGTAAATAGAGTCCACTTGTGTGTAATCTAATCTCAGTATAAATACAGCTGTTCTGTGAAGGCCTCAGAGGTTTGTTAGAGAACATTAGTGAACAAACAATGTTCCTTGGGCATCATGAAGACCAAGGAACACACCAGACAGGTCAGGGATAAAGTTGTGGAGAAGTTTAAAGCAGGGATAGGTTATAAAAAAATATCCCAAGCTTTGAACATCTCATGGAGCACTGTTCAATCCATCATCCGAAAATGGAAAGAGTATGGCACAACTGCAAACCTACCAAGACATGGCCGTCCACCTAAACTGACAGGCCGGGCGGGCAAGGAGAGCATTGATCAGAGAAGCAGCCAAGAGGCCCATGGTAACTCTGGAGGAGCTGCAGAGATCCACAGCTCAGGTGGGAGAATCTGTCCACAGGACAACTATTTGTCATACACTCCACAAATCGGGCCTTTATGGAAGAGTGTTGTTGAAACACCTTCTTGTTTGCAGTTTGCCACAAGCCATGTGGTGGACACAGCAAACAATGATGAGACCAAAATTGAAACCTAAATGCAAAACGCTACAGAAAACAACACTGCACATGAACACACCATACTGTGAAACATGGTGGTGCTGCATCATGCATGCAGGGACAGCCTTGCAAAAAAAGAAGACTGGGGCGGAGGTTCACCTTCAGGACAATGACCCTAAACATACAGTGGTTTAGATCAAAGCATATTCATGTGTTACAACGGCCAGTCAAAGTCAGACCTAAATCCAATTGAGAATCTCTGGCAAGACTTGAAAATTGCTGTTCACAGATGCTCTCCATCCAATCTGACTGAGCTTGAGCTATTTTGCAAAGAACAATGGGCAAAAATTTCAGACAGTCTCTAGATGTGCAAAGCTGGTAGAGACATACCCCAAAAGACTTGCAGCTGTAATTGAAGTGAAAGGTGGTTCTACAAAGTATTGACTCAGGGGGGCTGAATACTTTTGCACGCCACACTTTTCAGTTTTTTATTTGTAATAAAATTTGGAAACCATGTATCATTTTCCTTCCACTTCACAATTATGCACCACTTTGTGTTGGTCTATCACATAAAATCCCAATAAAATACATTTACGTTTGTGGTTGTAACATGTCAAAATTTGGAAAAGTTCAAGGGGTATGAATACCTTTGCAAGCCACTGTATGTATGTACTTAATCTATGAACCACTGTTGTATAATGTTAGTACCTCCACCACTGTAAAGTACTTTGGTCAACGAGAGTTGCTTTTTAAATGTGCTATAGAAATAAAAGTGACTTGACTTGACTTGCCTTGAGCTGCTGCTTCACATCGCCAGGGGCCAGGGTTCGATCCTGACAACAGGCGCTGTCTGTACGGAGTTTGTTGGGGGTCGACGTAAAGTTGGCTGAACAAATACGAAAGATAACACCCAGCATGTTACACACCCTGTTCTACAGGGACACTGCGTTCCTAGGAGTAAACATCCCCAGCAATTTGTCCCAGACCACCCAGATTGACGCAATGTCCCAAGATAGCGCACATACATCTTTAGAAGGCACAGACCCCATCGCACAAACCAACCTCCCTTCCATTGACTCTATCTACACTTCACGCTGCCACAGCAGGTCCACCAGCATCATCAAGGACATGTCTCACCCTGCTCACTCCCTCTTCTCTCCTCAGCGGGCAAGAGGTACAGAAGTGTGAAGAAAGATACCTCCAGATTCAGGGCTCAATCCTGACTACGGGTGCTGTCTGTATGGAGTTTGTATGTTCTCTCTGTGACCGTGTGGGAGCTCCGGTTTCTTCCCACATTCCAAAGACGTAGAGGTTTGTAGCTTAATTGGATTCGGTAAAGTTGTAAATAGTCCCTCGTGCGTGTAGGATAGTGCTAGTGTACGGGGTGATCACTGGTCGGCACGGACTCGTTGGGCCGAAGGGCCTGTTTCCGTGCTGTATCTCTAAACTAGACTAAACTAAAAATTATCTGACTGGGTATAGCGCGGTAACATCTATGTCCTGGCAAAACACAAAATGCTGGAATAACTCATCGAGTTAGGCAGTATCTGTGGAGGGAACGGATCGGAGCCGTTTTTGGTCGAGACCCTTCTTCAGACTGTGTCAAGACTCCAGATCAGATCAGTCAGAAGAAGGGACTCGACCCAAAACGTCACCCATTCCTTCTCTCCAGAGATGCTGCCTGTCCCACTGAGTTACTCCAGCATTTAGTGTCTATCTTCTGTTTAAACCAGCACCTGCAGTTCCTTCCTGTACATCAAGACTCCAACATCCATGGTTCCTTTGTGTATCCATTTCCTGGCTCTGGGAATATTCTGAACCAATGTTGTTACAAATTCATTGAATAAACCAACACCGCCAACTTTGGAAGGATCCATTATTTTCATGACTGTTTGGGAGAAGATGATTTCCTAATTGTTGAGTCTAATACCCTTTATCCCCCTTGCCATTTATTTTGATACTTAATCAGCAAAAGCATTTAATTATAACACCCCTCTCATTTAACACCAAGCGTAGTCATGGGGTCATAAAAAACGTCTCTGGCCCAACTTGCCCACCCCGCCCAATATACTCCATCTACACTGGTCCCACCTGCCTGCGTTTGGCCCTTATCCTTCTAAACCTGCCCTGTCCATGTACCTCTCCAAATGTCTTTTCAATGTTGTGATAGTACCTGCCTCAACTACCGACTTAGGCAGCTTGTTCCACACACCCACCTCCCTTTGTGTGAAAAAAAAGTTGCACCTCAGGTTCCCATTAAATATTTCCCCCTCTAACTGAAACCTACATCCTCTGGTTGTTGACTCTACTCTGCCAAAGATTCATCCTCAATTCCTGGATGCTTTCTCCCTTTCTCTTTCCACCAACGTGTCTTTCATCTCAATTCTGAAAGAGTGAAAGATTCCTGCAGCTTCAAATGTCAACGGATCTTCCACGCTGGGGCGGCCCAGTGATGCAGCGGTAAATCCCTACAGCGCTCACAGCGCCAGAAACCTGGGTTCGATCCTGACTACGGGTGCTGTCTGTGTGGAGTTTGTACGTTCTCCCCTTGTCCGGTGTGGGTTTTTCCCGAGATCTTCAGTTTCCACTCATGCTCCAAAGACATACTGTGCAGGTTTGTAGGTTAATTGGCTCGTAATGTATGTAAAATTATCCCTAGTGTGTGTAGGATAGAGTTAGTGTGTGGGGATCGCCGGTTGGTGCGCTCTTGGTGGGTCGTGGGGCCTGTTTCAGTACCGTATCACAAAAAAAAAAATGAATTCTCGCATCTGACGTGTCTTTATCTCATTGTAGATGCCCTCACCACATCTACCACACACGATGCCTCAGGAAGGCCGGCAGCATTCACAAAGACTCCTCACACCCTTGCAATAGTCTGTTCGAACTTCAACCTTCCGGCAGACGTTACAAGGCCTTCTATGCCCCGCACCTCCAGACTTAGGAACAGCTTCATCCCCAGAGCTATAGCTGCTCTGAACCAGCCCTGCTGAGTTCCCCCCCCCCCACTTCATGAACTGTCTCCCTCGGATGGTCACGTCGCACATTGACCCGGCACAGACCTATTTGCATTTTATACTGTTTTACTGGTTTTTTTTTTCATCTTGTTTCTCTGGGTGTCTAAAATGTTAGTTAATTAGGTTATTACATCGGATGGAAGCTGCATACCAAATCTCGTTGTACCTCTGTGCAATGACAAGAAAATATATTATTATTATTATTATTATTAATATTATTGTTCATATTTTGCAACAATTAGTTGTTTTTGTTAAGGGTCTCGACCTGAAACGTCACCCATTCCTTCGCTCCATAGATGCTGCACCAACCGCTGTGTTTCTCCAGCATTTTTGTCTACCTTCGATTTTTCCAGCATCTGCAGTTCTTTCTTAAATATAAATGTTTTTGTTAAGGTGACTCTTTTACAACTGAACTTAAGTTAGCAGTGTCCAACCATGCCCCTGATAGACGACGGCAGCCCTGCCTCCTGGTAAAGGTAAAACTCAACATGGAAATGCTTATAAGGTACTGGAATTAATATTGTATCGGACTGAAATAACAGCTTGCTGCATTATTCGCGAAGCTAAATAAAGTGTCTCGTGACCCTTCACTATTATATTCATGAACCAAACAATGAACAATTTAAACATCGTTAAAATATTGATATTTCCCTTCAACAAAAATAATTAATTTTCCAGTTCCAGTCTCATCGTTGCCATGCAACCACATGCAATTTTCCAGGGTCACCGCATGGAATAGTCAGTCTCTGTTAACCTGGTTCCCACAAGAGACTTGAGTGAGAAATAATGTGCGATGGAGAGGATTATTCTCAACCGAGAACAATTGTGACAGAGAACAATTTTCCTAAAGGTAAGTCAGCGTTTCTTTATGAAGAGTCATAGAGTCACACAGTGTGGAAACAAGCCCTTAGGCCAACATATTCCATCTACACTGGTCCTACCTGCCTGCGTTTGGCCCATATCCCTCCAAACCTGTCCTATCCATATTGTCTTTCCTATATAAAAGTAATAAAACCACTTTTAGATTGATTGGTCCCCTATCTTGCTTTGCTTTCCGCAAAACTAAGACCACCTTCTTATACTGGTGGAAGAAGGGTCTTGACCCGAAACGTCACCCATTCCTCCTCTCCAGAGATGCTGCCTGCCCCACTGAGTTACTCCAGCTTTTTGTGTCTATCTTCCTATTTCGACCCATGAAGACGAAGAACCAAATGTACAACGTGAAGGGAACATGTTGACACCGTGAGATATGCCCTTTCTCACGGGAGAAGTTTTGGAGATGCTGTCAGAGCAGACTGGGCTAGTGATGTCAGTGCATTTTGTGTTTGGCGCACACTGCATCCACTGTGAGATGGTTGTGGGAGGAATGAGTACTGACGGTGGTGGACGGGCTGGCAATCAAGTGGCTGGAATAAATATTTTGGGAAGTTATTGGAGGATCAATCATC
Organism: Okamejei kenojei; assembly: GCA_035221665.1. NCBI lineage: Eukaryota > Metazoa > Chordata > Chondrichthyes > Rajiformes > Rajidae > Okamejei > Okamejei kenojei. The sequence continues at coordinate 6,123,755 of CM069157.1, forward strand.
CAGAGACGTGGAGAGTGGTTCATCACGTTCCAGTTGCACCGTAATGGGCCTGTCCCAATTACGTGACTTTTCGGCGACTGCCGGCACCCGTCATAGGTCGTTGCAGATTACCGAAAATTTTCAACATGTTGAAAATTCAGCGGTGACCAGAAAGACGCTACGACTCTTTGGGCGACTGAGCAGACTACTCACGACCATGCAGGCGACACACTGGTGACATGTCGCGGGGTGAAGCCTGTGTGTTCGTGAGTAGTCGCGCCTAAGAGTCGTACCTTGTTCTGGTTGCCGCTGGATTTTCAACACGTTGAAAATTTTCGCCGACCCTCTGCGACTATGACAAGTGCCGGCAAGTCGTCGAAAAAATCGTGTAAGTGGGACAGGCCCATGACTCTCACCACCCTCTGACCCATCTGTACCAGCCTGAACATGATGCCAAGTGGGACCTTGCCCTGGGGGAGAGGGGGTCCATGTCAACTGGAGGACTCGCTCAGCTCAGCCGCACAGACCTTCCATGCACACACACAAATGCACATGCACACGCACACGCACACATGCGCACTCACACACACATGCCCATCCACATGGACACACATGCGCAAGCACACATACACATGCCCGCACTCACAAACAGAAACACGCACACACAAGCCCACACACACAAGCACACGCACACACAAACACATCCACCCGCTCACATGTGCCCACCCACACATAGACACCATGCACACACACACATAGATACACGCACACGCACACACACACACACAAACAATACACACACACAAACAAATATGCACATGCACACACATATAAACAAGTACACACACAAACAGGCATACACATACGTGCACACACACACACACATGTGCACACATACACACACACACACACGTGCACACTCACATCGCTGTTGGCAACCGGCCATATTAAAGCCAATTGCCCCGACCCTTCTCATAGCACGGTGGCTAATCGCGTCTCCCTCTCCAGCTGCTTTTTCTTGCCTTGTTGATATTTGCCCTTCTTGCTTCATTGCCTCATGCTTCCATTTGCATGAACCATTGATCATTGTAACGTGAGGCCCCGCCACATCAAAACTCTGCAGCGTAAGCACTTGTGGGACTAAAAGCTTCTCGTGTCACGGCAGCACATAAATGCCAGAGGATGAAAGAAGCCTCACAATAAAAGGAAGCAGAAATAAAAAAGAAAAACGAGGCAGCCGATTTAATCCCAACCTTCAACATTTTTAAGTAAAGATGTACGGGGAATGAGAGTGGGAGTGAGACTGATTGATCTGTTACCGCAAAGGGATAGCAGAGGAAGATGGGCAGAGTGGTCACCTTCCGCACTGTAACTGTTTACAGCAGGTTAATCAGGAAACATGTTTCAAAATATTGGGTAGAGGATTGGGATTAAGTGAATAGAATTTTCTGACCTGGACTAGTCTCTTTGACTGATTGAAAGATGCAGCACGGAATCAGGCCATTCAGCCCACCATGTCCACATTTTACCGGCACTCAAAGCTGCCAACGAGATTGAATTTGATTCATAGAGTAATACAGCATTGAAACAGACCCTTCAGCACAACCTGTCCATGTTGACCAACATGCCCCATCTATGCTAATCCCACTTGCCTGCGTTTGGCCCATGTCCTTCTAAACCTGTCCTATCCATGTATTCATTCAATGTTGGACACAAAATGCTGGAGTAACTCAGCGGGTCAGGCAGCGTCTGTAGAGAGAAGAAAAAGGCGATGGTTTGGGTCGAGACCCTTCCTCAGACCAATGTTGTTCTACATGTCTCTGGCAAAAACACTTGAAACACTTCAAAATACTATAAAAAATTAACATTATTAAACCACTTTCATAATTAAAGATTATGAACGATAAAGGTGGAAGATTGCAACCTTCACGTGGTCCGCCCTGTTTCAACGAATGAATGCAATCAACCCGGCGTACACAATCAAATAAGATCAAATAGATCAAGTTGTCCATAGACAATAGACAATAGCCAATAGGTGCAGGAGTAGGCCATTCGGCCCTTCGAGTCAGCATCGCCATTCAATGTGATCATGGCTGATCATCCCCAATCAGTACCCCGTTCCTGCCTTATCCCCATACCCCCTGACTCCGCTATCTTTAAGAGCCCTATCCAGCTCTCTCTTGAAAGCATCCAGAGAACCTGCCTCCATCGCCTTCTGAGGCAGAGAATTCCACAGTCTCACCACTCTCTGTGAGAAAAAGTGTTTCCTCGTCTCCGTTCTAAATGGCTTACTCCTTATTCTTAAACTGTGGCCCCTGGTTCTGGACTGCCCCAACATCGGGAACATGTTTCCTGCCTCTAGCGTGTCCAAACCCTTAAGTTGCCCTACAACTTTAGGCTGTGCATGCCATACGCAAGAAGAAGATAAATAAAAGATCGAAAACACGTAAAAATACAAGGAAACAGTTACGTATGAAGAAGGGTCTCGACCCGAAACGTCACCCATTCCTCCTCTCCAGAGATGCTGCCAGTCCCGCTGAGTTACTCCAGCATCTTGTGCCTACCTAGGAAACAGTTAAATATGTTGAACTGCATTCTACTGCTTCACAGCTGTTTCTTGCTATTAAAATTAATGGGGTTGCTGGATTAGTTTCCCCGTTAACCTAGTGAAGGGACACTGGGCTGATTTCCCAACTTAAGTGCTCGGAAAACATAGACTATGGGCCTCCATTAGAAGTGAAATGACAGAGCAAAGTTACAACGTAAAAGATGACACTTACGAGCGGAGCTTTTAGCTTTTAAGCGTAAGATGCAGTCAGTCCATTAAAATGGCTGTTACATTTATCCAGGACCGACCTGTAATTCTCACTTAAACTGTCAGTGCTATTAACAATTCAGCCAACAAACTATTCATCGCTGATGCCCTCCATTTCACATCCCTGCGCCAAAACACGTCTTTCTGATGTGTTGTTTAATCTGTATCCCTCTGTAAGATGACGAGGAAATTAATGTAGCCAGATCTCAATGTTAGGAGTTCATGATTAATCTGAAATTTGGAATGCTAAGATAAATAGGAATGGCCAGAAACGTGAACTCTTATCCAGATTGAAGAGTGTTTTATGGTCATATTTAGTTTAGTTTAGTTTAGTTTAGAGATACAGCACGGAAACAGGTCCTTCAGCCCACCGGGTCCGCGCCGACCAGCGATCCCCGCACATTAACACCATCCTACACCCACTAGGGACAATTTTTACATTTACCGAGCCAATTAACCTACAAACCCGGTACATCTTTGGAGTGTCGGAGGGAACCAAAGATCTCGGAGAAAACCCACGCAGGTCACAGGGAGAACTAACAAACTCGGAACAGACAGCACCCGTAGTAGGGATCGAACCCAGGTCTTTGGAACTGCATTCGCTGTAAGGCAGCAACTCTACCGCTGCGCCACCGTAACAACCCATATGCCCCAGACTGAACAATGAAATTCTTACTTGCAGCAGCACAACAGAATATGTAAACATGGTACACTGTAAACAATATAATAAATGAAAGAAAAGTTCAATATACACACACACATACATATATATTGAACTATGGTAGACAAAAATGCTGGAGAAACTCAGCGGGTGCAGCAGCATCAATGGAGAGAAGGAAACAGGCAATGGGCCAAAACCGTTCTTCAAATTCTTCAGATATATTGAACTTTTATTTTTCTTGTGTGTTTGTATACATCTATGTATATATATATATATATATATATATATATATATATATATACACACACACACATATATATATATATATATATATATATATATATATATATATATACACACACACACACACACACACACACACACACACACACACACACACACACACACACACACACACACACACACACACACACACATGTATATACTGTATATATGTATGTAGAAGGTAGACAGAAAATGCTGGAGTAATTCAACGGGACAGGCAGCATCTCTGGAGAAAAGGAGAGAAGGGTCTCAACCCAAAATGTCCCCCTTTCCTTCTCTCCATATATATACAGTGGCTTGCAAAAGTATTCATACCCCTTGAACTTTTCCAAATTTTGTCACGTTACAACCACAAACGTAAATGTATTTTATTGGGATTTTATGTGATAGACCAACACAAAGTGGTGCATAATTGTGAAGTGGAAGAAAAATTATACATGGTTTCCAAATTTAATTACAAATAAAAAAACTGAAAAGTGTGGCGTGCAAAAGTATTCAGCCCCCCTGAGTCAATACTTTGTAGAACCACCTTTCGCTGCAATTACAGCTGCAAGTCTTTTGGGGTATCTCTCTACCAGTTTTGCACATCTAGAGACTGACATTTTTGCCCATTGTTCTTTGCAAAATAGCTCCAGCTCAGTCAGATTGGATGGAGAACGTCTGTGAACAGCAATTTTCGAGTCTTGCCAGAGATTCTCAATTGGATTTAGGTCTGGACTTTGACTGGGCCATTCTAACACATGAATATGCTTTGATCTAAACCATTCCATTGTAGCTCTAGCTGTATGTTTAGGGTCGTTGTCCTGCTGGAAGGTGAACCTCCGCCCCAGTCTCAAGTCTTTTGCAGACTCTAACAGGTTTTCTTCCAAGATTGCCCAG